>CM055116.1:449078186-449460686 GCA_029206835.1 Rana muscosa
ATTCGGTCTGTCGGCTGTAGTAAGGGGGGTAAAGTTAACATACAACACAAGTTTAGTGACACTGATGAAACTAACATACAGCATTCCTTGTGCAACTTATCCTAAAGAAGGATTATTTTTATAGTATTATACAACTGGATGAAACATCCAATCGAGATGCGATCAGAATTTAAATGAGATAGACATAAAATGATACAAAAGGAAGGGGGGGGAAAGAAATGGGGATGTTAACGTGAGTAGACACATAGCATATATGGAAAAGTATGTATGGCATTAGTGTGACAATAGATATTCACCCTCATCCACAGCCCGTAAGATGTTCTAATGTCGGTCAAAGTGGTATATATGACAGTGACAAAAATCATGTTCCAAATGGTTAGAGGTAGTGGAGATCAGTCATTTACAGAAATGGTCTGTATGACTGGGGTTTCGTTTAAACCCGGGGGGTGTGTGGCATTAAACCTCTCAACCCAGATAGTTTCTCTCTGGAGGATGATCTTATCCCACTCACCTCCTCTGGGACTTTTGGGAACAACGGCCAGAACAAAGAAAGACACAACTGAGGTGTCAAAACGGTGGTAGAGGTCCAGATGTCGACTAATAAGTGTCAACAATATATTGCGTTAATCCTATTACTGACCTGTCTTGACCCTGCATTCTGACTGAATCCCACTAATATAGCCTAGCCAGGCTGTACCTACGTAATCCATCAAAAAGTCAAGCAGGAGGGAGGGGGGGGGGGGGGAGAAAAAGGAAAAATACCTGGACTATATATAAATACTGACTTATAAGAATTATCTATATGAACACCTAGAGGCAAGAAATGGGTGCTTCCACCCCAATAGTGATTTAGAAGGAAATTGCTAAGTTGTGCATCACCACAGGGTGACACTGTGGATGCACCTAGTATAAATGTGCCAACGTCCCGATATTCAATGGAAAGATGTATATTTGGACTAAAGATGGACTTTTAAACGGCACACAGATAAATATTGTAAAAATTCTAAGGGTTTTATTGTTGGTAGAAAAATATAATTGAATTTAGGTAAAAAGTACATTAATATAGGACACTGACATTATATAACAGTTATCTATAATTGATAGAGGGTCCCATTTACAAGACTCAACACATCTCCCAAAAATTACATTTACATGTAAAGTATACAAGGTAAAATAGAATATTGTATAGCCAACAAACAAAAATGAGGAGTTGGACGGTATGCACGAGAGATGGCTGGTTTTGTTGATGGGTCCAATAAATTCAAAGATAAAGATCTTGCTTTCGCTCGACTAGTTTCGCGTTCCAAAAACGCTTCGTCGGGAGCATAGTATTCTGTCAAGATTATACATAAACAGTTCAAAAAGAGATACTTCAGTTAATACAATATAATTTTGATACTTGTATCTAGAATAGAACTGATAAAAAACACATTATAAAGAAAAAGCTAATATACATTAATTAAAAGTTTTCGACTGACCACAGGGGGATAAAACACCCACCACCTATAAACTGCCACCCACCGAGACTAGTCAGACAGCAGATGGAGCATGAAAGTAGCTGTGCAAAGTTGTAGGAAGTGGGACATGAGAGAAGGGGGGGGGGGGTTTGGGGGGGGGGGGGGGGGGAAAGGAAAGAAACAGGGGATGGGAAGAGGGAAGGGAAGGGGGGAGGGGGGGGAGGGGGGGGAGGGGAGTGATAAAGGAAAAAGGAAAGAAAAAAAAAGGGAAAGGACTGGAATATGGAATAGTTCATATCCATGGGTACTATTAAAAGATTACTTAAAAAATTATACAAAATTTAGATAACGGGTGCAAAAATTCTTATAAAAACGTAGGTGAAATGAATTAGTGTGTCAATGATCACCGTCGAGGCAGACCAGAAACAAGGAGGTGAAAGCGGGGAAAAAAAGGAAAAGAGTATATATATGTATAATAATTTCTATACTTACGAACAAGGCCGTGTTAGGTAGTGAAACCAGCCTAGGTATTCCTACCTGGCGTCCGTGTATCACAGGGTGCCAGTAATATCTAAACACATTCTAAAAGTAAAACACATGACGTGACCCATAAGTGTCAAAAGTGGGTGTTTTGAGACAAATTAGAGAATGAAAAGTAAAGGTGGTAAAGGGGAGGGGAAAATAGGAAGGAGGGAAGAGGGAGGGGGAAGAAAGGGAAGTTTATTCATGTATGTATAATTATCCAAAGGCTCACCGTGGTAAACATTCATGCGTGATTTGAGTAAAAAAATATATATAACTATGCACAGGCTACTGGTAGGTAGGGAACGTGAATCCAGGTGTAGCAGACCAAACGATACTGTAAAGATGTGTGTCAATCAAGAGCAATTGCTCGAGGCCACATTATGGTACTCTGTTAGGGTAACCCCTAATGATAGACTGACCAAGCTGAAAAACATAATTGCAGAAAAGAAATTTTAGGGAGGACCCGCTTCCCTAGATCTAACTGCTAATAACCTAGATGGAAAGTTCTTACCTTATAGTTTGTCAGAGATTGTAAGTCAGTAGGCCTGGACGGAACCTCTCCTGTGGACAGCTTCACAGTGCATAGTGCACCGTTTTTATGTGTCCCTACAGGAAGGCGTCGTCACACCCGGAAATGACGCTGGTGCGCGAGTTCGAACGGTCATGCGCATGCGCCGTAGGCGCTGCTCACGCAGCAGCCTGGGGCCAATGAGCGAATGACAGGGCGGAACCCGGGAAGTATTCCGGGAGCCTGCATACGTCATGTCGCTCTAGCTGGCAAACACGTCATCATGGGGAATCAAGCAGTTCATGTTTGTGCGCCGTATTCACTGCCACCGCAAAGACCATGACCAGTGCGGCAGTGAAAGAGTATACCATAGGGGAAGCCGATTGCTCCCTTAAAGCAGGTCAAAGGGTCATTTCTAAATATCAGCGATGGTCAATAAGTCCACCCATCATTGCAGCCATCAATGTGGGCACATAGGCTTCGGGACACAGCAGGAACAGGGGGTGAAAGAGGGTGAATACACCCACCTGTGGTCATCGAAAAGAAAATCAGACATAATATACAGAGCTAAATAAAAATGCAGAAGGCATATAAATAACCAAAAATACATAGTTTACATATATATATATATACATCCAGGAATAGTACCTTTAAACTGGTAAACAGTAACTAATTTAAATACAGGGATTCCAATACAGCAGCTTAACCACTTAGAGCATGATTTAGAGTGTATATTCTGTGTGTCTATTTTGTAACATATTCGGTCTGTCGGCTGTAGTAAGGGGGGTAAAGTTAACATACAACACAAGTTTAGTGACACTGATGAAACTAACATACAGCATTCCTTGTGCAACTTATCCTAAAGAAGGATTATTTTTATAGTATTATACAACTGGATGAAACATCCAATCGAGATGCGATCAGAATTTAAATGAGATAGACATAAAATGATACAAAAGGAAGGGGGGGGAAAGAAATGGGGATGTTAACGTGAGTAGACACATAGCATATATGGAAAAGTATGTATGGCATTAGTGTGACAATAGATATTCACCCTCATCCACAGCCCGTAAGATGTTCTAATGTCGGTCAAAGTGGTATATATGACAGTGACAAAAATCATGTTCCAAATGGTTAGAGGTAGTGGAGATCAGTCATTTACAGAAATGGTCTGTATGACTGGGTTTCGTTTTAAACCCGGGGGGTGTGTGGCATTAACCTCTCACCCAGATAGTTTCTCTCTGGAGGATGATCTTATCCCACTCACCTCCTCTGGGACTTTTGGGAACAACGGCCAGAACAAAGAAAGACACAACTGAGGTGTCAAAACGGTGGTAGAGGTCCAGATGTCGACTAATAAGTGTCAACAATATATTGCGTTAATCCTATTACCTGACCTGTATTGGACCCTGCATTCTGACTGAATCCCACTAATATAGCCTAGCCAGGCTGTACCTACGTAATCCATCAAAAAGTCAAGCAGGAGGGAGGGGGGGGGGGGGAGAAAAAAGGAAAAATACCTGGACTATATATAAATACTGACTTATAAGAATTATCTATATGAACACCTAGAGGGCAAGAAATGGGTGCTTCCACCCCAATAGTGATTTAGAAGGAAATTGCTAAGTTGTGCATCACCACAGGGTGACACTGTGGATGCACCTAGTATAATGTGCCAACGTCCCGATATTCAATGAAAGATGAATATTTGGACTAAAGATGGACTTTAAACGGCACACAGATAAATATTGTAAAAATTCTAAGGGTTTTATTGTTGGTAGAAAAATATAATTGAATTTAGGTAAAAAGTACATTAATATAGGACACTGACATTATATAACAGTTATCTATAATTGATAGAGGGTCCCATTTACAAGACTCAACACATCTCCCAAAAATTACATTTACATGTAAAGTATACAAGGTAAAATAGAATATTGTAAGCCAACAAACAAAAATGAGGAGTTGGACGGTATGCACGAGAGATGGCTGGTTTTGTTGATGGGTCCAATAAATTCAAAGATAAAGATCTTGCTTTCGCTCGACTAGTTTCGCGTTCCAAAAACGCTTCGTCGGGAGCATAGTATTCTGTCAAGATTATACATAAACAGTTCAAAAAGAGATACTTCAGTTAATACAATATAATTTTGATACTTGTATCTAGAATAGAACTGATAAAAAACACATTATAAAGAAAAAAGCTAATATACATTAATTAAAAGTTTTCGACTGACCACAGGGGGATAAAACACCCACCACCTATAAACTGCCACCACCGAGACTAGTCAGACAGCAGATGGAGCATGAAAGTAGCTGTGCAAAGTTGTAAGGAAGTGGGACATGAGAGAAGGGGGGGGGGTTTGGGGGGGGGGAGGGGAAAAAAGGAAAGAAACAGGGGATGGGAAGAGGGAAGGGAAGGGGGGAGGGGGGGAGGGGGGGGAGGGGAGTGATGAAGGAAAAAGGAAAGAAAAAAAAGGAAAGGACTGGAATATGGAATAGTTCATATCCATGGGTACTATTAAAAGATTACTTAAAAAATTATACAAAATTTAGATAACGGGTGCAAAATTCTTATAAAAACGTAGGTGAAATGAATTAGTGTGTCAATGATCACCGTCGAGGCAGACCAGAAACAAGGAGGTGAAAGCGGGGAAAAAAGGAAAAGAGTATATATATGTATAATAATTTCTATACTTACGAACAAGGCCGTGTTAGGTAGTGAAACCAGCCTAGGTATTCCTACCTGGCAGTCCGTGTATCACAGGGTGCCAGTAATATCTAAACACATTCTAAAAGTAAAACACATGACGTGACCCATAAGTGTCAAAAGTGGTGTTTTGAGACAAATTAGAGAATGAAAGTAAAGGTGGTAAAGGGGGAGGGGAAAATAGGAAGGAGGGAAGAGGGAGGGGGAAGAAAGGGAAGTTTATTCATGTATGTATAATTATCCAAAGGCTCACCGTGGTAAACATTCATGCGTGATTTGAGTAAAAAAATATATATAACTATGCACAGGCTACTGGTAGGTAGGGAACGTGAATCCAGGTGTAGCAGACCAAACGATACTGTAAAGATGTGTGTCAATCAAGAGCAATTGCTCGAGCCACATTATGGTACTCTGTTAGGGTAACCCCCTAATGATAGACTGACCAAGCTGAAAAACATAATTGCAGAAAAGAAATTTTAGGGAGGACCCGCTTCCCTAGATCTAACTGCTAATAACCTAGATGGAAAGTTCTTACCTTATAGTTTGTCAGAGATTGTAAGTCAGTAGGCCTGGACGGAACCTCTCCTGTGGACAGCTTCACAGTGCATAGTGCACCGTTTTTATGTGTCCCTACAGGAAGGCGTCGTCACACCCGGAAATGACGCTGGTGCGCGAGTTCGAACGGTCATGCGCATGCGCCGTAGGCGCTGCTCACGCAGCAGCCTGGGGCCAATGAGCGAATGACAGGGCGGAACCCGGGAAGTATTCCGGGAGCCTGCATACGTCATGTCGCTCTAGCTGGCAAACACGTCATCATGGGGAATCAAGCAGTTCATGTTTGTGCGCCGTATTCACTGCCACCGCAAAGACCATGACCAGTGCGGCAGTGAAAGAGTATACCATAGGGGAAGCCGATTGCTCCCTTAAAGCAGGTCAAAGGGTCATTTTCTAAATATCAGCGATGGTCAATAAGTCCACCCATCATTGCAGCCATCAATGTGGGCACATAGGCTTCGGGACACAGCAGGAACAGGGGGTGAAAGAGGGGTGAATACACCCACCTGTGGTCATCGAAAGAAAATCAGACATAATATACAGAGCAAATAAAAATGCAGAAGGCATATAAATAACCAAAAATACATAGTTTACATATATATATATACATCCAGGAATAGTACCTTTAAACTGGTAAACAGTAACTAATTTAAATACAGGGATTCCAATACAGCAGCTTAACCACTTAGGAGCATGATTTAGAGTGTATATTCTGTGTGCTATTTTGTAACATATTCGGTCTGTCGGCTGTAGTAAGGGGGGTAAAGTTAACATACAACACAAGTTTAGTGACACTGATGAAACTAACATACAGCATTCCTTGTGCAACTTATCCTAAAGAAGGATTATTTTTATAGTATTATACAACTGGATGAAACATCAATCGAGATGCGATCAGAATTTAATGAGATAGACATAAAATTGATACAAAAGGAAGGGGGGGGAAAGAAATGGGGATGGTTACGTGAGTAGACACATAGCATATATGGAAAAGTATGTATGGGCATTAGTGTGACAATAGATATTCACCCTCATCCACAGCCCGTAAAGTGTTCTAATGTCGGTCAAAGTGGTATATATGACAGTGACAAAAATCATGTTCCAAATGGTTAGAGGTAGTGGAGATCAGTCATTTACAGAAATGGTCTGTATGACTGGGTTTCGTTTAAACCCGGGGGGTGTGTGGCATTAAACCTCTCAACCCAGATAGTTTCTCTCTGGAGGATGATCTTATCCCACTCACCTCCTCTGGGACTTTTGGGAACAACGGCCAGAACAAAGAAAGACACAACTGAGGTGTCAAAACGGTGGTAGAGGTCCAGATGTCGACTAATAAGTGTCAACAATATATTGCGTTAATCCTATTACCTGACCTGTATTGACCCTGCATTCTGACTGAATCCCACTAATATAGCCTAGCCAGGCTGTACCTACGTAATCCATCAAAAAGTCAAGCAGGAGGGAGGGGGGGGGGGGGGAGAAAAAAGGAAAAATACCTGACTATATATAAATACTGACTTATAAGAATTATCTATATGAACACCTAGAGGCAAGAAATGGGTGCTTCCACCCCCAATAGTGATTTAGAAGGAATTGCTAAGTTGTGCATCACCACAGGGTGACACTGTGGATGCACCTAGTATAAATGTGCCAACGTCCCGATATTCAATGGAAAGATGTATATTTGGACTAAAGATGGACTTTAAACGGCACACAGATAAATATTGTAAAAATTCTAAGGGTTTATTGTTGGTAGAAAAATATAATTGAATTTAGGTAAAAAGTACATTAATAGTAGGGACACTGACATTATATAACAGTTATCTATAATTGATAGAGGGTCCCATTTACAAGACTCAACACATCTCCCAAAAATTACATTTACATGTAAAGTATACAAGGTAAAATAGAATATTGTATAGCCAACAAACAAAAATGAGGAGTTGGACGGTATGCACGAGAGATGGCTGGTTTTGTTGATGGGTCCAATAAATTCAAAGATAAAGATCTTGCTTTCGCTCGACTAGTTTCGCGTTCCAAAAACGCTTCGTCGGGAGCATAGTATTCTGTCAAGATTATACATAAACAGTTCAAAAAGAGATACTTCAGTTAATACAATATAATTTTGATACTTGTATCTAGAATAGAACTGATAAAAAACACATTATAAAGAAAAAGCTAATATACATTAATTAAAAGTTTTCGGACTGACCACAGGGGGATAAACACCCACCACCTATAAACTGCCACCACCGAGACTAGTCAGACAGCAGATGGAGCATGAAAGTAGCTGTGCAAAGTTGTAAGGAAGTGGGACATGAGAGAAGGGGGGGGGGGGTTTGGGGGGGGGGGAGGGGAAAAAAGGAAAGAAACAGGGATGGGAAGAGGGAAGGGAAGGGGGGAGGGGGGGAGGGGGGGGGGAGGGGAGTGATAAAGGAAAAAGGAAAGAAAAAAAAGGAAAGGACTGGAATAAGGAATAGTTCATATCCATGGGTACTATTAAAAGATTACTTTAAAAATTATACAAAATTTAGATAACGGGTGCAAAAATTCTTATAAAAACGTAGGTGAAATGAATTAGTGTGTCAATGATCACCGTCGAGGCAGACCAGAAACAAGGAGGTGAAAGCGGGGGGAAAAAAAGGAAAAGAGTATATATATGTATAATAATTTCTATACTTACGAACAAGGCCGTGTTAGGTAGTGAAACCAGCCTAGGGTATTCCTACCTGGCAGTCCTGTGTATCACAGGGTGCCAGTAATATCTAAACACATTCTAAAAGTTAAAACACATGACGTGACCCATAAGTGTCAAAAGTGGGTGTTTTGAGGACAAATTAGAGAATGAAAAGTAAAGGTGGGTAAAGGGGGAGGGGAAAATAGGAAGGAGGGAAGAGGGAGGGGGGAAGAAAGGGAAGTTTATTCATGTATGTATAATTATCCAAAGGCTCACCGTGGTAAACATTCATGCGTGATTTGAGTAAAAAAATATATATAAACTATGCACCAGGCTACTGGTAGGTAGGGAACGTGAATCCAGGTGTAGCAGGACCAAAACGATACTGTAAAGATGTGTGGTCAATCAAGAGCAATTGCTCGAGCCACATTATGGTACTCTGTTAGGGTAACCCCTAATGATAGACTGACCAGCTGAAAAACATAATTGCAGAAAAGAAATTTTAGGGAGGACCCCCGCTTCCCGAGATCTAACTGCTAATAACCTAGATGGAAAGTTCTTACCTTATAGTTTGTCAGAGATTGTAAGTCAGTAGGCCTGGACGGAACCTCTCCTGTGGACAGCTTCACAGTGCATAGTGCACCGTTTTTATGTGTCCCCTACAGGAAGGCGTCGTCACACCCGGAAATGACGCTGGTGCGCGAGTTCGAACGGTCATGCGCATGCGCCGTAGGCGCTGCTCACGCAGCAGCCTGGGGCCAATGAGCGAATGACAGGGCGGAACCCGGGAAGTATTCCGGGAGCCTGCATACGTCATGTCGCTCTAGCTGGCAAACCACGTCATCATGGGGAATCAAGCCGTTCATGTTTTGGTGCGCCGTATTCACTGCCACCCGCAAAGACCATGACCAGTGCGGCAGTGAAAGAGGTATACCATAGGGGAAGCCGATTGCTCCCCTTAAAGCAAGGTCAAAGGGTCATTTTCTAAATATCAGCGATGGTCAATAAGTCCACCCATCATTGCAGCCATCAATGTGGGCACCATAGGCTTCGGGACACAGCAGGAACAGGGGGTGAAAGAGGGGTGAATACACCCACCTGTGGTCATCGAAAAGAAAATCAGACATAATATACAGAGCTAAATAAAAATGCAGAAGGCATATAAATAACCAAAAATACATAGTTTACATATATATATATACATCCAGGAATAGTACCTTTAAACTGGTAAACAGTAACTAATTTAAATACAGGGATTCCAATACAGCAGCTTAACCACTTAGGAGCATGATTTAGAGTGTATATTCTGTGTGTCTATTTTGTAACATATTCGGTCTGTCGGCTGTAGTAAGGGGGGTAAAGTTAACATACAACACAAGTTTAGTGACACTGATGAAACTAACATACAGCATTCCTTGTGCAACTTATCCTAAAGAAGGATTATTTTTATAGTATTATACAACTGGATGAAACATCCAATCGAGATGCGATCAGAATTTAAATGAGATAGACATAAAATGATACAAAAGGAAGGGGGGGGAAAGAAATGGGGATGTTAACGTGAGTAGACACATAGCATATATGGAAAAGTATGTATGGCATTAGTGTGACAATAGATATTCACCCTCATCCACAGCCCGTAAGATGTTCTAATGTCGGTCAAAGTGGTATATATGACAGTGACAAAAATCATGTTCCAAATGGTTAGAGGTAGTGGAGATCAGTCATTTACAGAAATGGTCTGTATGACTGGGTTTTCGTTTAAACCCGGGGGGGTGTGTGGCATTAAACCTCTCAACCCAGATAGTTTCTCTCTGGAGGATGATCTTATCCCACTCACCTCCTCTGGGACTTTTGGGAACAACGGCCAGAACAAAGAAAGACACAACTGAGGTGTCAAAACGGTGGTAGAGGTCCAGATGTCGACTAATAAGTGTCAACAATATATTGCGTTAATCCTATTACCTGACCTGTATTGACCCTGCATTCTGACTGAATCCCACTAATATAGCCTAGCCAGGCTGTACCTACGTATCTTTGAATTTATTGGACCCATCAACAAAACCAGCCATCTCTCGTGCATACCGTCCAACTCCTCATTTTTGTTTGTTGGCTATACAATATTCTATTTTACCTTGTATACTTTACATGTAAATGTAATTTTTGGGAGATGTGTTGAGTCTTGTAAATGGGACCCTCTATCAATTATAGATAACTGTTATATAATGTCAGTGTCCTATATTAATGTACTTTTTACCTAAATTCAATTATATTTTTCTACCAACAATAAAACCCTTAGAATTTTTACAATATTTATCTGTGTGCCGTTTAAAGTCCATCTTTAGTCCAAATATACATCTTTCCATTGAATATCGGGACGTTGGCACATTTATACTAGGTGCATCCACAGTGTCACCCTGTGGTGATGCACAACTTAGCAATTTCCTTCTAAATCACTATTGGGGTGGAAGCACCCATTTCTTGCCTCTAGGTGTTCATATAGATAATTCTTATAAGTCAGTATTTATATATAGTCCAGGTATTTTTCCTTTTTCTCCCCCCCCACCCCCCCCCCCCCCCCCCCCCTCCCTCCTGCTTGACTTTTTGATGGATTACGTAGGTACAGCCTGGCTAGGCTATATAGTGGGATTCAGTCAGAATGCAGGGTCAATACAGGTCAGGTAATAGGATTAACGCATATATTGTTGACACTTATTAGTCGACATCTGGACCTCTACCACCGTTTTGACACCTCAGTTGTGTCTTTCTTTGTTCTGGCCGTTGTTCCCAAAAGTCCCAGAGGAGGTGAGTGGGATAAGATCATCCTCCAGAGAGAAACTATCTGGGTTGAGAGGTTTAATGCCACACACCCCCCGGGTTTAAACGAAACCCAGTCATACAGACCATTTCTGTAAATGACTGATCTCCACTACCTCTAACCATTTGGAACATGATTTTTGTCACTGTCATATATACCACTTTGACCGACATTAGAACATCTTACGGGCTGTGGATGAGGGTGAATATCTATTGTCACACTAATGCCATACATACTTTTCCATATATGCTATGTGTCTACTCACGTTAACATCCCCATTTCTTTCCCCCCCCTTCCTTTTGTATCATTTTATGTCTATCTCATTTAAATTCTGATCGCATCTCGATTGGATGTTTCATCCAGTTGTATAATACTATAAAAATAATCCTTCTTTAGGATAAGTTGCACAAGGAATGCTGTATGTTAGTTTCATCAGTGTCACTAAACTTGTGTTGTATGTTAACTTTACCCCCCTTACTACAGCCGACAGACCGAATATGTTACAAAATAGACACACAGAATATACACTCTAAATCATGCTCCTAAGTGGTTAAGCTGCTGTATTGGAATCCCTGTATTTAAATTAGTTACTGTTTACCAGTTTAAAGGTACTATTCCTGGATGTATATATATATATGTAAACTATGTATTTTTGGTTATTTATATGCCTTCTGCATTTTTATTTAGCTCTGTATATTATGTCTGATTTTCTTTTCGATGACCACAGGTGGGTGTATTCACCCCTCTTTCACCCCCTGTTCCTGCTGTGTCCCGAAGCCTATGTGCCCACATTGATGGCTGCAATGATGGGTGGACTTATTGACCATCGCTGATATTTAGAAAATGACCCTTTGACCTGCTTTAAGGGAGCAATCGGCTTCCCCTATGGTATACTCTTTTACTGCCGCACTGGTCATGGTCTTTGCGGTGGCAGTGAATACGGCGCACAAACATGAACTGCTTGATTCCCCATGATGACGTGTTTGCCAGCTAGAGCGACATGACGTATGCAGGCTCCCGGAATACTTCCCGGGTTCCGCCCAGTCATTCGCTCATTGGCCCCAGGCTGCTGCGTGAGCAGCGCCTACGGCGCATGCGCATGACCGTTCGAACTCGCGCACCAGCGTCATTTCCGGGTGTGACGACGCCTTCCTGTAGGGACACATAAAAACGGTGCACTATGCACTGTGAAGCTGTCCACAGGAGAGGTTCCGTCCAGGCCTACTGACTTACAATCTCTGACAAACTATAAGGTAAGAACTTTCCATCTAGGTTATTAGCAGTTAGATCTAGGGAAGCGGGTCCTCCCTAAAATTTCTTTTCTGCAATTATGTTTTTCAGCTTGGTCAGTCTATCATTAGGGGTTACCCTAACAGAGTACCATAATGTGGCTCGAGCAATTGCTCTTGATTGACACACATCTTTACAGTATCGTTTGGTCTGCTACACCTGGATTCACGTTCCCTACCTACCAGTAGCCTGTGCATAGTTATATATATTTTTTTACTCAAATCACGCATGAATGTTTACCACGGTGAGCCTTTGGATAATTATACATACATGAATAAACTTCCCTTTCTTCCCCCTCCCTCTTCCCTCCTTCCTATTTTCCCCTCCCCCTTTACCACCTTTACTTTTCATTCTCTAATTTGTCTCAAAACACCCACTTTTGACACTTATGGGTCACGTCATGTGTTTTACTTTTAGAATGTGTTTAGATATTACTGGCACCCTGTGATACACGGACTGCCAGGTAGGAATACCTAGGCTGGTTTCACTACCTAACACGGCCTTGTTCGTAAGTATAGAAATTATTATACATATATATACTCTTTTCCTTTTTTTCCCCGCTTTCACCTCCTTGTTTCTGGTCTGCCTCGACGGTGATCATTGACACACTAATTCATTTCACCTACGTTTTTATAAGAATTTTTGCACCCGTTATCTAAATTTTGTATAATTTTTAAAGTAATCTTTTAATAGTACCCATGGATATGAACTATTCCATATTCCAGTCCTTTCCTTTTTTTTCTTTCCTTTTTCCTTTATCACTCCCCTCCCCCCCCCTCCCCCCCTCCCCCCTTCCCTTCCCTCTTCCCATCCCCTGTTTCTTTCCTTTTTTCCCCTCCCCCCCCCCCAAACCCCCCCCCCCCCTTCTCTCATGTCCCACTTCCTTACAACTTTGCACAGCTACTTTCATGCTCCATCTGCTGTCTGACTAGTCTCGGTGGTGGCAGTTTATAGGTGGTGGGTGTTTTATCCCCCTGTGGTCAGTCGAAAACTTTTAATTAATGTATATTAGCTTTTTCTTTATAATGTGTTTTTTATCAGTTCTATTCTAGATACAAGTATCAAAATTATATTGTATTAACTGAAGTATCTCTTTTTGAACTGTTTATGTATAATCTTGACAGAATACTATGCTCCCGACGAAGCGTTTTTGGAACGCGAAACTAGTCGAGCGAAAGCAAGATCTTTATCTTTGAATTTATTGGACCCATCAACAAAACCAGCCATCTCTCGTGCATACCGTCCAACTCCTCATTTTTGTTTGTTGGCTATACAATATTCTATTTTACCTTGTATACTTTACATGTAAATGTAATTTTTGGGAGATGTGTTGAGTCTTGTAAATGGGACCCTCTATCAATTATAGATAACTGTTATATAATGTCAGTGTCCTATATTAATGTACTTTTTACCTAAATTCAATTATATTTTTCTACCAACAATAAAACCCTTAGAATTTTTACAATATTTATCTGTGTGCCGTTTAAAGTCCATCTTTAGTCCAAATATACATCTTTCCCTTGTTATGTTGTGGGTGGAGCTGGACCATTGTTCATTTTAGGCTAATGCAGTATTGGATGTATATAAAAGTTACAGTGTTTTTCAATAAAGCTCAGTCTATTTTTTGGAAAGATACAGAGCGTGTTGTCTCGTTCTTCCAGAAGGGTTAATTCCTATGGGAAGTGGTCGTCTGGCTGTGGAGGATCGACAGTGAATTTGTGTCCAGGAGAGGGAAGATATCTAAACGGCGTTAAACCCCTTTCATATTTGGGGTGTCGTTACAAGTTCCTTAGGCTTTTCTGCTTTATGGGATAATGGTGGAGATAATCGCGGGGGTGATGGCTTTGGTGTCTTTGACAGGGGTCCCTTTGAGCACAGGGTGAATGAAAACCCCACTATGATCTGTGATAGCCATATTCAATGCGGTATATACATTGTGTATAGATTGGATGTATACTGTGTGTGGGGGTTATGTAATCATTGCTGTGATGAGGTAAGGTGTGATTGCATTCTACTGTCTAGTGTGGCTTGTGGTAATTAAGTCTGTAATTATAGGAGAGCTTGTTATGTTTCTATTGTGTAAAGTCTTTTGATACTGGGAATTAAGCCTATAATTATAGGTTGTGGAACTAGCAGACAGACAGGTTAATTGAAGAGATGCTGATGAGTCACCTGCCTGCTTGTGTATGCTACAGATCCTTTCATTATGTGAAGTCGTTTGATAATGTGGATTGGGAAACAAAAGCTAACCTGTTGTCGTCTAAGAGGTGTCAAAATGATGTGTATTGGGCCTTGTTATGTTGTGGGTGGAGCTGGACCATTGTTCATTTAGATTAATGCAGTATTGGTTGAGTGTATAAAAAGTTACAGTGCTTCTCAATAAAGGCCAGTTCATTTTTGGAAAGATACGAGTGCATCTCGTTCTTTCGGAAGGATTAATTCCTATGGGAAGTGGTCGTCTGACTGTGGAGGATCGACAGTGAATTTTTGTCCAGGAGAGGGAAGACCTTTAAACGGCGTTACCCCCTTTCAAATTTGGGGTGTCGTTACATTGGTTGGCAGCAGCGGGATCTTCCCTCCAGTTACTGGGACACTTCAAACCACCACAGTGAATGACCAGCTATGCAGCCTGCAGGAAAGCCACGCTGAAAGACTTACTTGAGAGCCGTGGAGGGACCGGTGGGACAAAGAACAAGGCCACCTTGATCAGGGAGCTAATCGAGATGGATCAGAGGGATGGTGATGCAGGACCCCGGTCAGTTGAAGACTTGTTTCAGCAACGAGTTCGACAGCGGGTGGCATTATATGGTGCTAACCCATCAGAGACCGCCATACAGAATGCCATTAGAGACATCCGGCTGCAGGATGAGCGACAAGAGAGAGAACTAGAGCGGCAACATGAGCGGAGAATGGCAGAAATACGGCAATCGGAGACAACACCTAAAGATGCAGCGCCTGTCCGTAAGTTGCCCTTTCGGGCGTTCAAACTATTTAAGGAGGGAGAGGAGGAATTTGAAGTGTTCCTGCAGGACTTTGAGAGACTATGCCAGATACATGAAGTACTGCCCCAAGATTGGGTCGCCTTACTGGCAAGTAATTTAACGGGCAGAGCGGCGGATGCGTATCGGACCCTGGAGGATGAGGACGCTAAAGACTATGACCGGGTAAAAGAAGCTCTGCTAGCCCGATTTGCCATTACACCCGAAGCCAGCCGGATTAAATTTCGAGAATCCCAGAAACAAACCCAAATAACATACGTGGAGTGGGCACATCGTCTGCAGCGAGACCTTGAGGGCTGGCTCCAGGGAAGCCACGCTCGCACCATAGAGGACATCACCCAGCTAGTACTCTTGGAACAGTTCTTTAACCACACCCATCCGGTACTATGGGATTGGGTGCGAGATAAGCGACCACGGACTGTACAGAAAGCGGCTACTTTGGCCTATGAATATCTGGACTCTCGAAGGTCAGGCGGAAGCGAGCGCTATTCACCATCTCGGCCCAGTTTATCAGCACCAACCCCAGCGGCCACTTATCCTCAGCAGCCCAGGGTCAACTCCCAGGACTACGCACAACCCATCAGGTGTTTCGGATGTAAACAGCTAGGGCACAAAAAGTCAGACTGTCCATTGAATCCAGCCATCCAGTCACAGTCATGGAGACAGCCATCAAGGGGGAGCCCCCGCACGCCCATGCCTGCGGCCCACTGCGTCGAGGAGGAAGAACATTGGGGCGTCCTGCACGAGGCCGATCCAATACAAGCAGCTAACCGGGACAACCGGCAACAACACAGGCAGACTGTCCGGGTTAATGGAACGGTAGCCAATGGCTTACGTGATAGTGGCGCTACCATGACCTTACTACAGAAGAACCTCATCCCAGAGAGCCAACACACCGGAGACACTGTAGCCGTAAGAGTAGCGGGAGGTACCGTCTTCCGGCTACCCGTTGCCCGTGTTCACCTGGATTGGGGGGTTGGTTCGGGACACGTGAACGTGGGGGTGATGAAAGATTTGCCAGCGGATGTACTACTGGGGAATGATTTGGCCCCCCTCCTTTCTGCTTACGCCCCAATGGGCCCGATGAAGTTAACCCTGTGACTACCCGTGCCCAGACACGTACTGCTGGAACCGGCCCGCTTGCTGCTGAGACACAGGTGAGGCTATCTTCCCCGACACGTACCTTAGATCAGGCGCTCCTAGGCTGGGATACCCTAGAAGCATTCGGGAGGGAAACTCGGGAGGACCCGACCTTACACAAGTATAGGGCTAAGGCAGATACTCAGGAAAAGGGAATAGATGGGGAGCTTTTTGAATGGGTGGGGGATAGACTGTATAGGATCCCTAAGCCATCTCAGAGAAGTAAGGCCCCTTCGCAGAAACGACAGCTGGTGGTACCTAAGAAATACCAGCTGGAGATTCTGCGAATCGGGCATGATGTGCCGCTAGCAGGACATCTAGGGTTCCGTCGTACAGCCCATAGGATTACACAGAATTTCTTCTGGCCCAATTTTAGCCAGGATGTGCGACAATACTGCAAAACGTGTGACACATGTCAACGGATAGGTAAGAGGGGGGACCACCCTAAGGCTAAACTCATGTCCATGCCTATTATTGGGGAGCCCCTTTACCGCATAGCCGTTGACATCGTGGGTCCCCTGGCCAGGCTTAGTCCATCCCGGAAGAAGTATATTCTCACCGTGGTGGACTACGCCACCCGTTACCCAGAGGCAGTAGCTATGTCTAACATTGAAGCAGAGACAGTAGCTGATGCCCTGGTTAAGATTTTTCCCAGAGTGGGGTTCCCTAAGGAGATTCTCTCTGACCAGGGAACCCAGTTTACCGCGGTGCTCACCCAGCAGTTGTGGAAGGTGTGCAATATTAAGCCCTTGCTGAGCTCACCTTACCACCCCCAGACTAATGGTCTCTGCGAATGCTTTAACGGGACCCTCAAGCAAATGCTGAGGACCTTTTCGGATGCTTGCAGAGACTGGGAGAGATTCCTGCCTCACCTGTTATTTGCGTACAGAGAGGTACCCCAGGAATCTACTGTGTTCTCGCCCTTCGAGTTGCTCTATGGTAGAAGGGTCCGCGGACCCCTCGATCTCATCAGAGGACACTGGGAGGGAGAGACAGAGCAAGAAGGGACCCCCATAGTGCCCTACGTTCTGGAACTCAGGGACCGCATGGAGCAACTGTCTCTGATGGTAAGGGAGAATCTCCAGACGGCCCAGGGAAGACAGAAGAGATGGTACGATCGGGGGGCCCGACAGCGTATCTTCCAGATTGGGCAGAAGGTCTTAGTGCTCAAACCTGTGAAGACCGACAAGATGCAGGCATCTTGGCAGGGCCCGTGTAAAGTAGTAGCCCAGGTATGTGATACTACCTATGTTATTGCCAGCTGTGCAGATGAAAGAATCCAGCGAACCTTTCATGTGAACATGCTGAAGGAGTATCAGGAATGGCAGGAGGATGTTGCTGCAGTATGTGCCCCTGCTGCGGATGACCCAGAAGGTTTACCCCTCCCTGACTTACTAGAGAGAGAGCCCCAGACTGACCTCATTAGCCTTGTACAGCTAGGAGACCGGTTAAGCCCCACAAAGAAGGAACAGGCTAAGCGGCTTCTGTGGGAGAAACAGGCGACGTTCTCCCAAAAACCGGGCTATACGACCCTGGCTGTGCGTAAGGTAGAGACCCCTGGACAAGCACCCCTTCGACAGCCCCCCTACCGTATCCCTGAAGCAGTCCGAGAAGAAATGCGGAAGGAGATACAGGAGATGATTCAGTTAGGAGTCATTGAGCCTTCTGACAGCCCTTGGGCCTCGCCTGTAGTCCTGGTGCCTAAGAAAGATGGAACTACCCGGTTCTGCGTGGACTACAGGCGACTCAACGAGAAGACCACCACCGATGCCTACCCGATGCCCAGGGTAGACGAACTGCTAGATAGTATAGCCAGGGGACGTTATTTAACTACAATAGACCTGTGTAAAGGGTATTGGCAGATCCCCCTGGCCGAGGATGCTATCCCCAAGTCGGCATTTGTTACTCCATTTGGCCTGTACCAGTCTAGGGTCATGCCATTTGGGATGAAAAATGCCCCGGTCACCTTCCAACGTATGGTGGATAGGCTCCTTGATGGCTTCCAGGATTTTGCATGTGCATACCTGGATGACATTGCGATCTACAGTGGGTCTTGGGAGGATCACCTGGTTCACGTAGGGGTGGTTCTGGACAAAATTCGGGCCGCTGGCCTGACCTTGAAACCAGACAAGTGCCATCTAGGTATGGCGGAGGTGCAGTACCTGGGACACCGAGTGGGGTGTGGGAATCAGAGACCAGAGCCAGCCAAGGTAGAGGCAGTAGCTAACTGGCCCACACCCCGTACTAAGACCCAGGTATTAGCCTTCTTGGGGACTGCAGGGTACTACCGACGTTTTGTCCCTAATTATAGTGCTATCGCCAAACCCCTGACGGACCTGACGAAAAAGAATTTACCTAGGCAGGTCCTGTGGTCTCCAGCTTGTGAAACCGCGTTCCTAGCCCTCAAGCAAGCACTTGTAAATGCCCCTGTCTTGGCTGCCCCATTACCTAACAAACGTTTTCTTGTCCACACAGATGCTTCCATGTTTGGACTGGGGGCTGTGCTGAGCCAAGTTGGGGAGGATGGAGGAGAACACCCTGTCGCATACCTGAGTAGAAAGTAGACATGGGAGCCGTCGAAAAATTTGTTCCGTTCCGTTCCGTTCGTATTTAAAAAAATTCGTAATTCGTAATCCGTGTACGGAATTCAATTCGAATTCGTACGAAATACGAATTCCGTACGACACGTATAACGAACGATTCGACCGGAACGAACGAATGATTCGACTGGAAATTTACTTCCCCCACCCAATTCCAGCAGCAATCTTTTCTCTCTATAATGTCGAATCTTTTCTCTCTATGTCGAATCTTTTCTCTCTATGTCGAATCTTTTCTCTCTATAATGTCGAATTTTTTCTCTCTATAATGTAGAATCGGAACGAACAAATGATTCTACCGCAAATGTACTTCCCCCACCCAATTCCAGCAGCAATCTTTTCTCTCTATAATGTCGAATCTTTTCTCTCTATAATGTCGAATCTTTTCTCTCTATAATGTTGAATCTTTTCTCTCTATAATGTCGAATATTTTCTCTCTATGTCGAATCTTTTCTCTCTATGTAGAATAATCTTGGACTAATAGAGTTAAGGTTAGTCACATTCGACCAAAAAATATTTACCTATCGCTTTGTCGAATTTTCATGTCTCATTTGGTAGTTTGGATTCGGATAATTTGGATACGAAATTTCGTACAAATTTTTCGAAATTTCGTATTTCGTACAAAATTCGTAAATCGGATTCGTACACATGTCTAGTAGACAGCTATTACCCCGGGAAGTGAGCTATGCGGCAGTGGAGAAGGAGTGTTTGGCCCTGGTCTGGGCCCTTAAAAAGTTGAACCCTTATTTGTACGGACAGGAATTTTCACTGGTCACCGACCACAACCCATTGGTCTGGCTTAACCGTGTCTCAGGAGACAATGACAGGTTGCTGCGGTGGAGCTTAGCCCTGCAACCTTACAATTTCACCATCAGCTATCGACCCGGTAAGCAAAATGGCAATGCTGATGGGTTGTCCCGGCAAACAGACGTCACCTCGGGCCCCTAGTGCAATGGTGATGGGTTGTCCAGACATTAGAAGAATGGAACTATGGACTAACTTCGGAATCAACCCGTCTGGGGTCGCCTCCTGTGTTAGTCTCCTGCCGAAAGGGGAGATGTGTGACAGGGGTCCCTTTGAGATCAGGGTGAATGAAAACCCCACTATGATCTGTGATAGCCATATTCAATGCGGTATATACATTGTGTATAGATTGGATGTATACTGTGTGTGGGGGTTATGTAATCATTGCTGTGATGAGGTAAGGTGTGATTGCATTCTACTGTCTAGTGTGGCTTGTGTTAATTAAGTCTGTAATTATAGGGGAGCTCGTTATGTTTCTATTGTGTAAAGTCTTTTGATACTGGGAATTAAGCCTATAATCATAGGTTGTGGAACTAGCAGACAGACAGGTTAATTGAAGAGATGCTGATGAGTCACCTGCCTGCTTGTGTATGCTACAGATCCTTTCATTATGTGAAGTCGTTTGATATTGTGGATTGGGAAACAAAAGCTAACCTGTTGTCGTCTAAGAGGTGTCAAAATGTGTATTGGGCCTTGTTATGTTGTGGGTGGAGCTGGACCATTGTTCATTTAGATTAATGCAGTATTGGTTGAGTGTATAAAAAGTTACTGCGTTTCTCAATAAAGGCCAGTTCATTTTTGGAAAGATACAGAGTGTGTCTCGTTCTTTCGGAAGGATTAATTCCTATGGGAAGTGGTCGTCTGACTGTGGAGGATCGACAGTGAATTTGTGTCCAGGAGAGGGAAGACCTTTAAACGGCGTTACCCCCTTTCATATTTGGGGTGTCGTTACAGTGTCTGAAACCATTCTCCCTTCACTGGCAGCGTATGTATCAAGTGATAGTCCTGATTATCTATGGCTTGTATACTCTGACTTTTAAAATGCTCTGGGATTTCGTTTTTCCATTTTACCAGTGCGTATGTAAACAAGGCATTTGACCTTATATCCATCACCAATGCTTTCTGGCTCGGTGATTGTGACATTATTAGCTGCTCTATCACTTCTTCTTGCCAGATCCCCCCGGGAGTTCAATAACTACCGCCGTGGCTGGATCGGTGCCAGCCGCTGCGCACCACTGTTCCATTGCCAGCGGGTCCATGCTAGTACTTCTGACCGGCTTGATTGCAGCGTGCAACGTACAAGGATCCCGGACTCGAGCCCCCACGTGTAGCGGTACCCTCAGTTAAGAGGGCTGCTGGTATTGATTTGGGCCCTGTAGTGCACCGCTGTCAACCCCTGGCAATCGGCTCTATCCTCTCGTGGCACAGCTAGTAAGGGGAGATAGGACCACATGACCGCAACCCTTGGTGACGCAGTCCTATGGCAAACACACACAGTGATATACTTTAAAATTTCTATTAAAGTAATTGAAACTGACACCAATGTACTTGACCCAGATATTTTACTGAGGCTAATGGGCAAGTAATAAACAAAAGGATAACAAGTTGCAGGTCCCTGCAATAAACAGTATTTAAATGAACAAAATAAACATGTATTACTATGCAAATCTAACGCTGCCTTTTTACAGCTGCTTCCCCTCGTGGGCAGACTATCGCTCAGCAATGTCTACCTACACAGTCAGGCCTGACTGAACTAAATGGAAGTTCTGTAAACAATCTTCGCTAGCAATCTTTCGGTGGTGCACTTGATGAACAACTTTGTAATCCAAACGGGTAGTAAAGATACAGTATTTGTCTATGAGCAAGTGCTCTCTCACCACCCGGACCAGTCCCAGTCCGTTTCCTCCGCCGATTCGTCTAGGCACATGGATCCATAGACATCCGGGTCTTCGGTCCTCCTGGTGTAGTACAGCAAGGATGAGAAGATGTCTCTCAGGTTCCGCTAGGCTGGCAGAGGGCTCTTTGGAAGAAAATGCCCAGGCTTCAGGCCTGGGCTTTCAGCAGTCTCGCACAGAGTTCTTCCTTGATAGGCAGGAAGTGTCCAAAGAGACAGAATAAACTCCGCCTCCCCTTTATAAAGTCCGCCCCAGCAGTCTTTGCTCCGGGGCAATGCACCCTGGGTGCTGAAAGATGTCTTGGGAAATGTAGTCTCTGGATATTAAAGGGGAATACCCCGCTGTCATGTACTTGGGTGTATTTGAACAGGGATCTTCCTGGTCCCACAGCTGCAGCCTTACCTGTTGTGCTACGGAGCAGATCTAGACTTTTGTAAATGTCCTCTCAGTATTAAGCATTACCTTGGACTCACTAGCCCCACCTGTTGCCAGCTGTGGACAATTTTCTATCAAAGCAGCCCATAAAAAGGAAGTGATGCTATCTCTCAGCGCCCGTTTGTGTGGAATAGCTCCCTGGGTGTTGTGACTGCTTTTTGATCTTGATTTTCGTGTTGAACTTCTGCCTGAATTCCTGACTACTCTCTAGCCTGCTGATTTTGTACTTCACTGCCAGCTTGTGTATGACCTTTGCCTGCCTGACCACTCTCTGGATTTCGATCGTGTACCGTTTGCCTGATCTGTTGCCAACCTAATCTGCCTGACTACGTTTTCGCCTGAATCCTCAGCACACAAGTTCCACTTCGGACCCTACCTATCACAGGTACCTTACATTACAAACGGGCCACAATGATAGTGGACCCTGCTGAGATTGTTAAGGCGATTTCACGTCAGGGACAATTGATTGGAGCTCATGAACAGCATCTTTCTTCCCTGGACGCCAAGCTAGATGAACTTTGTACTATGCTTAAATCTTGTTTGCCTGCTTCCTCTGCAACGGTCCAGACTCCGGATCCTACTCCTGCTACGATCCAACCCGCCTCTTCTGTACCACCCAAACTTCCCTTGCCTGACAAATTTGGTGGTGATACTGAGGACTGCAGAGGCTTTTTAAATGTTTGCCGTTTGCATTTCCGCAACAACCCTGGGACCTTTAGCACTTTGTCTGCCAAAGTGACTTTTGTAATTTCCTTGTTAAAGGGGAAGGCCCTGGCCTGGGTCTCTCCTTATCTGGAACGCAATGATCCTGTGCTGCAAGATGCTGACAAATTTCTGGCTTCTCTCCAGACTGTATTTGACAAGCCAGATAGAGCTTCTGCAGCTGAGTACTCACTCTTGGACATGCAACAAGGCACCAGGTCTGTGGCACAATATGCTATTGAGTTTCGTACCCTTGCTGCTAAGACTACTTGGGACTCAAGGGCATTACGTGCAGCCTTCCAAAAAGGTCTTGCGGATCGCATCAAAGACGAATTAGTCTATAAGGATTCCCCAGAAGACCTAGAGAAATTCATAGAGCTCTGTGTTCGTCTGGATGTCCGGTATCATGAAAGGTGCCAAGAGAGACTTAGAACTCGCAAGTTTCCTAGGCCAGTTTACCGTTTGGCCCCTAACTTCCAAGCACCACCTCAGCCAGAACCTGAAATCTCAGTTGAACCCCAGGTAGCTGTGGAACCCATGGATGTAAGCCGTCTCCACCTAACTGAGTCTGAGAAACAAAGGAGGCGTGCATTGGGCCTATGCCTATACTGTGGACTTAAAGGACATTTATTATCTGTCTGCCCTTCCTGTCCAGTAAAAGGCAGGGTCTAACCAGTGTTGGAGGAGCTGGCTTAGACCTTACAGGTATGAGAAGAATGGGATGTTCCCCCAGTGGGGTTTTTTGGCAGCTCAGATCAAAGATTGATAACAATGTATGTATAAGATTGTTTATTAAAATTCAAAAGAAATGATGGTACAGATTTAAGATATGAGCTCTTGTAACATGTAATTGAACACAGTTGCAAACACAAAAAATTGTCATACAGCTTAACACATTGTATATGAAAGCATGTAGCAATTCCTAACGTGTTTTGACCCTTTCCATGGGTCTTCTTCAGAGGTTTCGGTGTTGCTAAAAAGAGGTATATAGAATAAGTTTCAAAAGATTTTTACCAATTTTTTTACAAAATTTAAAAGTATATAAATAACATAGTTACCAATTTATTGTGTGTAGATACTGAACATTTTTACCAGGATTTCCAACAGAAGATGCCCCAGGGTCCCAGAATACCTTCCTGGTCGTGTAGATACCCCACACACTGGAATAACTCTGGGAGGGACTGCAGCTTACAGAAGTTCACCACATGGGATGAGAATCCCCAAATGGGGGAGCCCAGGAAGGGGCTGACACCTGCGGCGGAGCATTTAAAGCATAATTACACAGTGCTTAGCATTGTGTCAAAGTAGTAAGACATATAAAGCATCAAAGTGTTGAGCAGACAGAAATGTACATCCTCTGAATTGGGTGTGTCACCTAGATTATTCAAATATTTGTTATTATCTATATATTTGTGGGTTTATTGATTAATATATAAATCAATCAGTGATAATTATGATCACATTGTGTATCAAGTGGCGCTGTGACAGAAATGTGAAAGATGAGCAGTGGTGTATGTGAAGATCGATGTGATGGTGTAATGAAACAATGGGTACAGATTAATGTGAAAACAAATATGGTGGGGATGTCAAATTAAACTAGTACATGAATCCCCCCTCCCCCCCCCCCTCCACAGAAAGGCAAACCCACCCTCCACAGAGAGGATCCATGAAAAAATAAAAAAATAATAAAACAAAACACCCATGAATCAGTGAAAAGTGAATAAGTGATAAAGTGTAAGCATATTACCTTGTGGTATAAGTGTATAACAATCCCAATGGAAACAAAATCAACACTGGAGCACTCCTTCAATAGGAGGTTCAGTTGCAATGTGTGTTGGTAATTCTATAATAAGAAATAGTCACAATTTAAGGTTTGTTTAAAAAGGAAATGGTTGCAGAGAAAAAAAAAAATATTTGTAATAAAAATTCCTAAATTGTAATGGTGTGCTTACCCAAGGGATCGTTTGTCTGCCCACACTGAGATGCAAGAGGTCATCTGAGTGATTGCTCTGCACTCAGAGTTTATATAATAAATGTTTAATTATTTAATTGAATGCCAGCCCCGCTGCTTGGGGTCCTCCCCCACCTGGTAACCCTCACCTTGCCATCGTGGTCATCCTGCCGCATTGGTGACATTCCAGTGGTGGATTCCTCGGCGTCTGTGAGAGACATGTGTCTCCGACCACCGCCGTTACTTCCGCCGTAATCACGTGGTATAATGACGTCATGCGCACGCACGACGTAGCCGCGCATGCGCAGATCATACATTAATACCCGGAAGTGGTCACAGATGCCGCCCAGCAGAAGGATTGCTCACCTGTGTGGACAGACCTGCTGCCACCTAGGGGAGCATTTGGGAAGCACAGGGCCCTGCGCCTCTCCCCCCCTGCTGGGGAAACTGCAGACCTTTACATCAGCGAGTCCAATGTGCGGATCATGGCCGACCAGGTGGTATGAGGGAACATCCCGGGACAGCTGATGGAAAAAAGGAAAAAAGAAAGAAAGGGAAAAAGAAAAAAGTATATAATAATGGTGTTACCGTACATAATCATTTGAAGGTTACATTAGGCAATTGACCGTAATAAAACATACATATTTTTGATATTCAACATGGTATTATCTAAAAAGATATTTAACAGCATACTGAAAGAATGGTGATTCAAATCTAACAGGTACAAGGCATGATTATAGAGACATTTAGATGTATCCCCATGACAGGAGAAAGGCAAAAAAGGAAAAGAGGAAAAAGGGGAAAAGAGAAGGGGAAGGGAGAGGAAAAGGGGGGAAAAAAAGAAAGAGATAAGGAAAAGAAGGAGGGAGAGAGGCAGTGGGAAGGTTTAATAGTTGATTTTAAATTAATTACAGTCCTATTGTGTTTTGCCTGAAGCAAATCCTGTCAGGAAAGGAGCAAAGGATAAGGAATCATTTAGCCCTGGAGATATAGTAGCCTTCAGTCTAAAGACCCACCTTTGCTCGTGTTGGAGCAAAATTTTGTTCCAATCCCCTCCTCTTTCGGGAATGTGAATACGGTCAAGTGCGACAAAGGAAACTTTGGGTACATTGTAGTCATGTTGTAATACAGCATGTCTTCCAATGGGAAGATATCGATTTCCGATCTCCATGCTGTATGTGTGTTTGGACACCCGTCGCCAGAATTCCTGTTTCGTCTTACCCACATAAAACGCTCCGCACTCACACTCCATCAAATATACCACGCCACGTGTTTGCCAATTGGTGAAGTGTGAGGGTTTGAATATCTCTCCATTAGGAAGACGAAAGACCTTCTCCTTTCTCATAAGTGGGCAGTGTGAACAATGTCCACACGGAAAGGTACCGAAGGCAGGACAGTGTGAATCTCTTTTTTGAGCGTTTTTGTATTCACTCTGGACCAAGAGGTCTTTAACAGAGGTTGCACGTTTATAAATGATGGAAGGATGGTCTGGAACAAATCTGTTAAGTTTAGGATCATCAGTTAGTATGGTCCAATGTTTATTGATTATGTCCCTTATGGCATGATGCTGTCGCGAAAAACGCATAATGATTCTAATTTGTTCTAAATTATAATCATTTTTGTTTTTTGTATGGAAAAGAAGTTCTGGTCTAGATTTAGCAGTAGCTTTGTTGTAGGCCTTGCGTAGGCATGACCTACTATAGCCTCTTGCCAGAAGTCTCATCTGAAGTTGTCCCGCTTCCTCATAAAAGAGGGTATCTTTTGAACAATTGCGCCGAAGGCGCAAGTATTGTCCATAAGGTATAGAGTTTTCCAAAGGTGTCGGGTGAAAGCTATGGGCATGTAGCACCGTGTTTCCGGCAGTACTTTTCCGAAACAGGGTGCTACATAAACGTCTTTCTGAGTCGACAAAAAGTCGAACATCTAAAAAAGTGATGCTTTATTTGTCATAGGTCATTGTGAATTTTAAGTTATAGTCGTTTTGGTTTAAACGGCTAAAAAAGCGTAAAAGGATATCTTCAGGTCCCTCCCAGATGACGACGACGTCGTCGATATATCGTCGCCACACCTTGATGTAGTTCACATATTCGACGAGGTCCTCGTCACCGAGGAGGTATTCCTCCCACTCCCCCAGGTACAAATTGGCGTAGGATGGGGCACAGCATGTCCCCATCGCTACGCCCTGTACCTGGAGGAAGTGGGAGTCATTGAAGGAAAAAAAGTTATGATGGAGTATATATTGGAGGCCGTCGAGCAAGAAGCCATTCAGGCCCCGATCATGGAGGGTGCCCCGGTCGAGGAACCTCTGCACAGCAGCCAGACCCTTGGAATGAGGAATGCTGCTGTACAGGGCCTCGACATCAATGGCAACCAAGATCGATACGTCCGAAATGGCGAGTCCCTCAACGATCTGCAAAAAATGAATCGTGTCCTTTACAAAGGATGGGAGAGACAAAACGTAGGGTTGCAAATAGGTGTCAATGACACGGCTTAAATTTTCTGAAATAGATCCGTTCCCGGAGACTATAGGTCGTCCGGGCGGAGGTGTCTGTTGCTTATGGAGTTTCGGTAAGCAATAAAAGGTCGCTATTTTTGGATGTTTAGTTCTAACAAATTCGTACAAATCTTTAGATATGATTTTGTTTGCGTAGGCTTGGTCTACTAGTGAATAGAAATCAATATAGTACTGATAAATACATTAAATAGAGATGGTTTGGTACCATTCTTTGTTGTCTAGAATGTGTTCACACATCATTATGTAATCACTATTGTCCATAAGGACAACGTTTCCCCCTTTGTCGGAAGGTTTCACCACTACTTTTGTGTTCTTACATAGAGAGGTCAAAGCTGCCTCTTCATCTACCGAAAGATTTAGAGAAATATGTCTAATGTGAGGTAGTTTGCTGAGATCACGCATGGTTTGATTGGTGAAAGTTAGTACGTTCGGATTGGTATTGAGGGGAAGACACTTTTGAGAAGGTTTCTTAAAGATTTTTTTGGGACATGTTGTCGAATTCTTAACGTCATTAAGTAATGCGTCTAGATCAATTTGATCAATTAAATCAACGCAGTTGATTTCTTGGTATAGGCGAGTTAGGTCCCTTAGGGCCTTAAACTCCCTCATACTATAATTAGAATAGTCCATTGTGTCCTCCTCAATATCATTTTTGGAATACATACATTTAAATAATAGCTTGCGTGCAAACAAATGTAAATCTGTAATGACTCCGAAGAGATCAAAGCTTTCCTCCGGACAAAACGTTAGTCCACGGGACAAAACCTGAATCTCGTCATTAGTCAATGCATGTAGGGATAAATTGATGACACTTAGTTGTTGGGTTCCATTCGTACAACAAAGGGATCCAAGCCTTTCAAGCCCTGCCCCCTCCTGGGCATTGAGGGGGAGCCAGGTTCCAGTGGGGAGTTTAAAGGTCTATATGAGTTTGGTTTGGAAGAACCTGATAATGAGGTAGTATTAGTTGTATTACTTGGTGTGTCAGACAGACAAGAATCTGACTCGCTCATAGGTTCCTTAGTTGTTGTATTACAACCAGATTCAGAATTGGTGTCAATTATTCGTTTTTTGCTATCTTGCTCTACCGATCCTCTGTTGTTCCGATTCCTTTTTTTGTTTTCCCTGCCTGTCTGAGGGGGATGTGAACCTCGACCTGAGTGAGGCTGGGGTGGAATCTTAGATTTAAATGATGTGGAGGAACCACTAGGTTGGTCACGTTTTGGATTTTTCTTGTACGTTTGAGGGTTATTGTTATTCCATCTATACGCACGTTCCTCTGAAAAAGCGACTTTGTCACGCCAAAATTTGACTTCTTTGTCCTGCAAAATGCTTTTGTTATGGGCTAGCAAGCTCTCTTTGAGATTGGCTTGCAGCTCCAAATATAAAGCATGTTGGACATGGGGTAATAGTGCAGTCTCTAAATTGTTAATTTCAATATCCAAGATGGCAATCTGTCTATTATATTCACGAGACAGGATGACCATCATCTCTTGCGAACAGTGTTTGAGGTTAGCTTCCCATTCGGTTTTGCATGTGCTACTTATTTGTTCCATGTTAGGAAATATCTGCACGCGCAATCCGAAGGGGTTAATTTTCTCACGAACATATCTATTGAAAGATTTCACATTCCAGTGAAGGGAGGATTTTTTCTCTAAAATTTTACTAAGCTTACGAATCAGGGATGAGATCTGTGTCTCATTTTGATCCCCCTGTTCGAAAACAGTTTCGTATCCATGCATTAAATTGGTCCATTCTTCGCCCTGATACATACTCATGTTGATAAATGTCACAAATCATAAATCATAACAGAAAATTGAAAAACCAGTTAAACAGAGATGCTCATATCTTAACTCTACTGTGTCTTATGGGGGAGAGGGTGTTTAACCACCCGATATATATATATATATATATATATATATATATATATATATATATTGTGAGGGGGTTAGCTCGGCAGTGGGTGTGTGTGACCCCCGGGATGGGCTCCCCACACAAAAACAGGCCCAGCAAACGGAGGTTGTGGTTTTCAAAATCAAAAAGGTGCGGTTTATTTTCTATTTACAGTGACAAAACACAGCAAAGCAAAAGAAACATAAATAAAATAAATCCTGGTCAACTTGACCTCTGAGTAAACATACAGGTTTCCTAACTAACAACTGGGATCAGCCTAGTGCTGTCCTAGTCCCTAAGTCCCTGGTTTTAAATGTCCAAGCAAATAGCCACACAGGCTTTGTCTCACCGCACAGGGGTTCACTCTCCCTAGACAGTCCACACAGGTCTGGTTCCAGGCATGAGCAAACACCTAATGAATCTGGGAGTTCTTATAGAGGCCTAAATGAGCTGACAAGCTTCAGCTGGTCTCATCAACTCCCTGTCTGCACGACGCCCCACACTCTCCCTAGAGGTATGAGTCATCCATGAGCCCACTAGCCTCAGCTGGGCTTATACAACTCTCCACCTAGTTGTATAAGTCGGCGTAAAGCCTGAATCTGGGTGAAATATATCTACCCCCCTGGATGCAACCAGGTGACTTTACCTTCCTGCTGTCACATACCCCCCCTCTTGTTTTAACCTCGGGGTTGGAACACCAGCAATCAGGCATTCATGTACTCGAGACAAAGCATCCACATTCCCCATTTGAACGCCAGGGCGATGCTTTACTGTGAAGTTGAATTCCTGGAGGGCCAGGAACCACCTATTCACTCTTCTATTTGTTTCCTTGTTTTGAGCCATCCACTTTAACGGAGCGTGATCCGTAACCATGTCAAAGTGCCTACCTAGCAGGTAGTACCGAAGGGAATCTAGAGCCCACTTCACCGCTAAACACTCCTTTTCAACGGTGGCGTAATTTACATCATGGGACTTCAACTTCCTGCTGAGGTAAATGACTGGGTGCTCTTCCCCGTTCCAGACCTGGGACAATACTGCTCCTAACCCCACATCTGACGCATCACTTTGTACGACAAAGTCTTTAGAGAAGTCGGGTGAGTACAACACTGGCTGGCTACATAAGGCTTGTTTCAAGAATTGGAATGCTGCCTCAGCCTCGGGGGTCCATTTAATCATGACCGACCCTTTCCCCTTCGTCAGGTTGGTTAGGGGCACAGCCTTAGAAGCAAAGTGGGGAATGAATCGCCGATAATACCCAGCGATTCCCAGAAAGGCTCGTACCTGCTTCTTGCTGTTGGGACGTGGCCAACTCTGGATGGCCTCGACTTTGTTGAGTTGGGGTTTTATTACTCCCCTCCCAATGGTGTACCCAAGATATTTGGCCTCCTCCTGCCCAATGGTACACTTCTTGGGGTTAGCCGTAAACCCCGCTTCCCGAACAGAGTCCAGGACTGCTTGCACTTTTGGCAGATGTGAGGCCCAATCTGTGCTATGGACAATTACGTCATCCAGGTAAGCCGCAGCATACTTCCGATGGGGCCTCAGCATCTGGTCCATTTTCCGCTGGAATGTGGCCGGCGCATTCTGTAACCCGAACGGCATTCTTTTATATTGGAACGCCCCGTCTGGGGTTACAAATGCGGTTTTCTCTTTGGCCGACTTGGCCAGGGGGATTTGCCAATACCCTTTTGTGAGGTCAAGAGTCGTCATGTATCGGGCTGTTCCCAGCCGGTCGATCAACTCATCTATACGTGGCATGGGGTAGGTGTCAAATTTTGTAACTTTGTTCAACTGACGAAAATCGTTACAAAATCGCCAGCTCCCATCCGGTTTAGGCACCAACACAATGGGACTAGACCAATCACTTTGGGACTCCTCTATCACCCCTAAGTTCAGCATTTTCTGTACTTCCTCCCGTATTGCCTCCCGTCGGGCCTCTGGGATCCGATAGGGTTTTAACTTCACCCTTTCACCGGGCGGGGTAATGATGTCATGCTCTACCCCAGATGTTTGTCCCGGCAGCTCAGAGAATACCTCCTTGTTGCGAAGCACAAACTCCTTAACCTCCTGTTGTTGGGGTTGTGACAAGGTGGCTGCTATTCCAACCTCAGGAATCACGCAACCAGTTTGAGCTGGTGACCAAGTGTCTGCGACTAGGGACTCTCTATCCCTCCAGGCTTTCAACAGATTAACGTGATAGATCTGTTCGGGCTTTCGCCTTCCTGGTTGTCTGACCTTGTAATTCACTTCGCTCACTTTTTCCATTATCTCATAGGGGCCTTGCCATTTGGCAAGGAATTTACTTTCAACCGTAGGGACAAGTACCAGTATCCTATCCCCCGGGGAAAAGGTACGGGTCTTGGCTCCACGGTTGTACACTCTCTGCTGTGCTAACTGCGCTTGGGCCAAATGTTCCTTCACGATGGGCATTACCTGTGCAATTCGGTCTTGCATCAGGGCGACATGCTCAATCACACTCCTGTGGGGAGAACTCTCACTTTCCCAAGTTTCCTTGGCAATATCCAACAGCCCTCTTGGGTGTCTCCCATACAGTAACTCAAAGGGGGAGAATCCCGTAGAGGATTGGGGCACCTCCCTAATAGCAAACATCAGATAAGGAAGTAGACAGTCCCAATCCTTTCCATCTCTATCCACCACTTTCTTCAACATTTGTTTTAGGGTTTTGTTGAATCTTTCAACCAGCCCATCGGTTTGGGGGTGATACACAGATGTACGTAATTGCGTCACTTTGAACAATTTACACAGCTCCTTCATAACCCGGGACATAAAGGGTGTACCTTGGTCCGTAAGCAGTTCTTTACAAATACCCACCCGGCTAAACACAAGAGATAGCTCTTTGGCTATGGTTTTGGCCGAGGTATTTCGGAGAGGGATCGCTTCTGGATAACGGCTGGCATAGTCCATTATAACTAATATGTACTGGTGCCCCCTAGCGGACTTGATTATAGGCCCTACCAAATCCATGGCGATCCTCTCAAACGGGACCTCAATGATGGGTAGAGGGACCAGCGGGCTACGGAAATGTGGCATCGGGGCCGACCTCTGACACACAGGGCAGGAGGAACAATAATTTTCTATGTCCTTCATCACCCCCGGCCAATAGAATCTCTGTAATACCCTCTCTCGGGTTTTCTCTGTCCCCAGATGACCTCCAAGAATGTGCCCATGGGCCAACTCCAACACCAACTTCCTGTAAGGTTTGGGCACCACAAGCTGCTCAACGGTTTCTTCTGCCCTTTTTGCCACCCGATACAGTAGGTCCTTCTCTACGCTGAAGTATGGGTAAGTGCAGGTATTATCTGGGTTCACTAACTCGCCATCTATTTTCACTACGTTTTCCCGTGCCTTTATTAGGGCGGGGTCTTTCAACTGTTCTGTGGCAAAGTTTTCCCTGTGAACCTCAAGATCAGAAAACTCCACAGACGGTAGGTTTTCGTCTGAGGAGGTGGGCTCCTCTCCAGTTTCTTGAGTCTCCCCTGCCAATACTGATAAGGGAAATTCCGGAGAGTCCTCACCACTCTCAGGGGAGTTCTGGCTATCACATTCCTGGTACATAGGGGCACCAGTGGGGGGCTCAGGATCATCCCACAGTTCCCAGAACTTCGGAAAATCCCTTTCCACAATGGCGTCATGCGGTAACTGAGATACTAAGCCCACTGGATGAGAGAGGGTACCTTTGGGGGTCTCGAAACACACTGTAGTCACTGGATACTCTCGGGTGTCCCCATGCACACAAATAACAGCTACCTTGCTATTCCCAAAGACCTCTGTTTTAACTAACTCAGCCTTTATCAGGGTCACAAGGCTACCTGAATCCAGCAATACCACAACATTTCTACCATTAACACACATTTTGCATAAATGTTTCTCAATTCCTCGAATGGCAGTGCATGCGACTGTCGCACACAGCGACTGACGTCTGCCCGTCAGAAAGTCACACTGCATGGGTTCCTCCACAACCGGGCAATTGGCTGCAATATGTCCCGCTTGCCGGCAGCGGTAGCAAACGATCCTTCTTGCCGCCTCTTGAGCCGCTGATTTCCCAGGCTGTTCTCGCCAAACTTGGGGTAGAGCTCCCACCCTCTCACTCTCTCCACCCTCACCCCTTGGAATCCTCTTATCCGCCCCTGGGGATGGTCTGGTCTTAGGGTGGAAAGTCCGAGTGTCTCTGGAAGAGGCCGTCAGGTTCTCTGTAGCCAAGTATTTCTCCACACGATCCACAAGACCATCGGCCGTCTCTGGGTCTCCATGGCTTACCCACTTTTGGATGGCAGTAGGAAGAGCTCTCAAAAACCGATCCATTACAACACGTTCCACAATCTTTGGTGCGGACAAAGTCTCTGGCTGTAGCCACTTTCTGCTCAGGTGAATGAGATCATACATTTGAGACCTGGGGGGTTTTCCAAGCTGGAAAGTCCAGTTATGCACACGCTGAGCCCGGACAGCCTGGGTGACACCCAGCCTTGCCAAAATTTCAGCTTTTAGCATCACATAGTCTTTTGCTTGGTTAGGCTCTAGGTCATAGTAAGCTTTCTGCGATTCACCAGTTAACAGAGGAGCCACCAGTCCAGCCCACTGCTCCTCAGGCCACTTTTCTCTTTCAGCGGTCCTTTCAAATGTGGTCAAAAATACCTCTGGATCATCCTCTCCAGTCATTTTTGTCAATAAACGACTCACCCCAAAGGACGCGGTATTAGTGGGACGGCTTTCCTCACTGGTCTGCGGACGTTGCTGCATTACTGCTTCCATTTGTTGTAGTCTCTGCTCTTGCTTCTGTAACAGGTCTATGAAGCGGGCCTCAGATTGCTGCTGGGCTTGTTGCTGAGCTTCCAGACTCTGTTGGTGAGCTTGCTGCTGGGCTGCAAGGCTCCTTTGTAAACCTGCATTTGTCTGCTGTTGATTGGCATTTGCTAGAGCCAGCTGTTTCAGTATCTCCTCCATGCTGGCTTAAAAAAAACTGCCACTGGTTCTCCACCAACTGTGAGGGGGGTTAGCTCGGCAGCGGGTGTGTGTGACCCCCGGGATGGGCTCCCCACACAAAAACAGGCCCAGCAAACGGAGGTTGTGGTTTTCAAAATCAAAAAGGTGCGGTTTATTTTCTATTTACAGTGACAAAACACAGCAAAGCAAAAGAAACATAAATAAAATAAATCCTGGTCAACTTGACCTCTGAGTAAACATACAGGTTTCCTAACTAACAACTGGGATCAGCCTAGTGCTGTCCTAGTCCCTAAGTCCCTGGTTTTAAATGTCCAAGCAAATAGCCACACAGGCTTTGTCTCACCGCACAGGGGTTCACTCTCCCTAGACAGTCCACACAGGTCTGGTTCCAGGCATGAGCAAACACCTAATGAATCTGGGAGTTCTTATAGAGGCCTAAATGAGCTGACAAGCTTCAGCTGGTCTCATCAACTCCCTGTCTGCACGACGCCCCACACTCTCCCTAGAGGTATGAGTCATCCATGAGCCCACTAGCCTCAGCTGGGCTTATACAACTCTCCACCTAGTTGTATAAGTCGGCGTAAAGCCTGAATCTGGGCGAAATATATCTACCCCCCTGGATGCAACCAGGTGACTTTACCTTCCTGCTGTCACAATATATATATATATATATATGTGGAATGGAAAAGACACAATGGGAGAGGGATGACGCTGCTCACCCCGATAGTCAGAAGAATGGGATGTTCCCCCAGTGAGGTTTTTTGGCAGCTCAGATCAAAGATTGATAACAATGTATGTATAAGATTGTTTATTAAAATTCTAAAGAAATGATGGTACAGATTTAAGATATGAGCTCTGGTAACATGTAATTGAACACAGTTGCAAACACAAAAAATTGTCATACAGCTTAACACATTGTATATGAAAGCATGTAGCAATTCCTAACGCGTTTTGACCCTTTCCATGGGTCTTCTTCAGAGGTTTCGGTGTTGCTAAAAAGAGGTATATAGAATAAGTTTCAAAAGATTTTTACCAATTTTTTTACAAAATTTAAAAGTATATAAATAACATAGTCACCAATTTATTGTGTGTAGACACTGAACATTTTTACCAGGATTTCCAACAGAAGATGCCCCAGGGTCCCAGAATACCTTCCTGGTCGTGTAGATACCCCACACACTGGAATAACGCTGGGAGGGACTGCAGCTTACAGAAGTTCACCACATGGGATGAGAATCCCCAAATGGGGGAGCCCAGGAAGGGGCTGACACTTGCGGCGGAGCATTTAAAGCATAATTACACAGTGCTTAGCATTGTGTCAAAGTAGTAAGACATATAAAGCATCAAAGTGTTGAGCAGACAGAAATGTACCTCCTCTCAATTGGGTGTGTCACCTAGATTATTCAAATATGGTGGTTAAACACCCTCTCCCCCATAAGACACAGTAGAGTTAAGATATGAGCATCTCTGTTTAACTGGTTTTTCAATTTTCTGCTACGATTTATGATTTGTGACATTTATCAACATGAGTATGTATCAGGGCGAAGAATGGACCAATTTAATGCATGGATACGAAACTGTTTTCGAACAGGGGGATCAAATTGAGACACAGATCTCATCCCTGATTCGTAAGCTTAGTAAAATTTTAGAGAAAAAATCCTCCCTTCGGCGCAATTGTTCAAACGATACCCTCTTTTATGAGGAAGCGGGACAACTTCAGATGAGACTTCTGGCAAGAGGCTATAGTAGGTCATGCCTACGCAAGGCCTACAACAAAGCTACTGCTAAATCTAGACCAGAACTTCTTTTCCATACAAAAAACAAAAATGATTATAATTTAGAACAAATTAGAATCATTATGCGTTTTTCGCGACAGCATCATGCCATAAGGGACATAATCAATAAACATTGGACCATACTAACTGATGATCCTAAACTTAACAGATTTGTTCCAGACCATCCTTCCATCATTTATAAACGTGCAACCTCTGTTAAAGACCTCTTGGTCCAGAGTGAATACAAAAACGCTCAAAAAAGAGATTCACACTGTCCTGCCTTCGGTACCTTTCCGTGTGGACATTGTTCACACTGCCCACTTATGAGAAAGGAGAAGGTCTTTCGTCTTCCTAATGGAGAGATATTCAAACCCTCACACTTCACCAATTGGCAAACGCGTGGCGTGGTATATTTGATGGAGTGTGAGTGCGGAGCGTTTTATGTGGGTAAGACGAAACAGAAATTCTGGCGACGGGTGTCCAAACACACATACAGCATGGAGATCGGAAATCGATATCTTCCCATTGGAAGACATGCTGTATTACAACATGACTACAATGTACCCAAAGTTTCCTTTGTCGCACTTGACCGTATTCACATTCCCGAAAGAGGAGGGGATTGGAACAAAATTTTGCTCCAACACGAGCAAAGGTGGATCTTTAGACTGAAGGCTACTATATCTCCAGGGCTAAATGATTCCTTATCCTTTGCTCCTTTCCTGAAAGGATTTGCTTCAGGCAAAACACAATAGGACTGTAATTAATTTAAAATCAACTATTAAACCTTCCCACTGCCTCTCTCCCTCCTTTTTTTCCTTATCTCTTTCTTTTTTTTCCCCCCTTTTCCTCTCCCTTCCCCTTCTCTTTTCCCCTTTTTCCTCTTTTCCTTTTTTGCCTTTCTCCTGTCATGGGGATACATCTAAATGTCTCTATAATCATGCCTTGTACCTGTTAGATTTGAATCACCATTCTTTCAGTATGCTGTTAAATATCTTTTTAGATAATACCATGTTGAATATCAAATATATGTATGTTTTATTACGGTCAATTGCCTAATGTAACCTTCAAATGATTATGTACGGTAACACCATTATTATATACTTTTTTCTTTTTCCCTTTCTTTCTTTTTTCCTTTTTTCCATCAGCTGTCCCGGGATGTTCCCTCATACCACCTGGTCGGCCATGATCCGCACATTGGACTCGCTGATGTAAAGGTCTGCAGTTTCCCCAGCAGGGGGGGAGAGGCGCAGGGCCCTGTGCTTCCCAAATGCTCCCCTAGGTGGCAGCAGGTCTGTCCACACAGGTGAGCAATCCTTCTGCTGGGCGGCATCTGTGACCACTTCCGGGTATTAATGTATGATCTGCGCATGCGCGGCTACGTCGTGCGTGCGCATGCGCGGCCACGTCGTGCGTGCGCATGACGTCATTATACCACGTGATTACGGCGGAAGTAACGGCGGTGGTCGGAGACACATGTCTCTCACAGACGCCGAGGAATCCACCACTGGAATGTCGCCAATGCGGCAGGATGACCCCGATGGCAAGGTGAGGGTTACCAGGTGGGGGAGGACCCCAAGCGGCGGGGCTGGCATTCAATTAAATAATTAAACATTTATTATATAAACTCTGAGTGCAGAGCAATCACTCAGATGACCTCTTGCATCTCAGTGTGAGCAGACAAACGATCCCTTGGGTAAGCACACCATTAGGGCTCTTTCACACGGAGGTCCGTTCAGGTCCGCCTGTCAGTTTTTTAGGCGGACCTGAAACGGATCCTCCATGCACCCCTATGGAAGCACGGATGTCAGCGGTGACATGTCCGCTGACATCCGCTCCGCTCCGAAAAAGTGTGACAGAGGAAAATCCTATTTTTCCTTCCGTCTGCGGAGCGGATCGGATGACAACGGACTCTACGGTCCGTCGTCATCCGATTCCCCATAGGGGAGAGCGGCGCTCTGACAGGGCGGTCCCTGCACAGTGTGCGGGGACCGCCCAGTCATCCGTCGGCTCAGCGGGGATCAACGGAGCGATCCCCGCTGAGCAAGCGGAGCTTCACGGGGCGGATCCTCACGGATCCGCCCCGTGTGAAAGAGGCCTTACAATTTAGGAATTTTTATTACAAATATTTATTTTTTTCTCTGCAACCATTTCCTTTTTAAACAAACCTTAAATTGTGACTATTTCTTATTATAGAATTACCAACACACATTGCAACTGAACCTCCTATTGAAGGAGTGCTCCAGTGTTGATTTTGTTTCCATCGGGATTGTTATACACTTATACCACAAGGTAATATGCTTACACTTTATCACTTATTCACTTTTCACTGATTCATGGGTGTTTTGTTTTATTATTTTTTTATTTTTTCATGGATCCTCTCTGTGGAGGGTGGGTTTGCCTTTCTGTGGAGGGGGGAGGGGGGATTTATGTACTAGTTTAATTTGACATCCCCACCATATTTGTTTTCACATTAATCTGTACCCATTGTTTCATTACACCATCACATCGATCTTCACATACACCACTGCTCATCTTTCACATTTCTGTCACAGCGCCACTTGATACACAATGTGATCATAATTATCACTGATTGATTTATATATTAATCAATAAACCCATAAATATATAGATAATAACAAATATTTGAATAATCTAGGTGACACACCCAATTGAGAGGATGTACATTACTGTCTGCTCAACACTTTGATGCTTTATATGTCTTACTACTTTGACACAATGCTAAGCACTGTGTAATTATGCTTTAAATGCTCCGCCGCAGGTGTCAGCCCCTTCCATTTGGGGATTCTCATCCCATGTGGTGAACTTCTGTAAGCTGCAGTCCCTCCCAGCGTTATTCCAGTGTGTGGGGTATCTACATGACCAGGAAGGTATTCTGGGACCCTGGGGCATCTTCTGTTGGAAATCCTGGTAAAAATGTTCAGTGTCTACACACAATAAATTGGTGACTATGTTATTTATATACTTTTAAATTTTGTAAAAAAATTGGTAAAAATCTTTTGAAACTTATTCTATATACCTCTTTTTAGCAACACCGAAACCTCTGAAGAAGACCCATGGAAAGGGTCGAAACGCGTTAGGCATTGCTACATGCTTTCATATACAATGTGTTAAGCTGTATGACAATTTTTTGTGTTTGCAACTGTGTTCAATTACATGTTACCTGTCATGGAGATCCTGCCAGAAACAGGCGCCCCGGACTTCCTGGTCTCCGTTCGCGCGTGCGTCCAGCGGGTGGCGCCAGAGAGACTATTTAAACCTGCCATTTACAGACAGTCCCTGCTGTCTGCTCTACAGCGTAGTACCTGTGTAACCCGATCTGAGAAACCCATCTGCATCTGACCCGGCTTTCCTGTGACTTTCCTGTTATCCGCCTGCACCTGATCTCTGGCTTGTTTCTGACCACCGCTCTGCTTTGTCCTTTTGTACCTCGCTGTCTGCCAGTGTATCCGACCCGGCTTGTCCGACTACCCTGCCTGATCCAGGCTCCGGTCCGGTCCATTCAGCTGTTCCAGAACCTGCTGTGCTTCCTGGCTTCCTGGTTCCAGAACCTGCTGTGCTTCCTGGCTTCCTGGTTCCTGTCAACCTGCTGTGCTTCCCGGCTTCCTGGTTCCAAAACCTGCTGTGCTTCCTGGCTTCCTGGTTCCTGTCAACCTGCTGTGCTTCCTGGCTTCCTGGTTCCTGTCAACCTGCTGTGCTGCCTGGCTTCCTGGTTCCTGTCAACTCGCCTCACCTCGGTGTACCCGGATCCAGCCCAGACCACCCAGCCACTTGCTCTGTGTTGATCCTGCCAGGCACTCGTACCCCTTCTACCTCCGTGCCTCCTGTTTCACTACCAGGGGCCGCTGGTGGGAGCCGTAAGGGAGGCCTCCCTCTGCTAAACCGGGCTCGTCACCGTCAGGTACGTGACATTACCAGAGCTCATATCTTAAATCTGTACCATCATTTCTTTTGAATTTTAATAAACAATCTTATACATACATTGTTATCAATCTTTGATCTGAGCTGCCAAAAAACCCCACTGGGGGAACATCCCATTCTTCTGACTATCGGGGTGAGCAGCGTCATCCCTCTCCCATTGTGTCTTTTCCATTCCACATAGACCTTACAGGTATATCCTCCAAGACCAAGATTACCATTCCTGCAATTATCCATTTACCTTGTAAACTTGTCTCCTGTGAGGCTTTTGTGGATTCTGGAGCTGCTGGCATATTCTTGGACTACACTTTTGCTAAAAAAAATAATATCCCATTTGTTCCAAAATCTAGACCCCTGAACATTACCACGGTGAATGGACAACCCTTGGGAGATGGCATTGTAAAATTTGAGACTATGACAATCACCCTTCAGGTAGGCGTACTCCACAAAGAGGAAGTTGTCTTTTCTCTTATTGATTCTCCACTTCTGCCTGTTATCCTTGGTTACCCATGGTTACAACAACATAACCCTTCTTTTGATTGGGAAAATGGAGAACTAACCTCTTGGGGGTCGTTCTGTCATTCAAACTGTTTGTCTCAACCCAAAAGACTTTCTGATTGTATGTTGGCTTCTGTGGCCGTCCCACCTACCTTGCCTCATGAATACCATGCGTTTGCAGACGTATTTTGCAAGCAAAAGGCAGAGGTTTTACCTCCACATCGTTCTTTTGACTGTGCAATTAAATTGATTCCTGGAGCACCTCTTCCCAAAGGAAGGACCTATCCCCTGTCTTTGCCTGAACAAAAATCCATGGAGGAATACGTAAAAGACAACTTGGAAAGAGGTTTTATCCGACCCTCTTCTTCTCCAGTAGGGGCAGGTTTTTTCTTTGTTGAAAAGAAAGATGGGGGTCTTCGACCATGCATAGACTATCGAGGGTTAAATCAAATCACCGTAAAAGACTCCTACCCTTTGCCTCTCATTCTTGAACTGTTTGATGTACTTAAGGGGGCTGTTATCTTCTCCAAGCTAGACCTACGAGGGGCTTATAATCTGATTCGAATTAAAGACGGGGACAAGTGGAACACCGCATTCAACACTCGTAATGGACATTTTGAATATCTGGTTATGCCATTTGGGTTGTGTAACGCCCCTGCTGTCTTCCAAGTTTCATGAATGACATTTTTCATGATTTCAGCAACAGTTTTGTGATCATCTACCTGGACGACATTTTAATCTTTTCCAAGACTCATCTAGAGCACATCTCGCATGTAAAGCAGGTATTGCAAAGACTGAGAGAAAAACATCTTTACGCAAAGATTGAGAAATGCAGTTTCCATCAAAGCCGTATTCCTTTCCTTGGATACATTATAAGTGCTGTTGGTTTCCAAATGGACCCTCAAAAACGTTCCGCTGTCTTGCAATGGCCCCAACCGACCACTTTAAGAGGGCTCCAAAGCTTTCTAGGGTTCGCTAATTACTACAGACGCTTCATCAAAGGTTTTGCCTCCATTGCGGCCCCCCTTACTGCTATGACTAAGAAAGGTACAAATTGCAAGGTATGGTCCTCAGAAGCAGAATCGGCTTTCCAGCAATTAAAAGACATGTTCAGCAAAGCTCCAATTCTTCAGCATCCAAATCCCGATCTCCAGTACATAGTTGAGGTTGATGCCTCTGAGGTAGGAGCAGGTGCCGTGCTCTCCCAGAGACAGCCTAAGTCTGGTAGAATCCATCCAGTAGCATTTTTTTTCTAGAAAGTTTTCTCCAGCGGAGATGAATTACGATGTTGGGAATCGAGAACTACTGGCCATCAAATTGGCATTGTCTGAATGGCGACATCTTCTGGAAGGGGCTCCCAAACCTTTTTCTATCCTCACTGACCATAAAAACCTACTGTATCTTCAGACTGCAAGACGTTTGAACTCACGTCAGGCTCGATGGGCTCTGTTTTTCTCCCGTTTTAATTTTGTTCTTTCTTATGTTCCTGGGCATAAAAACAAGAAAGCCGATGCTCTTTCCAGACAGTTCGCTACCTCTGAAGAAGACCAACCTACCGAGCAGTATATAATCCCACCTCACAAAATTGTCGCACAGATCTCTACGGCTCTTTCCCAACAGTTACAAGAAACCCAGAATCGTGTTCCCCAAGGCTTTAAGATACCACCAGGTCGCCTGTTCGTAGCCCCTAGCCACAGAAAACCTGTACTCCTCTGGGCACATGATGGGTGTGTTATCTGGTCATCCTGGTGTCACCATCACTCTTAAGACCTTGCAGCGTCATGTCTGGTGGCCTCATATGAAAAGGGATGTTACTGACTATGTGGCTGCCTGTCCAACTTGTGCTGCTAATAAAGTACCCCGTACATTGCCTACTGGACTGTTACAACCACTTTCGGCACCTCGTCAGCCTTGGACCCATTTGACTATGGACTTCATTACAGACTTACCCAAGTCCGAGGGCATGACTGCTATATGGGTCATAGTGGATCGCTTTTCCAAAATGTCTCATTTTGTGCCGCTCCCGGGATTACCTACATACAGCACTGTCTACTCTCTTCCTTTCCCATATTGTGAGATATCATGGCATACCTACCAATGTCGTCTCAGACCGTGGATCCCAGTTTGTTTCCCGATTCTGGAGAGCGTTCTGCAAGAAACTGGGAGTAACGCTTTCACTCTCTACCTCACATCACCCTCAAACAGATGGTCAAACCGAACGCATGAACCAGACCCTAGAAACCTATCTTCGACATTATGTCAATGCCTTACACTCCAACTGGTCTGAGTATTTGCCTTTAGCTGAGTTCTCTATTAATTCCCGTTGGCACAGTGCTCTTCATACCACACCATCCTACGCAGCCCTAGGCTATCACCCTCAGACTTTTCCCCTACTTCAGCCTTCTGGTGTACCAGCAGCAGATCAGCGGGTGAAAAATATTCTGCTACATTGGAAAAAGATTTGCTTATTACTACGGAAGTCAGCAGGCAAGTATGCACTTTTTTCCAACAAACGAAGACGCCATATACCTCCATATGTGGTGGGGGACAGAGTTTGGCTATCAACCAAATATGTGAGACTGAAACAACCTTCTACCAAATTGGGCACTCGATTCATTGGTCCTTACAGAATTATTGCTCGAGTCGGGCCAGTCTCCTATCGGTTGAAATTACCCTCCTCTCTCCGGATTCATCCTGTGTTCCACGTTTCCCTCCTCAAAAAAGCAATTTTCAATCGCTACTCCAGAACGCAACAGCTACCTCCTCCTGTTCTTGTTGATGAACAAAATGAGTTTGAAATCTCCAAGATTCTTGATTCTAGAAGACAGGGTTGTGGCCTTCGGTATCTGGTTCATTGGAAGGGATATCCTGTCACAGACCGTTCCTGGGTTCCAGCCAAAGATCTGCATGCCCCTTCTCTTATTCAAGACTTCCATGCCTCCTTTCCCACTAAGCCCCGCTAGGCCCCCTGAGGGGTCCACTGGGGAGGGGGCCCTGTCATGTACCTGGGTGTATTTGAACAGGGATCTACCTGGTCCCACAGCTGCAGCCTTACCTGTTGTGCTACGGAGCAGATCTAGACTTTTGGAAATGTCCTCTCAGTATTAAGCATTACCTTGGACTCACTAGCCCTACCTGCTGCCAGCTGTGGACAATTTTCTATCAAAGCAGCCCATAAAAAGGAAGTGATGCTATCTCTCAGTGCCCGTTTGTGTGGAATAGCTCCCTGGGTGTTGTGACTGCTTTTTGATCTTGATTTTCGTGTTGAACTTCTGCCTGAATTCCTGACTACTCTCTAGCCTGCTGATTTTGTACTTCACTGCCAGCTTGTGTATGACCTTTGCCTGCCTGACCACTCTCTGAATTTCGATCGTGTACCGTTTTGCCTGATCTGTTGCCAACCTAATCTGCCTGACTACGTTTTCGCCTGAATCCTCAGCACACAAGTTCCACTTCGGACACTACTTATCACAGGTACCTTACACCCGCTACATTACTATGCTACTTTAATGCCCTGTACACACGATCGGAATTTCCGATGGAATCAAATCCGATGGAATTTTCCGTCGGAATTCCGATGAAGCTGACTTCCATCAGTCTTGCATACACACTGTCAGACTAAATTCCGACCGTCCAAAACGCGGTGGCGTAGAACACGTACAACGGCAGTATAAAGGGGAAGTTCAAATCCAACGGCGCCACCCTTTTAGCTGCTGTTGGAAATGTTTTTTTTTATGTCTATTGTGTGACTATTTATAGGAATTTAAAATGGATTCCGATATCTAAAATGGCTTCTAAAGACACGTTGCTTCAAACTTGTATTTTTCTATTGTTTCAACTTACTTCCTAAAATCATAAGCTTTGCTACGAATTGTAAAAAGACACTGTGATTGGCAATAAAGCTGTTTTGTGTCATGAGCCACCAGTGAACTTTTAGCCAATAGTATTCTTCCTGTTGACCCTATAAAAAGGTCACACACCTCGTGTCTGTATGTGACTTCTGCTTTTTTCTCAGCATGAAAGGTTCATCCATTTGTACCGGTACATTTAAAATAAATTACCTTACTTCTAGAACACCTGAAGTTCGACTGATCACAGAGTATTATCCTAACAACTGCTTTTGCTCATTTTGTGTTAACGCATGTTAGTAAAAGTTTGGTGAGAGACGATTCGCGCTTTTCAGCCTCGTGCTTTTCAGTCCATTACAGCGTGGTGAATGTGCTATCTCCTTTACGAACAGTAGTTTTACCAGAACGAGCGCTCCCGTCTCCTAAGTTAGTCTGAGCATGCGTGGGTTTTTTCTCCGTCGGAGTTACACACAGACAATAGGAATTTTCTATTGTTTGTTTTCCATCGGAGAAAAATAAAACATGTTCTATTTCTAAACACCGATAGAAAAAAGTCCGATGGGGCCCACACACGATCGGAATTTCCGATGAAAAATGTCCATCGGACTTTTTTCATCGGAAATTCCGATCGTGTGTACAAGGCATAACTGGCAATTGCATGGTCATGCAACACTGTACCCAAATTACATTTATATCATTTTTTCACACAAATAGAGCTTTCTTTTGGTGGTATTTAATCACAACTTTTTTTTTTGCTATATAGACAAAAAATACCAATTTTTTTTTTTAAAAACCCAAGTTTTTCTTTGTTTCTGTATTGTAAACAAGTAATCTTTCTTCATTAATTAATAAACAACATGCCACGCTAAACCATGTGAATATAAATCAATAAAAAACATGAAAAACAAACTTTGTTATTTTAATAAACATCCGTGAGAATTTTATAATATGTGAGCCTGGTGCTCTTTTTTTTTCATTACTGACGGAGACTCTGACTGACGGAGGACCTGTGCGGGGAAGCTCGATACCATAGTGGAAGGAATTTCCACACAAGTGCTTTTAGTCTTCTCTTGATAGAGAGCTACACATCTTATGGTAAGGAGACATCTTCACTGGTGTATGCACATGTGGTGTTTTAAGCGGAGCTGGGACACATAGAAACTTTGATCAAAAGCACCTGGATTCAGCATATGGTTGTGGACTGTTCACATACCTGTAATTTAAATTAACTTTTCTTTTATGTTTCTCTCATGTTTTTTATTGATTTATATTCACATGGTTTAGCGCAGCATGTTGTTTATTAAACAATTCTTATGTATGTTATCCTATATGTACTGTACTTGCTGCAGCTTTTTCAAGGTGATTTACATTACCATTTGTACGGTTTCACTTAGATTGAGATATTAATCTTTCTTCATTAATTTAGGCCAAAATGTAGTCTGCTACATTTCTTTGGTAAAGATAACCCAAATCAGTGTATATTATTTAGTCCAGGCCTGGACTGGGTCAAAAAATAGGCCCGGGCATTTTAGACTGAGCAGCCCGGGGGGGGGGGGGTACGACAGCGGCGCTTTGCGGCGGCAGTTGATGGGATGTGGGGTTCCAGCACCTTGTACCTCTGGACCCCTTTACATTACACAGCACCCTACAGCTCTGGACCCCTTTACATTACACAGCACCTTGCACCTCTGGGCAGGTTGGGGTGGTATAGAGCAGTTTGCGGTGGCATAGGGCAGGTTGCGGTGGCATAGGGCAGGTTGCGGTGACATAGGGCAGGTTGCGGTGACATAGGGCAGGTTGCGGTGGCATAGGGCAGGTTGGGGTGGCATAGGGCAGGGTGCGGTGGCATAAGGCAGGGTGCAGTGGCATAAGGCAGGTTGGGGTGGCACGCATAGGGCAGGGTGCGGTGGCATAGGACAGGCTGGGGTGGTATGGTGCCAGGTTAGGGCTCTATGTAGTGACATGTGCAGCAGTGCAGTAACTTACAGCATGCCTGGAGATGAAGACACTCTGGCTACTGTGTCCTCGTTTCTTTCTCCTTCAGCTGTGGGATCAGCCAGAGTGAACGAGTCTGTGGGAGGAGTGGAGGGGGCAGCCACACACCCAGCTCCACCCACCAACTCCGGCTGCCTCCGGAGACATTGTAGATGATGGGGAAGACGTGACATGCTGTCCGGTGTATGCCCTATGGCCAGTCCGGGACTGATTTAGTCTGTGGGAAAGTTATAGAGTCTACAAACTATGGTATATACAGTATATTTGAAAATTGATTAATCCTAATGTACTGATGGCCTATCTCATTTCCTGAGGCCCTAAAATGCCTAGACAGTACAAATACCCCCAAATGACCACTTTATGGAAAGTAGATAATCTGAGGTATTTAATTAGAGGCATGGCGAGTTTTTTGAAGTTGTCATTTTTTTGTCACAGTTCTTTGGAAAATTAGAAAAATTAAATACATGTTTTTTTTCCTTAAAATGTTTTACTTGCTGTCACCAGTGCAGTACAGTGTCATCATATAACTGGTGTGGCAATTATCAGGTATACCTACTGGTGACAGTATGTTAAAATCATTTTTTAATTCAATTTTTAAACATTCTTTTTCTTTTTTACAATTTTTTTTTACATCCTGCCATCATAGTAGTTCAATGTCACTGACACTGTACTACTTGGGGGGGGGGGGGGGTGATCAGGGATTTTTTTTACACTATTATTGCTTATAACAGTGATGATCATTGGTTAGAAGCAATAGTTTTAGCTGCCTTGAATGGCTTTCATTCATGACAGCTTGATTACTATTGTGATCTGTAATTGGCTACAGCTAATCACATGGTACAGGTTGCTGTGATTGGCCCAGGTACCATGTGAAATGTTTTCTATTTTTTCTGGAGGAATTTGAGACAAAGTAAAAAAAATCTATGTAATGCTTAAGCACAATTTACATTTCTTTATATTCCCTATAAGGTAGCAAATATTTACTGTTTGAGTTCAGGTCCACTCAGTGGCATTGCTATGGGGTGCGGACCGCACCTGGTGACACCCGCCAGAGGGATGACACGATCCTTCCAGGTTCTCTGGTATTGGCGGTAGAGAGCAGGGGGTGGAGAATAGCTGAAGGTGGGCGGAACACCGAGCAGATTCTGAACATCTAAACGCTGCTGGGTGGAGCTTAGAGCTCAAGTAAGATGAGGGGGAGGAGTCGTGCAGAGAATGAGCAAGATATGGGTGGGAAAAGAAGAGCATAGTAGCGTCTCACAGAGCTGAGTGGAGATGAACAGGTAGTGGGCGTGTCTCAGTTGTCACTGACAAACAGGTGAGTCCGGAAGAGGTAAGTCCAGGTGAGTGCAGGTGGCAGAGGGCTCCACCGAGACCCAAAATCCGATACCAGAAAATATAGGACACTCGTGGGGGGGAGAGCCAGAGGAGGTCACCATCTACTGTACCTGTACAGGTAATATACATAGATACAAAATAAAGGTGTGTTGATTGGTATTATAAAATAATGAAAAACAATTATGAATATAAAAACAGTCCAGAAAAATCAGTCTCTCAAATGGACCATAATGGTAAACTGTGGATAAGGTTATCCAATCCCTTCACCAAAAGAACACGCCACCAACACAATAGATTGGACTCTTACCAGAGAGCCTGGATCCTTTATTAGGAAGGGTCAAACAGGCTTGATAAACATGTCCCGGTAGGGGTCACCGGCAGGGGATGTACAAAGCAACCACGTCAGGAATAGCTCCAGAGCATCCAGGGGACTCAACCCAAACGCCGATAATGTAATCAGATCCAAATGAAACATAAAACGCTGGATAGTGTAAAACCTCCTAAGGGTTGCATGTAAAATAAAGTATTGCACTTACACGTATCCATAGTAAAAACAGCATTGCATGGTAAAAACGGAAGGCGGCCGCCACAAAACTTCCATACATGTAAAATGCATGATAACAGGAACATACAGCTTCAGCTCGACCGGTTTCGTAGCAACCTTGTGATGGTGCTCTCTCTCTCAGCTTAAGACTCCTTCCCCTTCCTTTGTTGCATCAGTCAATCAACTCCACAATCGAATCAGATCCAACCAAGATGGCTGCCCCCTGCACTTGAGACACTCCATAGACAAGTTGTGCAAAGTGGTCTCCTTAAAGATGGCTGCTGCACTTCTGCATTAAAGGGGTTGTAAAGGTTCGTTATTTTTCATCTTAATGCATCCTATTCATTAAGGTGAAAAAACACCTGGCAATCACGGGCCGCCCAGCCCCCCCCCCCCCCTGTTTTACTTACCTGAGCCAGTTCACCTGCTCTGCTCCTCCCCGGCGTCCACTTCTCCACAGAGTCTCGGCGTTGATTGGATAGATTGATAGCAGCGCAGCCATTGGCTCCCGCTGCTGTCAATCAAATCCAATGACGGGGCCGCCGGGGGCGGGGCCGAATCATACACTCGGCGGCTATGGACGCTGACTGTATGACACGGGAGCGCGCCCGCAATGTAACCCCCTTTGGGGAGAGAGCTTCCCAGAGGGGGTTAGCTATTGCGGGGAGGAGCCGCCGTGGGACCCCAGAACAGGAGGATTGGGGCCACTCTGTGCAAAACGAACTGCACAGTGGAGGTAAGTATGACATGTTTGTTATTTAAAAAAACTGAACTTTTACAACCACTTTAAAGAATATTCAGTATAACCCTGTACACACTGCAGAAGAATAATACAGCAGCAAAAAAGGAAGACGTTTCACAGCGGTTCTCAGCTACAGTCCAGGTTACCTCATATCTATTCCAAAGGAGCCTGGAATTGCACTTTTGTACCACGAAGACCTGTCTCCCAACCATGGACCCATCTACCCTCAGCCATTTGTAAACACACTATTTCTTTCATAGTTATCTCTGAGCCAGAGGGAAAACGACCCCTCCTACCCCGCTCCCCTTTGCTCACCCCCCATCCAACCCCCCCCCATTCCAGTTACTGTATCTTATCCCGTTTCCCCTTCTGGGATCCTTTTGTCTTTCCTTTTATCCCTGACTGGTGCCAGCAATCGAGAGCCTAACATCGCTGAACATCTTCGTAGGATGTCACTCCTGTGGATATAATGCTACTATTGTTATGGAGCCCCTATGTGGACAACTGTTTTGCTATCATCTTCTAAAAACCAATAAAAAAAATTAAATAGAAAAATACTGTTGCTGGAACTGCTTTAAAAGCGTATGTTGGAGTCTGTCTTTAGTTTGTTAGTCAAGTCCATCTAAATCTGCTAGTGCATCTAATGCCTCGTACACATGATCAGTTTTTCCGACAGGAAAACCGTGTTTTTTTTTCAGCAGGAAAACTGCTCAAACTTGTGTTGCATACACATGGTCACACAAATCTTGTCTGAAATTTTCCGAACGTCAAGAACGCTGTGAGTAGGGATGAGCCGAACACCCCCCGGTTTGGTTCGCATCCAGAACATGCGAACGGACCGAAAGTTTGCGCGAACATTCGAACACCGTTAAAGTCTATGGGACTCGAACGTGAGAAGTCAAAAGTGCGAATTTTAAAGGCTAATATGCAAGTTATTGTCCTAAAAAGGGTTTGGGGACCCGGGTCCTGCCCCAGGGGACATGTATCAATGCAAAAAAAAAAGTTTTAAAAACTGACGTTTTTTCGGGAGCAGTGATTTTAATGATGCTTAAAGTGAAAAAATAAAAGTGAAATATTCCTTTAAATATCGTACCTGGGGGGTGTCTATAGTATGCCTGTAAAGTGGCGCATGTTTCCCGTGTTTAGAACAGTCCCTGCACAAAATGACATTTCTAAAGGAATAAAAGTCATTTAAAACTGCTTGCGGCTTTAATGTAATGTCGGGTCCCGGCAATATGGATGAAAATCATTGAGAAAAACGGCATGGGTACCCCCCCCCCCCAAGCCCATTACCAGGCGCTTTGGGTCTTGTATGGATATTAAGGGGAACTTCCACACCCAAATTAAAAAAAGAAAAGGCGTGGGACCCCCAGGCCCTATATACTCTGAACAGCAGTATACAGGTGGTCCAAACAAGACAGGGACTGTAGATTTGTTTTTAAGTTGAATCTGTTTGTAATTTGGAACAGGTACATTTTGTAAGTGTAGCTCCAGCCCAAAAATCTATTTTAAAGCTTTTTGGAAAACATAGGGAAGGGTTATCACCCCTGTAACATTTGTTTTGCTGTCTGTGCCCCTGTTCAGAAGATTTCACCTCACTTTCTGTCCCAATGACAATTGGATTTTGAAAATTTGGGGTTTTTAAAATTGGATTAGCAAAACACCGCCTGAAGTTTACTAGAAAAAGTACACCAGGAATGGCCTGCAGTCAGGTATAGACTTGGCTACAGTACAATGCAGTGGATATATATGTAGGAGACAGTATATATTTTATGCACTGCAGATCACTGAATCACCTGCCTGGCCTGCCTGCCTGAAAGTGTATTTTAATACGGACACCAGGAATGGCCTGCAGTCAGGTATAGGCTTGGCTACAGTACAATGCAGTGGATATATATGTAGGAGACAGTGGGGGTGATTTACTATAAACAGTGCGCTGCGCCGGTTCATACCTTAATAGGTGCGCCGGATAAATCCTTAATTGAGCGCAGAAACCGGCGGCGCACTGCTATAGTAAATAAAAATTTGAGCGGTGCTCTATTGAAAATGAATGGTTCCCTATGGGAGCCCATTCATTTGAATAGAGGTCGCCCGGGAAGTCGGATGAAGATGATCCGACTCGCGGGGCGACTCGTGTTCCAGCTTACACAGGGACAGCGCGACTTTGCGAGGCAACTTGAACACTACTTGAGCATCAAGCAGCCGCTCAAGTCGTGTCCTAGAGGCGACTACCTGGCCGAGAATCTCTCCAGCGCGATGCCATCGCGCTGGTTTTTCGGCAGCCTCGCGCTCGCTGTCCCGTGTTTGGTATGAATCATGAAGGGGAACTCCACGGCAATTTTTCATTAAAAAACCGGCATGGGTTCCCCTTCAGGAGCATACCAGGCCCTTAGGTCTGGTATGGATTTTAAGGGAAACCCCCTACGCCGTGGGGGTCCTCCCAAAATCCAAACCAGACCCTTATCCGAGCACACAGCCCGGCAGGTCAGGAAAGGGGGGGGCGAGCGCGCCCCCCCTCCTGAACCGTACCAGGTCGCATGCCCTCAACATGGGGGGTGGGTGCTTTGGGACAGGGGGGCGCCCTGCGCTCCCCCACCCCAAAGCACCTTGTCCCCATGTTGATGGGGACAAGGGCCTCTTCCCGACAACCCTGGCCGTTGGTTATCGGGGTCTGTGGGTGGGGGGCTTTTTGGAATCCGGGAGCCCCCTTTAATAAGGGGGCCCCCAGATACCGCCCCCCCCCACCCTATGTGAATGAGTATGGGGTACATCGTAAACCTTCCCATTCACCTGGTGGAAAAAAAAGTCAATAAAAAACACAAGTAATTTATTAGGCAGCTCCGGGGGTCTTCTTCCGACTTTGGGGGTCTTTCTGCCGGGCGCCCCGCTATCTTCTTCCAGCTCTATTGCTAGCGGGGGTCCCGGTCTTCATCGCCGTCTTCTTCCGACTTCGGGGGTCTCTTCTGTTCTCCGGTGTCGTCTCCGCGCTCTCCGGTTCTTCTCCCGCTCTCCGATGCCTTCTTCATGATTTCCGGTTCTTTCTGCCGGTCGCCCCGCTATCTTCTTCCAGTTCTTTTGCTAGCGGGGTCCCGGTCTTCATCGTCTTCTTCCCTCTTCTCTCCGCCCGATGTTGCCTCGTCGCTGTCTGCCGCTACAATGCTCTGTCAGCGGAGCGCACCCACTTATATTGGCATGGGGCGTGGTCACCGGGTGATGCCACCCGCTGACCCCGCCCCCGTATTACGTCACAGTCCCGGGGAATGATGGGTAAGCCGATTCCGATAAGCCCCCCGCCCGCAGACCCCGACAACCAACGGCCAGGGTTGTCGGGAAGAGGCCCTTGTCCCCATCAACATGGGGACATCCTCCCCATGTTGAGGGCATGTGGCCTGGTATGGTTCAGGAGGGAGGGGGGCCGCTCTCTCGTCCCCCCCCTCTTTTCCTGCGACCTGCCAGGTTGCGTGCTCGGATAAAGGGTCTGGTGTGGATTTTTAGGGGGACCCCCACGCTATTTTTTTTTTTAAGTTTGGTGCGGGGTTCCCCTTAAAATCTGAAGGGCCTGGTATGGATTTTGGGGGGGCAGGAGGTCCCCTTTGAATCCATACTAGACCCAAGGGCCTGGTATGGACCCCACGCTGTGTTTTTTTTACGGATTTTTTTTTTTTTTGGAGACGGCAATGTTTATTTTTTTTACATTTCCTTTAACAACCAGCTATAAACAGGTAAAAAAAAAAAAAGAAGCAAATCGCCGCAAAATCGTGGTACTTTTTGGATGCCGGTCCATTGAATTCTATTACACCCAAAACACTGTTTTTGGCCTGGAAAAAAAATCTGCAGTTACGTTTAACCTCGTTTTTCACAAAGCCAAAAAATGCCTTCAGACGCCAAAGATTTCCACGTTTCAGACGCGGTATCGGCGTTTAGCCGCATTTTAGTTTAGAAGCGTTTTAAAGGTGACCTATTTTTTTACATTGATAAACTCAAAAATTATGGCAAATGAGGAAAAACCATTAAAAATATATATATTTCCAAAAAAAAATGAAATTGCTTCCATTGCATTGTGGACAATCCACAACTTGGGGCAGATGACGTGGCAAGTGGACAATCCACAACTTGTGGCAAACGATGTGGCAAGTGACACGCTAAATACAAGTACACTGCTGCTCTCTCAGCTGCTGATACTCACTCTGGTCTCACAAAATAGCTGAAATCGTTAATAATACTGTTTTTGTAGCTTAGGGCGGCTCCTTATGATGTTTCCTAACTAAACACATATAGACGCAAATGTGGTAAAACGTGGCATGCAAACGCCACAAAGCGTGCCTTTCTAAATGCTGCTTTCAACCTTAGTTCTGAACACTTTGCACCAGCGTCCCGTGTACATGGGGCCTAAAAACGCCTATGCCATTTACAGCTCAAAAACGCCATGGTGGCCATGAGGCCATAGGCGAACATGGAGAGCTGTTTTTAAGCTGCAAAAAACACTCAAAAAAGCGGCTGGAAAAACGTCCGTGTGCATGTAGCCTTATATTAACCACTTGCGCACTGGCCACTTAAACCCCCTTCCTGTCCAGACCAATTTTAAAATTTCAGCGCTGATGCATTTTGAATGACAATTGCGCGCTCTTACAACACTGTAACCCAATGAAAATTTATTATTTTTTTGCACACAAATAGAGCTTTCTTTTGGTGCTATTTGATCTTTTTTTTTTTTATATAAATACAAAAGACCGACTAAAAAAAAAAACAATTGGGATATTTTAACCACTTCAGCACTGGGCCTATTCTGGCACTTCTCTCCTTCATGTAAAAATCATAAATTTATGGCTATAAAATTACCGTATTTTTCGCACCATAAGACGCACCTGACCATAAGACGCACCTAGGTTTTAGAGGAGGAAAACAAGAAAAAAAATATTCTGAACCAAATAGTGTACTAAAATATTTTCTAGTGCCCATGAAATGCAGCCTGACCATTGCCAGTGTAAACGAAGCCTGACCATTGCCATAGTAAACGCAGCCTGACCATTGCCATAGTAAACGCAGCCTGACCATTGCCACAGTAAATGCAGTGTGACCATGCCACAGTAAATGCAGAGTGACCATGCCACAGTAAATGCAGAGTGACCATGCCACAGTAAATGCAGAGTGACCATGCCATCAGTGGTGTATTTAGGTTTTGTGCTGCCCTAGGCCTGACTAAACTTGCGAACCCCCTAATTTAAATATGACACACCCCTTCCTGTCAAGGTCACACCCCTTCCTTTTTAAGACCCGCCCTGTCATCTTCATGGGAAGAGGACAGAAGGGACGCTGTGGGAAGAGGACAGAGGGGACGCTGTGGGAAGAGGACAGAGGGGACGCTGTGGGAAGAGGACAGAGGGGACGCTGTGGGAAGAGGACAGAGGGACACCCTGGGAAGAGGACAGAGGGGACGCCGTGGGAAGAGGACAGAGGGGACGCCGTGGGAAGAGGACAGAGGGGACGCCGTGGGAAGAGGACAGAGAGGGACGTTGTGGCAGTCAATAAGGCCTATAAGATATCGTGTTAGGCACTTCCTAATGGCTCAGTCCCTGGGAATAGTAATGGATAATGGCCAACAGGCCCTCTTACCAGACCCAGCGAAATCGCAACAGTGATCCCTCTGGCTGGACGTTCGCTCACTCTGGGTTGCCCAGGGTGACTCTAGTCAGTAGTGTAGCATGTCTGTATCCTGGCAGTGGCTCGGTCTTTCTCCCTCTCTGGTGGTGAGGGTACAGCGGTTACAGTGTGGCTCCCTCTCTGGTGGTGCGGGAACAGTGTGGCTCCCTCTCTGGCAGTGTGGGTACAGCGTGGCTCCTTGGCGGTGCGGGTACAGCGTGGCTCTCTGGCGGTGCGGGTACAGCGTGGCTCCCTGGCGGTGCGGGTACAGCGTGGCTCCCTGGCGGTGTGGGTACAGCGTGGCTCCCTGGCGGTGCGGGTACAGCGTGGCTCCCTGGCGGTGCGGGTACAGCGTGGCTCTCTGGCGGTGCGGGTACAGCGTGGCTCTCTGGCGGTGCGGGTACAGCGTGGCTCTCTGGCGGTGCGGGTACAGCGTGGCTCCCTGGTGGTGCGGGGTACAGCGTGGCTCCCTGGTGGTGCGGGGTACAGCGTGGCTCTCTGGTGGTGTCCCCCAGCAGAGTATTCTCTTTTGCTCCTCTTCTAACACCCCCTCCCTCCCCTCCAGCAGAGTGCTTGCATGCTGGGGGAACTGGTGCCAGAAGTGACTTCATTTCCCATGATGCCCCCAGTGTCTTCTGATTGGCTCTCTGCTGTGGCCAATCATGGGGAGGGAAACAGCAGGGAAGGAAGCTGGGTGGCAGCCCAGCAAATCCAATTAGAGCCGCTCTCTCTTTCTCTTCAGCTTACAGAAAGGGAGGGGGCAGCGGGGGATATACAGACAGCTTGCAGCTCTCCTCTCCCTGTCACAGCGCCGCTGCTCTATTTGCCAGAGAACTTGGCAGCGGTGCTGTGACAGGGAGAGGAGAGCTGCGGGCTGTCTGTATATCCCCCGCCGCCCCTAATGGCACTTCCTAATGGCTCAGTCCCTGGGAATAGTAATGGATAATGGCCAACAGGCCCTCTTACCAGACCCAGCGAAATCGCAACAGTAATCCCTCTGGCTGGACATTCGCTCACTCTGGGTTGCCCAGGGTGACTCTAGTCAGTAGTGTAGCATGTCTGTATCCTGGCAGTGGCTCGGTCTTTCTCCCTCTCTAGTGGTGAGGGTACTGCGGTTACAGCGTGGCTCCCTCTCTGGTGGTGCGGGAACAGTGTGGCTCCCTCTCTGGCAGTGTGGGTACAGCGTGGCTCTCTGGTGGTGCGGGTACAGCGTGGCTCTCTGGTGGTGGGGGTACAGCGTGGCTCCTTGGCGGTGTGGGTACAGCGTGGCTCTCTGGCGGTGCGGGTACAGCGTGGCTCTCTGGCGGTGCGGGTACAGCGTGGCTCTCTGGCGGTGCGGGTACAGCGTGGCTCTCTGGCGGTGCGGGTACAGCGTGGCTCTCTGGCGGTGCAGGTACAGCGTGGCTCCCTGGTGGTGCGGGGTACAGTGTGGCTCCATGGTGGTGCGGGGTACAGCGTGGCTCCCTGGTGGTTCGGGGTACAGCGTGGCTTCATGGTGGTGCGGGGTACAGCGTGGCTCCCTGGTGGTGCGGGGTACAGCGTGGCTCCCTGGTGGTGCGGGGTACAGCGTGGCTCTCTGGTGGTGTTCCCCAGCAGAGTATTCTCTTTTGCTCCTCTTCTAACACCCCCTCCCTCCCCTCCAGCAGAGTGCTTGCATGCTGGGGGAACTGGTGCCAGAAGTGACTTCATTTCCCATGATGCCCCCAGTGTCTTCTGATTGGCCCTCTGCTGTGGCCAATCATGGGGAGGTAAACAGCAGGGAAGGAAGCTGGGTGGCAGCCCAGCAAATCCAATTAGAGCCGCTCTCTATTTCTCTTCGGCTTACAGAAAGGGAAGGGGGAGGCGGGGGATATACAGACAGCTCGCAGCTCTCCTTTACCTGTCACAGCGCCGCTGCTCTATTTGCCAGAGAACTTGGCAGCGGTGCTGTGACAGGGAGAGGAGAGCTGCGGGCTGTCTGTATATCCCCCGCCGCCCCCCTTCCCTTTCTGTAAGCTGAAGGGAGAAAAGAAAGAGAGAGCGGCTCTAATTGGATTCGCCGCAATGCGTGCTGTATAAGGGGCTTTGCCAGCGGCGGCGGGGGGGCGGAGCCAGTGGCGGCAGTCAGGGATTCCAGCGGCTACAGGGAGCGATGAGAACGGAAGGCAGGGGCGGTGCCAGCAATGGCAGGGGGCGGGGCCTGTCATGTATACGGACTATAAGACACAGGGACATTTTCCCCCATATTTCTGGGGGAAAAAAGTGCGTCTTATAGTCCGAAAAATACGGTACTTCAAAACCCCAAACATTATATATGTTTTTTTTAGCAGACACCCTAAGAAATAAAATGGCGGCCATTGCAAATTTTTATCTCGCTCTGTATTTGCACAATACATTTTCAAACGCCTTGAATTTTTGGAAAAAAAATGGTTTCATGAATTTAAAAAAATTACAAAACAGTAAAGTTAGCCCAATTTTTTGGTATAATGTGAAAGATGTTGCTATGCTGAGTAAATAGATACCTAACATGTCACGCTTTAAAATTGCGCACACTCATGGAATGAAACCAAACTTCAGTACTTAAAAATCTCCCTAGGCGATGCTTAAATTTTTTTTACACGTTACCATTTTGGCATTACACAGGAGGTCTAGTGCTAGAATTGTTGCACTCGTTCTAACGCACGCAGCAATACCTCACATGTGTGGTTTGAACGGCGTTTACATATGTGGGCGGGACTTACGTGTGTGTTCACTTCTGAGTGCGAGCTACCGGGGACATGGGTGTTTTTTTTGTTTTTTCTTATTCTTTTTTTTTGTTTTTTACTTTTTTTTTTTTTTATTCTTTTTTTTACTTTTTTGTTTTTTTGATCACTTTTATTCCTATTACAAGGAATGTAAACATCCCTTGTAATAGGAATCTATTGTGACAGGTCCTCTTTATGGAGAGATGCAGGGTCAATAAGACCCCACATCTCTCCTCCAGGCTGGAAAGCATGAGATCGGTCAAAAAAATTCACCGATCTCATGCTGACAGCCGAGGTCATGGCTTTGTTTACATACGGGAGCCCGGCGTGATGTCATAACGTCGTGCCCGGGCCTCCGACGGTTATAGAGATGACTGGTGACCATCTGGTCACCAGTCATCTCTATGCTTCCCATCCGGCGCTGGCCAATTCGTTCTCCGAGCGCCAGATGGCACAGGAGAGCCCGGAGAAGCACCGGATGGTGGCGGGAGAGGGGGGGACATCCCCTCCCACCGCCTATAAGAACGATCAAGCGGCTGAACTGCCACTATGATCATTTTTATCGTGCACAGAATCGCCGGCTGAAAAGAATGATATCTGAATGATGCCTGCAACTGCATGCATCATTCAGATGTCACCACACAAAGCCAAGGACGTTATTTGACGGTGGGCGGTAGGGAAGTGGTTAATATGTCGAAAATTTAGAAAAAAGGTAATTTTTCTCATTCATTGATGTACACTGATGAGACTGCACTGAAGGGCTGCACTGATAGGCACCGATAAGGTGGCAAGGGTGGGCACTGAGAGGTGGCATTGCTAGTTGGCACTGGTGGGCATTGAGAAGTGGCACTGCTAGGTGGCAACGATAGGCAGCACTGCTAGGTGGCACTGATTGGCACCAGTGGTGGGCATTGATAGGTGGCACTGGCAGGGGCTACTGATTGTCACAGATGACGCAGAATTGCCTCTTCCTCTTCGGGCCCGATGTCCCTTGCACATAAGCCGGTGATTGCCTTTTTTTATGCTCATGCTGTCAGCACAAGGAGAAAACAAAAACCATTACCCAGCTTTTGTTTACATCACGTGATCAGCTGTCATTGGCTGACAGCTGATCACATGGTAAGGGGCAGGGATCAGCCCCTTACTCGGATCTGTCATCACCCGAGTCTCAGTGACTCGGTGACCACAGCGAGCGCACGAAGGGGAGGGCGTCTATTGACGGACTCCCGGCAATTGAGGACCGTGCTGTGGCCATCGATCAGTTATAGCGCTGATCTCGAGTGATTAAAGAGGGTCTAAATGGGCCATTGACATGCATCACAATTCAACTTAGGAATGTGTCTTTGCAAAGTTAAACTAAATGAAATCCTTTCTTATTTTTGCTTGGGGATAGAGTGCAGAGTAGAGTTGAGCGGACACCTGGATGTTCGGGTTCGACGGGTTCGGCCGAACTTCAGAAAAAAGTTCGGGTTCGGGACCGAACTTTAACCCGAACCCGGACCCGAACCCCATTGAAGTCAATGGGGACCCGGACTTCTAAGGACTAAAAAGGCTCTAAAAAAGTTATGGAAAGGGCTAGAGGGCTGCAAATGGCAGCAAAATGTTGTTAAGAGCATGGCAAGTGCTCTGCAAACAAATAGGGAAATAACTTAAAATAACATAAAAAAAATAAAAAAATAAAAAAATATGCTGGAGGCCCCCTTTTCAGCAGAAGAGGTACGGGAAGTCATTAAGAACCTCAGAAACTCAACGGCACGATGCCACACATATGGTGGGAATGCCCCAGAATACGCCCTTTCTGGAATAAATTATTAAATTTAATGGATAAGCTAGTGGGAAAATAAAATACTTTGAAATAAAAATGTAGCGGGGTGCTAAATTTAAGGGAAGTGTTTGAGTGGTAAATAGGCTCAAACACCCTAATTCTGTAGGATTCATGGACCATTTTGTCCTCGGGGGACAGTATTGGTGTGCAGTTCCCTGCGGCCTACAGGTGGCGCTGCCATGGTAGGCTAGGGTTGAACCGCCGATACAGTGCTGTGCCTTTTGTGTCCCCTCTTGGCAGTAGTACAGCGGGGCGGGGAACCTGCTGTGCATGCCGGGAGAGCATATAAAAGGGGCAGACCTTTGGCCTGGGGGCTGATGTCCAGTGGGGTCCACGCCCAGGTGCCTTCGGCCTGGGTGCATGTGTTCCTGTTCCATCTCGGGTACCTTTTAGCCCGGGGTGAGGTACTATCCTGGAGTTCCTGCTGCCCTGGGTATGGAGGCCTAGGTGCGGGAGTAAAGCCTGGAGTCCAGAGCCTTCGTCTGGAGTCCGCTAAGGGTCGAGGAGTCTTAGGGTGCCGCCTCGTGTAGGGGACCATGTTCCAGGGAAGGGAGGATCATTCTGATGGACCGATGCGGGAGTCACGGTGAAGGAAGGGTCTTTTGACTCCCTGGAGAGATGTCTTCCCCTTGATATGGGCTAGGTTCGTAGAAGGAGAAGCTCAAGGTCATCTTGACTGTATCAGAGGCCTTATTCACCCGGCCCGTGGCAGGGGCCTTATACACCCTGGTCTGTGGCAGAGACCAAAGTTCTCCAGGTCCGTGGCAGGGGCCTTGTACACCCGGTCTGTGGCAGAGACCAACCTCAAGGTCTGTGGCAGAGACTGTGCACCTAAAACTGTTTGAGAAACCTAAGCAGTGAAGTGAATGTGCTACATTTGTGCCTGGACATCCTCCACACCTTAAGCTGTCCTGTTTCTTTGCTCTAACCTTTTCTATCCGAGTAGAGTTTATTTTGCCATGAGAGAATAAGAGTTGTAATTTCAGCTGGTGTGGACATTGACTTTACTGGGAATTAAAGGACTTGCCTCTACCTACAGTAGAGGTGAGAATCATCCTCTGGAGGAGTTTTGACTCCGGCTGTGGACACGGCCCGTCAAGTACACCGCTCAACCTCTTTATATAGGAGGGTACGGGCTGGTAGTGCGGTGTGCCTTTCTCCCTCCTGCGAGGAGCCAACAACATAAAGGCAGATAAGGGGGAAAGGATCTGTGCGCTACAAAAAAAAAAAAAAAATTATAATCTTGACCTAGGAGGACGAGGTCCATATGGAGTAGGAGGTTGAGGTGGCGGTGGATGTGGCTGTGTAGGTGGAAGCGGCGGTGGAGGAGGACGAGGTAGCCAACACTGGTTCAAAAATACAACAATGGCTGGGTAAGGCCGGTGATGTGTCGAATTCTGTCCCCCGTCAAATAGTGTCCACCCTGTACTGCGCTTGCCCAGTATGTAGGACAAGGGGATTTCGAAAATCTCTCAAGACGAACGGCGCCTGCGTGGTGAGTTCAGGTGAAGGCCACACCATCCGTGGTTCAAGCCGAGCCAAGTGAGGCCGTGCCCGAAGCGTGGCGATCGAACCGAGCCCGTGAGGGGCCCTGTTACTATGTGCTACCGTATGTCCACTTGGATGGTGGGGCTTGAACCTGCACTCACGGCGCAGGCGCCGTTCATCTTCGGAGATTTTGTGAATCTCCTTGTCCTCTGTACTGCGCAAGCGCTGCGCCTTCGCAGTATGGGCCGGACACAATCCGATGGCCGGACAGTTTTTGTCACAACACCGGTATACATGTCTATTCTGCACAAGGTACGGACAAGTCCTGTGGGATCCATGCCTGGTTCATTTTAATGAACGTGAGCTTGTCCACATTGGCTCTGGACAGGCGGCTGCGCTTGTCTGTGATAACGCCCCCTACCGTGCTAAATACACGTTCAGATAATACACTGGCTGCAGGGCAGGCCAGCACCTCCAAGGCATAAAGGGCAAGCTCAGGCCATGTGCCCAATTTGGAGACCCAGAAGTTAAAGGGGGCAGACCCGTCATCCAGTACGTGTAGGCCTGTGGACACATACTGCTCAACCATGTTGGTGAAATGCTGCCTCCTGCTAAGACGTTCCATCTCAGCTGGTGGTGCTGGTTGTTGTGGCGTGCTGACAAAGCTTTTCCACATTTCAGCCATGCTAACCCTGCCTTCTGAGGTGCTGCCGGTGCCCCGGCTGCGTTGGCGACCTCTTCCTCCTCCTCTGCCTTCGCCTTGTGCTTCCACCGTACGCCCGCTGTCAGGTGGGAATGCCACCAGCAGCGCGTCTACCAGCGTGCGCTTGTACTCGCGCATCTTACGATCCCGCTCCAGTGAGGGAATTAAGGATGGTACGTTGTCCTTGTAACGGGGATCCAGCAGGGTGGCCACCCAGTAATCAGCACCAGTTAAAATGTGGGCAACTCGGCGGTCATTGCGGAAACACTGCAGCATGTAATCGCTCATGTGTGCCAGGCTGCCCAGAGGCAAAGAAAAGCTGTCCTCTGTGGGAGGTGTATCGTCTGTGTCCTCTGTATCCCCCCAGCCACGCACCAGTGATGGCCACGAGCTGGTCTGGGTGCCACCCTGCTGTGAAAATGGCTCCTCCTCCTCCTCCATCTCCTCCTCCACCTCGTCATCCTCCACAACTGTGCCCTTTCTGCCGGACAATTGTGTACCTGGCGTTTGTTGGTGCAGGAACCCACCCTCGTAGCCACTTGTGAAAGACTGCCCTGAAAGCCTTTGAAATGATCCCGCTTCCTCCTCCTCCTCCTCATCCTCCTGTGCCACATCCTCTTCCATCATTGCCCGAAGCGTTTTTTCAAGGAGGCATAGAAGTGGGATAGTAACGCTGAGAACGGCGTCATTGGCACTGGACATGTTGGTGGAGTACTCGAAACAGCGCAACAAGGCACACAGGTCTCGCATGGAGGCCCAGTTATTGGTGGTGAAGTGGTGCTGTTCCGCAGAGCGACTCACGCGTGATTGCTGCAGCTGAAACTCCACTATCGCCTGCTGCTGCTCGCACAGTCTGGCCAGCATGTGCAAGGTGGAGTTCCACCTTGTGGGCATGTCACATATGAGGCGGTGAGCGGGAAGGCCGAAGTTATGCTGCAGCGCTGACAGGCGAGCAGCAGCAGGGTGAGAACGCCGAAAGTGCGCACACACAGCCCGCACTTTCAGCAGCAGCTCTGGCATATTGGGGTAATTTTTATGGAACCTCTGGACCACCAAGTTCAGCACATGCGCCAGGCAAGGGATGTGCGTCAAACCGGCTAGGCCCAGAGCTGCTACGAGATTTCGCCCATTATCGCACACCACCAGGCCGGGCTTGAGGCTCACTGACAGCAACCACTCATTGGTCTGTTGTTCCATGTCCCTCCACAACTTCTGCGCGGTGTGGGGTTTTTCCCCCAAACAGGAAAGTTTTAAAACTGCCTGCTGTCGTTTACCCCTGGCTGTGCTGAAGTTGGTGGTGAAGGTGTTACGCTGACCGGATGAGGAGGCGGTAGAGGATGAGGAAGCGGAGTAGGAGGAGTTAGCAACAGGAGGCAAACTGAAGCGCCCTGCAATCCTCGGTGGTGGAAGGACATGCGCCAAACTGCTATCTGCCTCAGGCCCAGCCGCCACTGCATTTACTCAGTGTGCTGTTAGGGAGATATAACATCCCTGACCGTGCTTACTGGTCCACGCATCCGTAGTTAGGTGGACCTTGCCACAGATGGCGTTGCGCAGTGCACACCTGATTTTGTCCCCCACTTGGTTGTGCAGGGAAGGGATGGCTCACCTGGAAAAGTAGTGGCGGCTGGGCACGACGTACTGTGGGACAGCCAATGCCATCAGGCTTTTAAAACTCTGCGTCTCCACCAGATGGAATGACAGCATTTCAAAGGCCAGGAGTTTTGAAATGCTGGCATTCAGGGCCAGGGATCGCGAGTGGCTAGGGGGGTACTTCCTCTTCCGCTCCAATGTTTGGGAGATAGAGAGCTGAACGCTTCCATGGGACATTGTGGAGATGGTTGGTGACCCAGGTGGTAGTGTTGCTGGCAGATCCTCTGTTTGTGGGGTGGCAGGTGCCACTGTCACTACAGAGATGGATGAAGAGGCCGAGACTGCAGCAGAAGAGGAAGCAGGAGGAGCCGAAGACCTTTCTTGGTTTTTGAGGTGTCTACTCCACTGCAGCTCGTGCTTTGCACTTAGATGCCTGGTCATGCAGGTTGTGCTCAGGTTGAGAACGTTTATGCCTCGCTTCAGGCTCTGATTGCACAGCGTGCAAACCACTCGTGTCTTGTCATCAGCACATTGTGTGAAGAACTGCCACGCTAGGGAACTCCTTGGACCTGGCTTTGGTGTGCTCGGTCCCTTGCTGCGTTGGGCAGTAGCAGACATGCTGTCTAGGGGACGGACGCTCCGCTTTTGCACCCTGCTCCCTCTTCTGCTGTGCTGGTGTCTCTGTGCGACCACCGCCTCTTCCTCCAAACTACACTGGTCACCTGCATAACGTTGATTCCATGTGGGGTCGAGGACCTCATCGTCCTCCACATCATCTTCCACCCAGTCTTCACCCCTGCCCTCCTTGTCTGTCTGCACAATTGCGAAAGCAGCAGCAGTTGGCACCTGTGTTTCGTCATCATCCGAGATGTACTGCGATGGTCCTCACATGTACTCATCATGAAACATAAGTGGTTGGGCATCGGTGCACTCGATCTCTTCCACTTCTGGGGCAGGGCTAGGTGGATGGCCCTGGGAAACCCTGCTAACAGAGTCATCGAAAAGCAGAAGAGACTGCTGCATGATTTGGGGCTCAGACTGCTTGGCTGATTTGCAAGGGGGTGAGGTGAAAGACTGATGGACATGGGTTTCAGGTGCCAACTCTGATCTTTCATCAGAAGAGTGGGTGGGAGACAATGTGAAGGAACCCGAGGCACTGTCAGCAACCCAATCTACTATCGCACTTGTCCTGGCCTAAACATTCGTACAGCCTCATTAGGCGCGACAAAATACCGCCGCAGGCTCGGTCGCCTACTCGCACCTGAGGAAAGTGTTTCACTTGTGCGTGTATCTGGCACAGATCCACCACGTCCTCTCCCTGCAACAGGAGCTCCACCAGCAGCACCACGACCGGGGCCACCACGTCCCTTTGACCTTCTCCTCATATTTTCCAAATTTAGGATCTTGCCCTAAATGGGTGTTTTTGGAAGAGCAGAACACACCCACAGTACGTAACCGCTGAATCGCACAGCTACAGAACTGCAGAAAATGCTATTAAAAAAAAATGTTGTTTTTTTAGTATAGCACAGTAGAAGAAAACTATTTAGAAATTGTTTATTTCACACACCTCCACATATGTATAACACACTGCAAAATATTTTTTGTGGCCCTAAATGGCGTTTTTTGGAAGACCACAATACACCCACAGTACGTAACCACTGAATCGCACAGCTACAGAACTGCAGAAAATGCTATTCAAAAAAAGTTTTTTTTTTAGTATAGCACAATAGAAGAAAACTATATATAAATTGTTTATTTCACACACCTCCACATATGTATAACACACTGAAATATATTTTTTGTGGCCCTAAATGGCGTTTTTTGGAAGACCACAACACACCCACAGTACGTAACCGCTGAATCGCACAGCTACAGAACTGCAGAAAATGCTATTAAAAAAAAATGTTTTTTTTTAGTATAGCACAGTAGAAGAAAACTATATATAAATTGTTTATTTCACACACCTCCACATATGTATAACACACTGCAAAATATTTTTTGTGGCCCTAAATGGCGTTTTTTGGAAGACCACAATACACCCACAGTACGTAACCGCTGAATCGCACAGCTACAGAACTGCAGAAAATGCTATTCAAAAAAAATGTATTTTTTTTAGTATAGCACAGTAGAAGAAAACTATATATAAATTGTTTATTTCACACACCTCCACATATGTATAACACACTGCAAAATATTTTTTGTGGCCCTAAATGGCGTTTTTTGGAAGACCACAATACACCCACAGTACGTAACCGCTGAATCGCACAGCTACAGAACTGCAGAAAATGCTATTAAAAAAAAATGTTTTTTTTTTAGTATAGCACAGTAGAAGAAAACTATATATAAATTGTTTATTTCACACACCTCCACATATGTATAACACACTGCAAAATATTTTTTGTGGCCCTAAATGGCGTTTTTTGGAAGACCACAATACACCCACAGTACGTAACCGCTGAATCGCACAGCTACAGAACTGCAGAAAATGCTATTCAAAAAAAATGTTTTTTTTTTAGTATAGCACAGTAGAAGAAAACTATATGTAAATTGTTTATTTCACACACCTCCACATATGTATAACACACTGCAAAATATTTTTTGTGGCCCTAAATGGCGTTTTTTGGAAGACCACAATACACCCACAGTACGTAACCGCTGAATCGCACAGCTACAGAACTGCAGAAAATGCTATTCAAAAAAAATGTTGTTTTTTTAGTATAGCACAGTAGAAGAAAACTATTTAGAAATTGTTTATTTGACACACCTCCACATATGTATAACACACTGCAAAATATTTTTGTGGCCCTAAATGGCTCTTTTTGCAAGCGTACATTAAAGTGCAAATTTTTTTTTTTTTTTTTTCCCTAAACGGGTCTTTTTTTGCACGAGCAAAATAAAATGGATTTTTTTTTTTTTTTTTTGCCCAATGGGTCTTTTGGAAAAGAGCACAATAAAGTGTCTTTTTTTTTTTTTGTCCTAAATGGATCTTTTTCCAAGAGCAGAATACACCCACAGTATGGAAACGGTGTATCTCTCAACGTAATATATGCAGTGCTGGTGCACTGAGCTTGCAGATAAAAGGTAGATTTTCTCTGACACTGGGCCTCATAGCAGTGTAAAAAGACTGCACTGCAACACAAACAGGTAAACCTATGCAGATCGCTGAGTTATATCTCTGAATCTGGACTCCTATTCCTATATAATATATCTCTCTCCCTAAAAGCAAAAAACAGGAACCTGGCCCTACACTACACTGTCTCTATCTTTTCCCTCAGATTCCAGAATCAGGACTAACTCATGTATTTTTCTATCTCTCCCTAAAAGCAGCAGCAGCAGACTAGATCCTCTCCCTATCTATTCTGAAGCAGAGTGACGTGTGTGCTGTGTGCCTCTAGCTTATATAGAAGCTGGGTCACATGTTGCACTGACCAATCACAGCCATGCCATTAGTAGGCATGGCTATGATGGCCTCTAAGGGCACACCAGCTAATCAAAAGGTGATTGGCTGGCCCCTGAAGCATTTCTAAATGCGTAATTAGATTGCCGAACCCGAACCCGAACCCGGACTTTTGCACAAAGTCCGGGTTCGGGTTTGGGTTCGGGAAAAAGCTAAAGTTCGGTACGGACCCGAACTTTACAGTTCGGGTTCGCTCAACACTAGTGCAGAGAGATTACAAGTCTAGACAGTTTTTGGGGATGTCTGCACCCCTGATAGGGTGAGGACAACTCCCAAATTTGGCCACTTTATTCTTCCAAATAATTCACTTCCTGCCACATAGCCACACAGGAAGTGAGGGTAAATCCCTACCAATGTCTTTCCTTGGGGACACACAGGTCAATCTAAATACTTTTCCCATTATGTACATTGCACTCCAGCATTTTGCGGGGTACCCCCCAAATTATTAGGTATTTTGGACTGTAGCGCACACCCTCTCCCCACTCCCCTCTATTAAAGTTTTCCAACTCGCACTGTCTCTGGTCTAGGGGTATGATAGGGGAGGGAGAGGGGTGAGCTACGCCAGGCTTCCACCACAGTTGTATATGTGGTCTCAGCAATGTCTCTCGTTACCTTCGGGTCTGTGCTGTGCATCGGATCCTCCCTCCAAGAGTCTCCTTTAAACCTCGTCCGCCAGAAATTGAGCCACACACCGTTAAAGTCCAACACTCCTTTATTTAGAACATACTGTAACATGGACTCCCTTGGCTATAAAACAGAAAAAGGAGGTGTGTGTACGAATAGGCCCAGACACAAGTTCGATCCTCCACTCTCCTCCCTGAGAGTGGGTTATGGTCTCGCACGAGGGAAATTCTCCTTCCGGACGGTCTCCGACAAGAGACTCACCCGTCACCGGCAGTCTGCTGCACCGGGTCTTCAGATGAGGAGCTCTTCCCGGTCCATTACGCCCACCTCGGATTCAGGCATCCATCCCCGGAGTGCCCTAGGATCCTTCCCTCGTGGAACTCAGTGTTGGGCACTGAGCTCCGGACCTTCATCCAAGTACCTCACCCCAGGACTAAAGGTGCCTGAGGTGGAACACGATCTCCGGTGATCCTCTAGGCCTAGGCCGCCTAGAGGACGGACGCGAACCACCGTCCGCAAGCTAAAGGTGCCTGGGTCGAAGACCCCGTGACCAAGATGGCCGGCCCCTTTATACCCCCTCTCAGCAAGCACGGCGGGTTCCCCGCCCCACCATACCGCTGCCGAGAGAGGCCAAAAAGGAGGCTCCGCACACAGGGATATCCATCCATCAGCCCATGGTGACAGCGCCACCCAGTGGACCGCCGGAATATACCACCGGTATCACCAAAAGATTTAAAATTTTACCCCGGGAAAGTAAGTAGCCGCTACACTCACCCCCCTGTCATTTGACACTGGTCCCCAGTGTCTGGAGTGAATCATGCCCTCAACGGCTGACACAACCCAATCCAGAAACCAACTAACAAATTTGAAAAAAAACTAAAAATTTTAGGAAACTATCCTAACAGAGAAATTGTGTCTGAGCCCCTGTAACAAAAGAGGAGTGAAAGACAACATTAAACATGAACTCACATTTCAACATTATACCTTTCCCTCCCATCCTAACTAAGAACCACCCCAGGCTCCATAATCTTGACGGGATGTTCTCCTGCAGAGGGAAAAGAAAAGGAAACAAGACCAATACACAAAAACCCTGACACATGTATTCGTGTAAGGAGAAAAGAAACCTCTCCGAGAAGAAATTCCTTTCCTCCAAAGAGTGGGTGCATGAAAAGTGTTTAAAAAGAAACGTTGCACAAGACTGCCACCTGGTGACAGCCTCGCGGTACTGCACTCCTGGAGCTTCTTCTTCTTCTCTTTGGCCCTATCTAACCCCAGAGTCTGTGATCTCTTTGCAAGAAGAGGGAAAAGAAAAAAACACAGGAATAGTTCCTCATTCCTTTGGGCACACAACAACAACTGCGCCGAAGAGTTCAATCAGCATGATAGGAGCAGAGTCTCTGTCTCCTATAAGCAAAAGCGAGGATTCTGCAAAATCAGTGGCTTCAAGTGTTGATCCACGGTCTCCAGATGATACTCCACATCTTCGCCTTCTTTGCGTCGGATCAGCACTTTATCTGCATGGATGTGTCTTCCTAACATCCAATCGGCCTTGCAATCTTTGAAACGCTGAGAGGCCTTTGGAGAGCACGCCAGGTACCTGCGGGCGTGCAGAACTTTTAGGTGGGTCCACACGAAGTCATTGTACCAGCGCTCTCTGTACACTTCCACCTCATAGAACAAGTCCTTCGGTAAGTAGGGATACTCCCATCCGTACTCCTTTGCAACTTTTTGGCCAAATAGGCGTTGTAGTCTTGCCAAAGGAGGCATGGTAGCTCTGTCTCCCTCACCAGGCATAACTACCGAGTCTGGATGACGAGGCGCTTTGACCACCTCCAATCTGGGCATTGGTGCCCGCAGCAACAGTCTCTTTACCCCAGCATCAGATGCAGGTTGCGCCGGGGTTGTAGGGACAAACTGAGGACAAGATTCTTCTCCAGGCGCTGTTGCCTCCACCCGGGGCGTACCTTCCCCTGTTGACATGGGTGAATACCAGGATCTGCGGAATGAAGCAAGCGGTACCTTGTCCCAGCCTTTCTCGGCAAACAAATCATCAATGATGGCATCATCTCCCAGGTCCGAGAGCGATTCCAGGTCGGAGGTGTCACACTCCTCCGCGGGGATGTAGCTCTTTGTAGAAACGGAGCCTCCACACTCCGCGGACTTACTAGGCCATGCCTTCCCGACACCTCCTCCCACACACCAAGTCCCTTCGCCTGGCTTACCTCGGCCTTTCCTTGAAGCGGGACGTCCGGAACCCTCATCAACGGATCCATCCTGGCCTGGCGTAAGCGGGCGAAGCGGTCCACCACCACTGCTGGTCGGGGCTACCACGCTGGTTCTTTTCTTCGGTGGCGGACGCTGCGAGACAGTGGTGACCGAGTCAGCATCCTCGGATTTCTCCCGTAGAGTTTTAACGACCTCTTCCCTGGTCGCTGCAGTGTGCGCTGGGGTGACTCTCACAGTAGTGATTTCTCCTCTCTGAGTGGTGGTACCTGAAGCCCGGCCTGAGTAGATGGTTCTCGGCCTCTCTACTGCCGAATCCACCTCAAGCGTGAACTCCCCACAGGCCTCACAATGTCCGAACGGCTTCAGCAGGCACACCAGTCCCGAACACCCGGGACAAATCATACCCAGGGCCTCAACGTCCATACATGAGTATAAGGCGAATCGACCCCTTGGCTTCAGTCGAATCCCCGTATCCGTTACTGGAGCAGCAGCAGTCAATGTCGTGGTGGAAGGATGTACCGGAATCCACGGGGTGTGTCCAAACATGGCGACCTGTTGCTGATCCATCGCACACTGCAGAGTTTTCGCACCAATGTTCCACGTGTAGTCCCTTCACACGTATTGGACTCCTCCCCTTTGCTCCAGTTCGCGGGCTTTCTTTACTTTTTCTCGGTTGAGCCACGCCCACGAACTAAGCGGCGGGGGTTGTGTCTGTTGGCGCAGTGCAATTAGAAACCCCCACGTGTACTACTTCACACGGCTGAGCTTCCCCCCGTTCACCGCTCTTCCTGCGCGGGCCTTTCCCTTCTTGGGGTCATGTCCACGGCTTCAAGCAGGGCTGCACTTTGGCCTATTCGTTTAACTGTTCCAGCAGACACGTTCCATACAGTAATGCACAACACAATGCCGGACCCGAGCCCCCACGTGTAGCGCACACCCTCTCCCCACTCCCCTCTATTAAAGTTTTCCAACTCGCACTGTCTCTGGTCTAGGGGTATGATAGGGGAGGGAGAGGGGTGAGCTACGCCAGGCTTCCACCACAGTTGTATATGTGGTCTCAGCAATGTCTCTCGTTACCTTCGGGTCTGTGCTGTGCATCGGATCCTCCCTCCAAGAGTCTCCTTTAAACCTCGTCCGCCAGAAATTGAGCCACACACCATTAAAGTCCAACACGCCTTTATTTAGAACATAACATGGACTCCCTTGGCTATAGAACAGAAAAAGGAGGTGTGTGTACGAATAGGCCCAGACACAAGTTCGATCCTCCACTCTCCTCCCTGAGAGTGGGTTATGGTCTCCGCACGAGGGAAATTCTCCTTCCGGACGGTCTCCGACAAGAGACTCACCCGTCACCGGCAGTCTGCTGCACCGGGTCTTCAGATGAGGAGCTCTTCCCGGTCCATTACGCCCACCTCGGATTCAGGCATCCATCCCCGGAGTGCCCTAGGATCCTTCCCTCGCGGAACTCAGTGTTGGGCACTGAGCTCCGGACCTTCATCCAAGTACCTCACCCCAGGACTAAAGGTGCCTGAGGTGGAACACGATCTCCGGTGATCCTCTAGGCCTAGGGAAAGTAAGTACCCGCTACAGGACTTTGGGGTTTATTTACTAAAGGCAAATCTACTTGGCACTACAAGTGCACTTGCTGGATATCCAAGGGGGACATGCAAGCAAACAAAAAAAACACCATCTTTGCTTTTACATGATTGGATGTTACAATCACCAGTGCTTCCCCTCAGATTTTAAGCAGCTACACTTTTACTGCAGAGTGGATTTGTCTTTACTAACTGATTTGGGGTGTACACAACAAAGTGCTAGAGTGCAATTTGCTTAACCACTTAACGACCGCCCACTGTAAATATACGTCAGCAGAATGGCACCGACAGGCAGAATGGCACCGACAGGCAGAATCACGTATATCTACGTGATCACCTTTGTATAGTTGGGGGGTCCGATCGGACCCCCTTTCTTTACAGTGAGCGGTGGTTAATTGTTCAGGAGCGATCCGAGATGAGGGGACGGCCGTTCGATTCCGGCCACCCCCTCGCGATCGCTCCCGGCGAATGATATGCTTCCTCTGCCTGTGTAATGTAAACACAGGCAGAGGAAGTGATGTCATCTCTCCTGCGGCGCTTACATATACCGAGCGCCGCACAAGAGAAGATGCCAGGTCAGTGCACAAAACACTACACTGACACCAGGACACATAGGCACATAAATCGCCCCCCCCAGGCCCCCCCAGACACCCCCAGATCACCCCCCAGATCACCCCCCAGCCCCCAGTCACAGTGTCACTGATTGCAGTGACCATTTATTTACTGATCACTGCAATCAGTGACATTTGTGACTGTAAAAGTGTCACTAAAGTTAGTTTTAGGTCCAATGTAGCCCCCTAACCCCCCCTAATAAAGGTTTAACCCCCTGATCGCCCCCAGATAACCCTTTCACCCCCTATCACCACTGTCGCTAAGCGATCATTTTTCTGATCGCTGTCTTAGCGTCGGTGATGCCGATCGCTAGCCAGTAATTTTTTTTAGGATCGCCGCAGGTTTTTATAGCGTCAGGTACCCCCATATATTATCTAATAAAGGTTTAACCCCCTTGATCGCCCCCCAGGTAACCCTTTCACCCCCTATCACCACTGTCGCTAAGCGATCGTTTTTCTGATCGCTGTTTTATTGTCGGTGATGCCGATCGGTAGCCAGTTATTTTTTTTAGGTTCACCGCAGGTTTTTATAGCGTCAGGTACCCCCATATATTATCTAATAAAGGTTTAACCCCCTTGATCGCCCCCCAGGTAACCCTTTCACCCCCTATCACCACTGTCGCTAAGCAATCGTTTTTCTGATCGCTGTCTTAGTGTCGGTGATGCCGATCGGTAGCCAGTAATTTTTTTTAGGTTCCCCGTCAGGTTTTTATATAGCGTCAGGTACCCCCATATATTACCTAATAAAGGTTTTAACCCCCTAATTGCCCCTAGTTAACCCTTTCACAAGTGATCACCATATAAGTGTTACGGGTGACGCTGGTTAGTTAGTTTGCTTTTTATAGTGTCAGGGCACCCGCCGTATATAACCCAATAAAGGTTTAACCCCCTGATCGCCCGGCAGGTGATATCAATTAGGTTTTAGCGTCAGAGAGGGTCTGCGTCACACCCCAGGCAGCGTCAGGTTAGTGCCAGTAACGCCAACACCCACGCGTGAAGCATACACCTCCCTTAGTGGTATAGTATCTGAACAGATCAATATCTGATCTGATCAGATCTATACTAGCGTCCCCATCAGTTTAGGGTTCCCAAAAACGCAGTGTTAGCGGGATCAGCCCAGATACCTGCTAGCACCTGCGTTTTGCCCTTCCGTTCAGCCCAGTCCACCCAAGTGCAGTATCGATCGATCACTGTCACTTACAAAACACAACACACATAACTGCAGCGTTCGCAGAGACAGGCCTGATCCCTGCGGCTCCAGTGCTGTAGGAGGTGATTTCACCACCACAGTTAAAAAAAAAAAAAGCATATATGCCGAAGCATGGGGGCAGCAGGGGCGGAGGAGCGATTTTGCTCCTAATGCCGCGTACATACGGTCGAAATTCCGACGGAGGCTTGCCCGTGGAAAAGTCCGACCATGTGTGTGCGGCATAACTTTTTTGCGGGAGGATGCCCCCATGCTTCGGCATATATAAATGGTGCGTGCATTCCCATCATTAGAAGTGGGTGGATGAAGGGCGGTATTCTAATGGTGGGCATACCCACCGATCAATCTCTTTTTTACAATACATGTCCAACAAGGACCAGCAACGTACTGGTATGTTGCTGGACTTTGAATGTTTATACCAGAATGATGCCTGCGGGTTTAGGTATCTTCTTGGTATCATTCTTTTCAGCCAGCGGCCGGCTTTCATGTAAAAGCAATCCTAGTGGCTAATTAGCCTCTGGACTGCTTTTACAAGCAGTGGGAGGGAATGACCCCCCCCCGGATATAAAAAGCGCCATTGGGAAATTGGGAAAGCATTTTATCACACCGATCTTGGTGTGGTCAGATGCTTTGAGGGCAGAGGAAAGATCACTACCTATTGCTATCATAGGGGATATTTACATTCCCTGAGATAACAATAAAAATGATAAAAAAAATAAAAAATATGGAAGGAACAGTTTAAAAATAAAATAAAAAAGCAAAATTAATAATAAAAAAATAAAAATAAATAAAAAAGCACCCCTGTCCTGCCCTGCTCTTGCCCAATGGCGAACGCAAGCGTCTGTCTAGCGTCATATGTAAACAGCAATTGCACCATGCATGTGAGGTATCACCGCGAAGGTCAGATCGAGGGCAGTAATTTTAGCATTAGACCTCCTCTGTAAATCTAACGGGGTAACCTGTAAAGGCTTTTAAAGGCTTTTAAAAATGTATGTAGTTTGTCGCCAATGCGCGTTTGTGCGAAATTTTAAAGCATGTCGTGTTTGGTGTCTATGTACTCGGCCTAAGATCATCTTTTTTATTTCATCAAACATTTGGGCAATATAGTGTGTTTTAGTGCATTAAAATTAAAAAAGTGTACTTTTTCCCCCAAAAATGCGTTTGAAAAATCGCTGCGCAAATACTGTGTAGAAAAAAAAATGCAACACCCACCATTTTAATCTGTAGGGTCTTTGCTTTAAAAATATATATAATGTTTGGGGGTTCAACATAATTTTCTTGCAAAAAAAAATAAGTTTTCATGTAAACAAAAAGTGTCAAAAAGGGCTTTGTCTTCAAGTGGTTAGAAGAGTGGATGTAAGCTTCCTAATGTTGTGTATAAAATGCCAGAACAGTTCAAACCCCCCCCCCCAAATGACCCCATTTTGGAAAGTAGACATTCCAAGCTATATACTGAGAGGCATGTCGAGTCCATGGAATATTTTATATGTTGACACAAGTTGCGGAAAAAAAAAAAAAAAAAAAATGTTATTAAAAATTTTTTTGCACAAAGTTGTCACTAAATGATATATTGCTCAAACATGCCATGGGCATATGTGGAATTACACCCCAAAATACATTCTGTTGCTTCTCCTGAGTACGGGGATACCACATGTGTGAGACTTTTTGGGAGCCTAGCCGCGTACGGGACCCCAAAAACCAAGCACCGCCTTCAGGCTTTCTAAGGGTGTACATTTTTGATTTCACTTCTCACTGCCTATCACAGTTTCGGAGGCCATGGAATGCCCGGATGGCACAAAACCCCCCCAAATGACCCCATTTTGGAAAGTAGACACCCCAAGCTATTTGCTGAGAGGTATTGTGAGTATTTTGCAGATCTCGCTTTTTGTCACAAAGTTTTGAAAATTGAAAAAATATATATATATATTTTCTTTCTTCATTTTCAAAAACAAATGAGAGCTGTAAAATACTCACCATGCCTCTCAGCAAATAGCTTGGGGTATCTACTTTCCAAAATGGGGTCATTTGGGGGGGTTTTGTGCTATTTTGGCATTTTATGGCCTTCGAAACCGTGATAGGTAGTGAGGAGTGAAATCAAAAATTTGTGGCTAGAAATCCTGAAGGCGGTGCTTGGTTTTCGGGGTCCCGTACGCGGCTAGGCTCCTAAAAAGTCCCACACATGTGGTATCCCCATACTCAGGAGAAGCAGCAAAATGTATTTTGGGGTGTAATTCCACATATAACCATGGCATGTGTGAGCAATATATCATTTAGTGACAACTTTTTGTAATCTTTTTTTTTTTTGTCATTATTCAATCACTTGGGACAAAAAAAAAAATATTCAATGGGCTCAACAGGCCTCTCAGCAATTTCCTTGGGGTGTCTACTTTCTAAAATGGGGTCATTTGGGGGGTTTTGTGCTATTTTGGCATTTTATGGCCTTCGAAACTGTGATAGGTAGTGAGGAGTGAAATCAAAAATTTGCGCCCTTAGAAATCCTGAAGGCGGTGCTTGGTTTCCGGGGGCCCGTACGCGGCTAGGCTCCCAAAAAGTCCCACACATGTGGTATCCCCGTACTCAGGAGAAGCAGCAAAATGTATTTTGGGGTGCAATTCCACATATAACCATGGCATGTGTGAGCAATATATCATTTAGTGACAACTTTTTGTAATTTTTTTTTTTAGTCATTATTCAATCACTTGAGACAAAAAAAAAATATTCAATGGGCTCAACAGGCCTCTCAGCAATTTCCTTGGGATGTCTACTTTACAAAATGGGGTCATTTGGGGGGGGGGTTTTGTACTGCCCTGCCATTTTAGCACCTCAAGAAATGAGATAGGCAGTCATAAATTAAAAGCTGTGTAAATTCCAGAAAATGTACCCTAGTTTGTAGACGCTATTACTTTTGCGCAAACCAATAAATATACGCTTATTGACATTTTTTTTACTAAAGATATGTGGCTGAATACATTTTGGCCTAAATGTATGACTAAAATTGAGTTTATTCGATTTTTCTTATAACAAAAATTAGAAAATATCATTTTTTTTCAAAATTTTTGGTTTTTTTCTGTTTATATCGCAAAAAATAAAAATCGCAGAGGCAATCAAATACCATTAAAAGAAAGCTCTATTTGTGGGAAGAAAAGGACGCAAATTTTGTTTAGGTACAACATTGCATGTCCGCACAATTTACAGTTAAAGCAGCACAGTGCAAAAGTCTGAAAACAGCTCTGGTCCTTTAGCTACAAAATGGTCCGGGGCTTAAGTGGTTAATGGGGACACTAGTTAGATTGATCTGTGTGTCCCCAAGAAAAGACATTGGTAGGGTTTTACCTTCACTTCCTGTTTAGCTGTGTGACAGGAAGTGAAGCCAATTTTACTAAAAGGGACACAAAGCCCAACCTAAAAAAAAAAAAGCAAGCAGGGGTTCTAACACTTACTTTGTTTCCCTCAAAATGCCCACAATTAGAATCGTATTGCCTTGAGCTATTTTTCAGTGCAGTGCTCTAAATCAGTGCTTCTCAAGTACCCCCAACAGGCCATGTTTGCAGGTTTTCCTTCATCTTGCACATGTGCTTTAAATCACAGTCAATGGTTTTGTATTTTGGACAGCAATTCTCAATAAGATAAATTCACAAACACGATAAGGACACCAAAATGTACTTTTTTGCCAGACACACGCGCGCACACACACACTCGCCTCTTTTCAGGCTAAGGGAGAGAATTCTATCTGCGAGCTTTATATAACATAGGTTTGTGTGCTAATGAGGCAATTGAAAACACATGCACAGTCCATGATGTCCTTCAATTACTAACCCATAAAAACACTCTCTGAGCATGCCCAGAAATATCCAGGTGCTGTTCACACACAAAAAGCACCAAAAAATAAAAAAGAACTGCCTGGGCATGCTCAGAACAACACAACTGCAGCTAGCAGAAAGCAGAAAATAACCCCCCCCCCCCCCCGTCCAAAATTAAGCACATCATCCAGCATGCTAGAAAATTAGAGATGGGACAAACACCCCCCCCCCCCCCCCCACCAACAAATACCATTGCAGTCTATGGGAACTGACTTGTTCATTTTGCTAGTCCCCACTTGGCTGGCTTATCTTCTAGTTATTGGCCTTAAAATGGGGGCCCAGGTCCCATCCTAAGGGACATATATCAATGTCACCAATTTGGACAACACCAAAAACAAAACAAGAAGAAGTGCCTTTAAATATGCCAAATTGCTTAAGGGCCAATTCACACCACATGCAGTCCATTGCGTTTTTTATGCATCAAAAATGCATGGAAAGTTGGTTATATGGTTCTAAATGGCAGTGTTTGTTCCAGTGCGTTCCAGTTCCACAAAAAAAGTAGAACATGCTGCATTTTACCTGCACTGGACTGTACTGGAACGCAGCAAAACGCATCATAAACGCACAGGAACGCACCTAAATGCACCAAAAACGCACTGGAACACACTTGTCCTTATCTATGGTTAATAAAGAAGAGGGGTGAAAAAAAAGCACTGGACTGCATCAAAAACGTACCAAAAATGCACTGGAACGCATCAAAAACGCGCATGCAAAAAAGCACCTGGAACGAATCCGGATTGCGTTTCTATGGTGTGAACTGGCCCTAGTTCACACCATAGAAACGGAGTCTGGATGCGTTCCAGGTGCTTTTCTGCATGCGCGTTTTTGACACGTTCCAGTGCATTTTTGATGCGTTTTTGATGCAGTCCAGTGTTTTGTGTCACATGGATTTCACGGGGACTTTCCCCGTGGTGTCAGAGGGGGGCGGAGCCACCGGGTGGCAGCGGACCCAGAGGAGAACTGAAGAACTGAAGCGTCACACAGCGGGAACCTCCAATTCAAGCAGAGCGGCCGAAGAAAGAAGAAGGGGAACAAGAAGCCGGAGCAAGATGCAGACGAGAACACCGAAGGAAGAAGGAAGAAGAAGATGAAGATGAAGAGGAAGATGAAGAAGAAAATGGAGGAAGAAACCCGAATGGAGAAAAGAAGAAGATGGAAGAAAAGAGAAGACATTAATAAAGGAATTGTCAAAAACCGGCTATTGTCATTTTTTAAATTTTTTACATTTTTCTTTGTGAAATGGTAGGGGTACATTTGTACCCCATTACCATTTCACACAGGGGGGGTCGGGATCTGGGAGTCCCCTTTGTTAAAGGGGTCTTCCAGATTCCGATAAGCCCCCCGCCCGCAGACCCCCAGAACCACCGGGCAAGGGTTGTGGGGATGAGGCCCTTGTCCCCATCAACATGGGGACATCCTCCCCATGTTGAGGGCATGTGGCCTGGTACGGTTCAGGAGGGAGGGGGCCGCTCTCTCGTCCCCCCCCTCTTTTCCTGTGGCCTGCCAGGTTGCGTGCTAGGATAAGGGTCTGGTGTGGATTTTTAGGGGGACCCCCACGCTATTTTATTTTAAGTTTGGCGCGGAGTTCCCCTTAATATCCATGCCAGACCTGAAGGGCCTGGTAATGGAATTTGGAGGGACCCCACGCATTTTTTTTTTTTTTATCAAAGACTTTCAATTACTTTTTTCTATATTGCCGGGAGCCGACAATTCATTATAGCCGCGGGTGCTTTTAAATGCCTTTTTTTTCCTTTAGAAAAGTCATTTTGCTGGCGCACTGGCAAGTTCAGAGCTACGCCTGTTCAACTTATGCAAATTGATTTATGTGACTTGACATTTACTAAGATTTTGCCGGCGCGTTTGAACAAGTAAAATTCCCGCGCTGAGCTCAAAAAAACCTCTCGCAGTTCTAAACATACTTGCCGGCGCAGCGGGCTGGTTCTAAAAAAGTTACTTTCTCACTCTATTTTGGGCATATTTGTTACTTGGGCAGGTGTCACTATACTTCCTCACATCACCCCATGTCACCCCCATTATATTGGCACTTCCAGCTTCTTTATATTTAGATTTTAAGATGCCGTGCGCCAGGTCCATAGTGGCGCACTGAGCGCCTCCTCCCGTCCGCCGAGAACACTATAGTAAATGGGAAATAGCGCTGCGCTACCGGCGCTAATGTTTTGTAAATACCAAAACAGCCGTTGCGCACGCAGATGTGCCAATACTCATGGCACAAACGTTTCATAAATCAGCCCCAGTATATATTTTATGCACTGCACTGCAGATCACTGAATCACCTGCCTGGCCTGCCTGCCTGAAAGTGTATTTTAATATGGACACCAGGAATGGTCTGCAGGCAGGTATAGGCTTGAGTAGACTAGAATGCAGTGGGTATATATGTAGGGGACAGTATATATTTTATGCACTGCAGATCACTGAATCATCTGCCTGCCTGAAAGTGTATTTTAGAAACAGCACACCAGGAACGGTCTGCAGTGAGATCTAGCTGCACAGGATACAGTATACTGAATATACTGCAGCTAACTGAATCAACTGCCTGCCTGTAGTATATTAGGAGGGGAACAACAGGAAAGGTCTGCAGTGAGATCTAGCTGCACAGGATACAGTACTAAATATACTGCAGCTAACTGAATCAACTGCCTGCCTGTAGTATATGTAGTATATTAGGAACAGTACACCAGGAACGCTCTGCAGTGAGATCTAGCTAAACTGTATACAATATAGCCTGGAATGTATATATATACTAAATATACTGGAGCTAACTGAATCAACTGCCTGCTCAATCTATCTAAATGAAATTAAATGACACTCTCTCTCTCTCTCTCTCTCAATGCTGCAACACACTACAGAAGGCCGACGTGCGGGCTGGCTTATATAGTGTGGGGCGTGTACTTAATCCCCTGAGCCATGATTGGCCAAATGCACCCTGCCTTTGACCAATTATGGCTCTCTGTGCTGACAGCGCTGTGATTGGCCAAATCATGCCGGTCATAGTGCATGCTTGGCCAATCATCAGCCAGCAATGCACTGCGATGACGCAGTGCATTATGGGCCATGACGCACCACTCGAATTTGGCGCGGACGGCCCATAATGTTTGATCGTCGTACGATCGAACAGCCGATGTTAGAGTCGAACTCATGTTCGACTCAAACTCGAAGCTCAGCCCTAGCGGTGACGTACAACACGTACGACGAGGCGAGAAAAATGAAGTTCAATAGGCAGTTCGGCTCTTCTGCTTGATTCTGAGCAGGCGTGGTTTTTTTTGCGTCGTAATTGCATACAGACGAGCGCGATTCCTGATAGGAAATTGAGATCCTGCTCTCAATCTTTTGTTGGCAGGAAAACTGACAGAAAAAGTGTGGTGGATCATACACACGGAATTCCTGACAAAAAGCTCACATCGCACTTTTCTTGTGTAGCACTACCCCCGTAGAAGCTGCTGGTTTGTTTTGGGTCTACGCTCTGCCTATCAACCCCAGAAGTTTGTCTCGAACCCTCCCTTGGCACAACTGGACAACACAATAATTTTGGAACCCACTGGTATTTGTGAACCACAACGATATCATACAGTAATGATAATACAATGAAATATTGTTACCTTATGCTGATTACCTGTCCCAACTGTAACAGACAAGATTCCACACAAGTGTAATTTAACCAAGGATAAAGCGTTTACTTGGTAGAAGAAGATGAAGCAAAGTTAAACAAATGACAGTTGAAAATGACAGTTGACTTCATACAGGGCCTTGTAAGAGTCAATGGCATGAAATTTAATCACAGTTTTAAATAATATGAGCTGAAGTCAGACCTAAGTAAGTATGCAGTGGAGGGATTTCCCCAATGCAATAAGATCAGCACTGGAGTACCTCTCCACCAGGCCTCACCCAGCTCTCAGTAATAACAATGACTATACAAACTAGCATAAACAGCTATTGTATATAAGTAAATGAGTCTATATGCTCTTTGGCTCCCTCTAGCGGGCAACTCCCATATACATGTCCTACTGCTTTAGTTCAAACAAACAAACTGAGTCTTGTAAGTGTTCCTTCCGGTTAATAGCAGTCTTCGCTAGCTTTAGTTGGTGCACATTAATAGTTTGTAATCCAACTGGTATGAAGAAAACGAACATTCACAGTGTATATAACGTGCTGGCGGCACAAGCACCAATCCTTTCAATGCAATGTCACTGTAAGCTGCAATGTGTCTCTGCAAGTAATATTGAGTATATCAGATCCACCCTCCTGCGATACAATTACTTATATCATTGGGCAGATGCCCTCTCACCCAATGAGGCCTTGCCTCTCCGGTATGTTCCACCTGTAGTGTCTCAGTTCTCGGCCTCTCCGCAACTTGCAGTCCCTTGTCCTCCGTGCAGCCGTCACAAGGTGTGGGTGGATGGACGACTCTGGTTGCTGTAGAGTGTAAGTCGGACACGGCGAAAAGGATCCCTCTCAGGCTAGGCGATCCGCTCTGTCGACTGGTGGCCCAGGCTTCTCGGGCCTACGCACCCTGGTAGCAGGTCCCAGCACAGGCTTCCCCCTTGATTGAAGGTCGCGTCCCAAGAGACCGGATGTCTGCCTCCTCCTCCTTTAAAAAGCCTTTCCCAGAGTGCTGTGCTGGCTGCAATGCACTCTGGTAGCACAGTAGCACTGTGGGTAGTGTAGTCTGTTTAACACCCAAGGCAATGGAGTCTCTTATCTCCCTGTACTTCAAGAAACATAATGCAATGTTCCAATGTAATTAAACTGAACAAGTTGAAGCAATATAACAATTGAACACCGGAGGGAGCTGAGTTCCTTCTTAATCACAAACTGTAGTCCATTAGCTACATGCAAAAAAAGGACACCTTGCTACACACTCCCCCCACTTAAAATCTTTGGTCCCCAAAGACGGCAACAGTTTGTGACCTGTGACATGCTTTGTCAAGTACATGAGGAGAAAAATTCAATTAGTGTAACAAGGTATAAGACAGTTCATATTTGTATAAGAACCAGGCAGAGGAACCCCCCACCAAGCTTTGGAGAGGAGGTTGTCCTGCCTACAGGCCACCTAAACTGGTACGGCCCAGTCAGATGTGCCAGGGGGTGAGCTAGGGTTGTCCTCCACCAAATTTACAGTGGAAGGACCAGGCGTCTCTATTGTCCTTTTGGAAGTGAGTATGGCTTCTTCAGAGCATTCACCCAATTCATCGTAAGTCAGTATTTTGGGAGGGTGAATGGCTCTTCTCTCTCTTTGTTCCTTTGGTGTCGCTGTCTGAGGAGGATTAAACTCTGCCATCTCTGTGACCTCTTCTGTTGCTTCCTCTTCTTGTTCAAGCATACTGAACTCTATTTCTTCTGGAACATCCAGGTCTCCTTCTGAAAGTAATGAGACCTCTTCGAAGTCCCCAATTGGCAGGGAAACCAAATCATCCTCTAATTCCTCAGATAGCATACCGTGAGGTACAAACTCAGGAGCTTCTGGTCGGAGAGAGCCACTGTCAGCTACTTCAGATGGGGATAGAGGAGAGGTCACGGGTTCTGGTAGTTGAGATGACCATAGACAGTCTGGTTCCATTCCTTCATCCTCAGAGTCTTCATCTCCCACATCTTGAGTAGTGATGAGCCGAACACCCCCGGGTTCGGTTCGCACCAGAACCCGCGAACGGACCGAAAGTTTGCACGAACTTTAGAACCCTATTAAATACAATGGATGCGAACGTTCGAAATCTAAAGTGCTAATTATAACGACTATTATGCATGTTATTGTCCTAAAAAGGGTTTGGGAACCCGGGTTCTGCACCAGGGGACATGTATTAATGCAAAAAGAAGTTTTAAAAACGGCCGTTTTAAAAACGGCCGTTTTTCTGGAGCAGTCATTTTAATGATGCATAACGTGAAAAAAAAAAAAAGTCAAATATTCCTTTAAATATCGTACCTGGGGGGTGTCTAAAGTATGCCTGTGAAGTGCCACGTGTTTCCCGTGTTTAGAACTGTCCCTGCACAAAATTACATTTCTAAAGGAAAAAAAGCCATTTAAAACTGCTTGCGGCTTTAATGTAATGTCTGGTCCCAGTAATATGAAATGAAAATCTTTAAGAAAAATGACATAGCTACCCCATCACAACCCCCCCCCCCCCTTACCCCAGCCCATTACCAGCCCCTTTGGGTCTTGTATGGATATTAAGGGGAACCCCGCACACAAGACAGGGACTGTAGGTTTGTTCTTATGTAGAATCTGTTTGTAATTTTGAACAGGTACATTGTTTAAGTGTAGCTCCAGCCAAAAAATATATTTTTAAGCTTTTTGGAAAACATAGGGAAGGGTTATCACCCCTGTAACATTTGTTTTGCTGTCTGTGCAGTGTACACCTGTTCAGAACAGTTCACCTCACTTTCCGTCCTAATGACAAATGTTTTTTGAAAATTTGGGGTTTTTATTGAAACAAGAATTGGTGATAAAGCATCAGTGGAGAGGAGACACTTTTTTTTCCCATATCAACTCTTACAGGAGAGAATTTGCCTTCCTAGGGGTAGATTTCCTCTCACTTCCTGTTGTATCCTTCCGTTTGCAAGGAGGAGTCGTTTGTAAGTTGGATGTTTGAAAGTAGGGGCCTGCCGTATATACTCAGCTGAAATTTGCCCCTTACATGTTGGTGTTGCCACAACACTGTGAGCCCTCACAGTTACTCTTGGTGGGCGCATGAATGGGCCCTGCTGTGAATTATTAGATCAAGAATTGTAATTGCATGCCCCTGTTGAACAGGGGCTGAAAAATTGGGCCTTTGGTGGTGGTGGTGGTGTTGACACAGCACTGTAAGCCCTCACAATTAATCTTGGTGGGCGCAGGAATGGGCCCTGCTGTGAATTATTAGATCAAGAATTGTAATTGCATGCCCCTGTTGAACAGGGGCTGAAAAATTGGGCCTTAGCCACTGGTGGCGGCACCCAGAAACAAAAATGTTCTTCCAAGCTATCATCGTCAATCGGATCATTGAGGAGGAGGAGGCTAGTCAGTCAACATAACAGGACAAACTCTCAGCATCAGCATCAGTCTTGAAGGGATGTGACATTTGAAAATAAATTAGTCTGTTATATCAGCTTCAGGTGTTTGGTAGCTGGTGGTGATCCAAGACTGATTCATCTTTATGAAGGTCAGTCGATCAACAGAGTCGGTGGACAGGCGCACCCTGTGATCCGTGACAAATCCTCCAGCAGCACTGAATGTGCGTTCTGAAAGAACGCTGGATGCAGGACAGGCCAGTAGCTCAATTGCATACTGTGCAAGCTCTGGCCAGTGATCCATCCTCAAGACCCAGTAAGCCAGAGGATTTTCGGTGGGGAAGGTGTCCAAGTCTGACCTTGCCCCTAGGTATTCCTGCACCATGTATATCAGACACTGGCGATGGTTGCTGGAACCGATCATACCTTGGGGCTGCGGACTAAAGAATTGTCTGAACGCTTCGGTCAGACGGCCACCTTCCCCACCGCTCCTTCTTTGACTGACCGAAGCCTCAGCAACTCGTTGTCCAAGACCAGGAGTTTGTAACCTCCCAGTCTCTGGGAACGCGTTGCACAGACCTTTCTGCAAGGCCTCCCGGAGTTGTCTCATCCTCTGCTCCCTCTGCGACGGTAAGATAAGTTCCGCAACCTTACCCTTGTACCGTGGATCAAGGAGAGTGGCCAGCCAGTAATGGTCCCTCTCCTTGATCCGAAGAATACGAGGATCCTTCCGCAGACTTTGCAGGATCAGGGAGGCCATGCAGCGTAGGTTAGCTGAGGTATTCAGTCCGGAGTCCTCTGGGTCACTAAGGACGACATGATCCGCAGCCACCTCCTCCCAGCCACGTACAAGTCCACTGGTTTTTTGGGACTGTAAATCATCCCTAAAAGACTGCTGCTGATGATGCTGAGTGCCAGCCTCCACCTCCATGCTGACACAATCCTCCTCCTCCTCCTCCTCTTCCTGTGCGATGGGTGGGACAGAAGGAACACTGTCTGGGTAAAGGGGGCCTTGAGAGGCAAGGAAGTCCTCCTCTTCCTGCCTCTGTTCTGCCTCAAGTGCCCTGTCCATTATTCCACGCAGCGTGTGCTCCAACAGGTGGACAAGAGGTACAGTGTCACTGATGCATGCACTGTCACTGCTCACCATCCTCGTGGCCTCCTCAAATGGTGCCAGGACAGTGCATGCATCCCTGATCATGCCCCACTGGCGTGGAGAAAAAAAACCAAGCTCCCCTGACCCTGTCCTGGTGCCGTAGTCGCACAGGTACTCATTGATGGCCCTCTGCTGCGTGTGCAGCCGCTGCAGCATGGCCAACGTTGAGTTCCACCTGGTGGGCATGTCACATATAAGGCGGTTCTTGGGCAGGTTCAACTCCTTTTGCAGCTCAGCCAGGCGAGCACTGGCATTATAAGATCTGCGGAAATGCACACAGACTTTCCTGGCCTGCCTCAGGACATCCTGTAAGCCCGGGTACCTGCCCAAGAACCGCTGCACCACCAGGTTAAGGACGTGAGCCACACAGGGCACATGGGTCAATTGTCCCTGTCGGAGGGCGGAGAGGAGGTTGGTGCCATTGTCGCAAACCACCATTCCTGGCTTAAGCTGGTGTGGCGTCAACCACCTCTCGGCCTGGCCCTGCAGAGCAGACAGGACCTCTGCCCCAGTGTGGCTTCTGTCCCCCAAACACACCAGCGCAAGCACGGCATGGCATCTTTTTGCCTGCGTACTTGCGTAGCCCCTTGAACGGCTACGGAGCACCGCTGGTTCCGAGGACAAAGCACAGGAAGAGGCCACAGAGGAAGAAGAAGAGGAGGGGGTGGAGGACAGAGGTGTGTCACAACCAGTAGTAGCATTTTTGAGGCGTGGCGGTGGAACAACCTCCAACACTACTGCACCTTGTCCTGCATCCTTCCCAGCTGCCAAAAGAGTGACCCAATGGGCCGTGAAAGAAAGGTAACGTCCCTGTCCATGCCTGCTGGACCATGAGTCAGCGGTAATATGCACCTTACCGCTGACCGCCCTGTCCAGCGAGGCCAAGACATTGCCTTCCACATGCCGGTAGAGAGCCGGAATCGCCTTCCGTGAGAAAAAGTGGCGTTTGGGAACCTGCCACTGAGGAACCGCACATTGCACAAACTCACGGAAGGGGGCCGAGTCTACCAACTGAAAAGGCAGCAGTTGAAGCGCTAGCAATTTAGCCAAGCTAGCATTCAACCGCTGGGCATGTGGATGGCTGGGAGTGAACTTCTTTCGACGGTCCAGCAGCTGGGGCAGGGAAATTTGCCTGCTAGAATCGGACGTCGGTGTACTGCTAGCAGAGTGGCCGCAAGTACTTGGCTGTGACACACCTAATTCTACACCTTCATTCCTCTCAGTGCATGTTTCAGAGAGGACTGAAGTTATAGTGGGGTTGGAGATCCCAGCTGATGCGGTGCAAGGAGAGGTCCGCTTTGTTCTTTGGTGTGGGTCTTTGAGGTAGGCTTACCAACGAGCTGCATGGCAGGTCAACATATGTCGGGCGGAGCTCTGCGGTGTGATTCCGTCGGTGTACTGCCCTTACGCTGGCCACCAAAGGGCATCCTGCCTCGTTGGAGATGTGCCTCCTCCTCATCCTCCTCCTCCTCCTCCTCTCTCCTATTAGGCACCCACGTGGAGTCAGTGACCTCATCATCCCCTCCCTCCTCATCACTGGAGCCAGTCTGGCAGTATGCTGCAGCTGCTGGAACATGACTGCCAGATTGGTGTCCTTCTTGAGCATCCCCTCTGTCTGCTCTCACGCTACTGCCTTCCTGTAGCTGGGTTTCATCATCAGACCCTTCGAAATGCTGGGCATCCTCCTGGAGCATGTACCCAACACTGTGCTCAAACAGTTCGGGGGACTCCTCAGGAGGAGGATATGGTGGGTCTAGGGAAGGAGTGACTGATGATGAGTCTGACATTGATACCAGGGAAGAGGACGCTTTGGCAGCTGCTTTGCCAGTACCCTGAGCCTGGGTGAGAGAGGATGAGGAGGAGGAGGAGGGCTTGGTCATCCACTCTACCAAGTCTTCGGCATGATGTGGCTCAACATGTCCAGCTGCCGAAAAGAAGGACAAGCGTGTCCCATGGCCATGTGCTGATGACAATGCACCGCGTCCACGACCAGCACTGTTGTCCCCAGACACAGAGCCTGCTTGCCCTCTTTTATTGCCTCCTGACTGTCTGCCTCTCCTTGTTTGCCTTCCAGACATTCTAATAGATGGCCTGCAGGGAGATGGGAAAAAAGCAATAAGGGCTACCTTCAGGTGTCCTTCTCTGTCCCTTTACTTAAGGATTTCTAAATATGGTTGAGGATGATTGCTTTTGCACAGAATAGCACAACGACAATTTCCCTGACTGTCCAAAAAACAAGGATTTCAAAGATGGTTGATGAGGAATGCTTTAGCACACTATAGCACAAGGAGAATTTCCCTCACTGTCCTTCCCTGTCCCTAGAAACAAGGATTCGTACAGTAAAACACACTGACACTCTCCCTACCTATAGTTTTCTGTCCCTAGAAAAAATGTTTTTTTAAAGCACACTATAGCACAAGGAGAATTTCCCTCACTGTCCTTCCCTGTCCCTAGAAACAAGGATTCGTACAGTAAAACACACTGACACTCTCCCTACCTATAGTTTTCTGTCCCTAGAAAAAATGTTTTTTTAAAGCACACTATAGCACAAGGAGAATTTCTCTCACTGTCCTTCCCTGTCCCTAGAAACAAGGATTCGTACAGTAAAACACACTGACACTCTCCCTACCTATAGTTTTCTGTCCCTAGAAAAAATGTTTTTTTAAAGCACACTATAGCACAAGGAGAATTTCCCTCACTGTCCTTCCCTGTCCCTAGAAACAAGGATTCGTACAGTAAAACACACTGACACTCTCCCTACCTATAGTTTTCTGTCCCTAGAAAAAATTTTTTTTTAAAGCACACTATAGCACAAGGAGAATTTCCCTCACTGTCCTTCCCTGTCCCTAGAAACAAGGATTCGTACAGTAAAACACACTGACACTCTCCCTACCTATAGTTTTCTGTCCCTAGAAAAAATGTTTTTTTAAAGCACACTATAGCACAAGGAGAATTTCCCTCACTGTCCTTCCCTGTCCCTAGAAACAAGGATTCGTACAGTAAAACACACTGACACTCTCCCTACCTATAGTTTTCTGTCCCTAGAAAAAATGTTTTTTTAAAGCACACTATAGCACAAGGAGAATTTCCCTCACTGTCCTTCCCTGTCCCTAGAAACAAGGATTCGTACAGTAAAACACACTGACACTCTCCCTACCTATAGTTTTCTGTCCCTAGAAAAAATGTTTTTTTAAAGCACACTATAGCACAAGGAGAATTTCCCTCACTGTCCTTCCCTGTCCCTAGAAACAAGGATTCGTACAGTAAAACACACTGACACTCTCCCTACCTATAGTTTTCTGTCCCTAGAAAAAATGTTTTTTTAAAGCACACTATAGCACAAGGAGAATTTCTCTCACTGTCCTTCCCTGTCCCTAGAAACAAGGATTCGTACAGTAAAACACACTGACACTCTCCCTACCTATAGTTTTCTGTCCCTAGAAAAAATGTTTTTTTAAAGCACACTATAGCACAAGGAGAATTTCCCTCACTGTCCTTCCCTGTCCCTAGAAACAAGGATTCGTACAGTAAAACACACTGACACTCTCCCTACCTATAGTTTTCTGTCCCTAGAAAAAATGTTTTTTTAAAGCACACTATAGCACAGGAGAATTTCCCTCACTGTCCTTCCCTGTCCCTAGAAACAAGGATTCGTACAGTAAAACACACTGACACTCTCCCTACCTATAGTTTTCTGTCCCTAGAAAAAATGTTTTTTTAAAGCACACTATAGCATAAGGAGAATTTCCCTCACTGTCCTTCCCTGTCCCTAGAAACAAGGATTCGTACAGTAAAACACACTGACACTCTCCCTACCTATAGTTTTCTGTCCCTAGAAAAAATGTTTTTTTAAAGCACACTATAGCACAAGGAGAATTTCCCTCACTGTCCTTCCCTGTCCCTAGAAACAAGGATTCGTACAGTAAAACACACTGACACTCTCCCTACCTATAGTTTTCTGTCCCTAGAAAAAATGTTTTTTTAAAGCACACTATAGCACAAGGAGAATTTCCCTCACTGTCCTTCCCTGTCCCTAGAAACAAGGATTCGTACAGTAAAACACACTGACACTCTCCCTACCTATAGTTTTCTGTCCCTAGAAAAAATGTTTTTTTAAAGCACACTATAGCACAAGGAGAATTTCCCTCACTGTCCTTCCCTGTCCCTAGAAACAAGGATTCATACAGTAAAACACACTGACACTCTCCCTACCTATAGTTTTCTGTCCCTAGAAAAAATGTTTTTTTAAAGCACACTATAGCACAAGGAGAATTTCCCTCACTGTCCTTCCCTGTCCCTAGAAACAAGGATTCGTACAGTAAAACACACTGACACTCTCCCTACCTATAGTTTTCTGTCCCTAGAAAAAATGTTTTTTTAAAGCACACTATAGCACAAGGAGAATTTCCCTCACTGTCCTTCCCTGTCCCTAGAAACAAGGATTCGTACAGTAAAACACACTGACACTCTCCCTACCTATAGTTTTCTGTCCCTAGAAAAAATGTTTTTTTAAAGCACACTATAGCACAAGGAGAATTTCCCTCACTGTCCTTCCCTGTCCCTAGAAACAAGGATTCGTACAGTAAAACACACTGACACTCTCCCTACCTATAGTTTTCTGTCCCTAGAAAAAATGTTTTTTTAAAGCACACTATAGCACAAGGAGAATTTCTCTCACTGTCCTTCCCTGTCCCTAGAAACAAGGATTCGTACAGTAAAACACACTGACACTCTCCCTACCTATAGTTTTCTGTCCCTAGAAAAAATGTTTTTTTAAAGCACACTATAGCACAAGGAGAATTTCACTCACTGTCCTTCCCTGTCCCTAGAAACAAGGATTCGTACAGTAAAACACACTGACACTCTCCCTACCTATAGTTTTCTGTCCCTAGAAAAAATGTTTTTTTAAAGCACACTATAGCACAAGGAGAATTTCCCTCACTGTCCTTCCCTGTCCCTAGAAACAAGGATTCGTACAGTAAAACACACTGACACTCTCCCTACCTATAGTTTTCTGTCCCTAGAAAAAATGTTTTTTTAAAGCACACTATAGCACAAGGAGAATTTCCCTCACTGTCCTTCCCTGTCCCTAGAAACAAGGATTCGTACAGTAAAACACACTGACACTCTCCCTACCTATAGTTTTCTGTCCCTAGAAAAAATGTTTTTTTAAAGCACACTATAGCACAAGGAGAATTTCCCTCACTGTCCTTCCCTGTCCCTAGAAACAAGGATTCGTACAGTAAAACACACTGACACTCTCCCTACCTATAGTTTTCTGTCCCTAGAAAAAATGTTTTTTTAAAGCACACTATAGCACAAGGAGAATTTCCCTCACTGTCCTTCCCTGTCCCTAGAAACAAGGATTCGTACAGTAAAACACACTGACACTCTCCCTACCTATAGTTTTCTGTCCCTAGAAAAAATGTTTTTTTAAAGCACACTATAGCACAAGGAGAATTTCCCTCACTGTCCTTCCCTGTCCCTAGAAACAAGGATTCGTACAGTAAAACACACTGACACTCTCCCTACCTATAGTTTTCTGTCCCTAGAAAAAATGTTTTTTTAAAGCACACTATAGCACAAGGAGAATTTCCCTCACTGTCCTTCCCTGTCCCTAGAAACAAGGATTCGTACAGTAAAACACACTGACACTCTCCCTACCTATAGTTTTCTGTCCCTAGAAAAAATGTTTTTTTAAAGCACACTATAGCACAAGGAGAATTTCCCTCACTGTCCTTCCCTGTCCCTAGAAACAAGGATTCGTACAGTAAAACACACTGACACTCTCCCTACCTATAGTTTTCTGTCCCTAGAAAAAATGTTTTTTTAAAGCACACTATAGCACAAGGAGAATTTCCCTCACTGTCCTTCCCTGTCCCTAGAAACAAGGATTCGTACAGTAAAACACACTGACACTCTCCCTACCTATAGTTTTCTGTCCCTAGAAAAAATGTTTTTTTAAAGCACACTATAGCACAAGGAGAATTTCCCTCACTGTCCTTCCCTGTCCCTAGAAACAAGGATTCGTACAGTAAAACACACTGACACTCTCCCTACCTATAGTTTTCTGTCCCTAGAAAAAATGTTTTTTTAAAGCACACTATAGCACAAGGAGAATTTCCCTCACTGTCCTTCCCTGTCCCTAGAAACAAGGATTCGTACAGTAAAACACACTGACACTCTCCCTACCTATAGTTTTCTGTCCCTAGAAAAAATGTTTTTTTAAAGCACACTATAGCACAAGGAGAATTTCCCTCACTGTCCTTCCCTGTCCCTAGAAACAAGGATTCGTACAGTAAAACACACTGACACTCTCCCTACCTATAGTTTTCTGTCCCTAGAAAAAATGTTTTTTTAAAGCACACTATAGCACAAGGAGAATTTCCCTCACTGTCCTTCCCTGTCCCTAGAAACAAGGATTCGTACAGTAAAACACACTGACACTCTCCCTACCTATAGTTTTCTGTCCCTAGAAAAAATGTTTTTTTAAAGCACACTATAGCACAAGGAGAATTTCCCTCACTGTCCTTCCCTGTCCCTAGAAACAAGGATTCGTACAGTAAAACACACTGACACTCTCCCTACCTATAGTTTTCTGTCCCTAGAAAAAATGTTTTTTTAAAGCACACTATAGCACAAGGAGAATTTCCCTCACTGTCCTTCCCTGTCCCTAGAAACAAGGATTCGTACAGTAAAACACACTGACACTCTCCCTACCTATAGTTTTCTGTCCCTAGAAAAAATGTTTTTTTAAAGCACACTATAGCACAAGGAGAATTTCCCTCACTGTCCTTCCCTGTCCCTAGAAACAAGGATTCGTACAGTAAAACACACTGACACTCTCCCTACCTATAGTTTTCTGTCCCTAGAAAAAATGTTTTTTTAAAGCACACTATAGCACAAGGAGAATTTCCCTCACTGTCCTTCCCTGTCCCTAGAAACAAGGATTCGTACAGTAAAACACACTGACACTCTCCCTACCTATAGTTTTCTGTCCCTAGAAAAAATGTTTTTTTAAAGCACACTATAGCACAAGGAGAATTTCCCTCACTGTCCTTCCCTGTCCCTAGAAACAAGGATTCGTACAGTAAAACACACTGACACTCTCCCTACCTATAGTTTTCTGTCCCTAGAAAAAATGTTTTTTTAAAGCACACTATAGCACAAGGAGAATTTCTCTCACTGTCCTTCCCTGTCCCTAGAAACAAGGATTCGTACAGTAAAACACACTGACACTCTCCCTACCTATAGTTTTCTGTCCCTAGAAAAAATGTTTTTTTAAAGCACACTATAGCACAAGGAGAATTTCCCTCACTGTCCTTCCCTGTCCCTAGAAACAAGGATTCGTACAGTAAAACACACTGACACTCTCCCTACCTATAGTTTTCTGTCCCTAGAAAAAATGTTTTTTTAAAGCACACTATAGCACAAGGAGAATTTCCCTCACTGTCCTTCCCTGTCCCTAGAAACAAGGATTCGTACAGTAAAACACACTGACACTCTCCCTACCTATAGTTTTCTGTCCCTAGAAAAAATGTTTTTTTAAAGCACACTATAGCACAAGGAGAATTTCCCTCACTGTCCTTCCCTGTCCCTAGAAACAAGGATTCGTACAGTAAAACACACTGACACTCTCCCTACCTATAGTTTTCTGTCCCTAGAAAAAATGTTTTTTTAAAGCACACTATAGCACAAGGAGAATTTCCCTCACTGTCCTTCCCTGTCCCTAGAAACAAGGATTCGTACAGTAAAACACACTGACACTCTCCCTACCTATAGTTTTCTGTCCCTAGAAAAAATGTTTTTTTAAAGCACACTATAGCATATAGCACAAGGAGAATTTCCCTCACTGTCCTTCCCTGTCCCTAGAAACAAGGATTCGTACAGTAAAACACACTGACACTCTCCCTACCTATAGTTTTCTGTCCCTAGAAAAAATGTTTTTTTAAAGCACACTATAGCACAAGGAGAATTTCCCTCACTGTCCTTCCCTGTCCCTAGAAACAAGGATTCGTACAGTAAAACACACTGACACTCTCCCTACCTATAGTTTTCTGTCCCTAGAAAAAATGTTTTTTTAAAGCACACTATAGCACAAGGAGAATTTCCCTCACTGTCCTTCCCTGTCCCTAGAAACAAGGATTCGTACAGTAAAACACACTGACACTCTCCCTACCTATAGTTTTCTGTCCCTAGAAAAAATGTTTTTTTAAAGCACACTATAGCACAAGGAGAATTTCCCTCACTGTTCTTCCCTGTCCCTAGAAACAAGGATTCGTACAGTAAAACACACTGACACTCTCCCTACCTATAGTTTTCTGTCCCTAGAAAAAATGTTTTTTTAAAGCACACTATAGCACAAGGAGAATTTCTCTCACTGTCCTTCCCTGTCCCTAGAAACAAGGATTCGTACAGTAAAACACACTGACACTCTCCCTACCTATAGTTTTCTGTCCCTAGAAAAAATGTTTTTTTAAAGCACACTATAGCACAAGGAGAATTTCCCTCACTGTCCTTCCCTGTCCCTAGAAACAAGGATTCGTACAGTAAAACACACTGACACTCTCCCTACCTATAGTTTTCTGTCCCTAGAAAAAATGTTTTTTTAAAGCACACTATAGCACAAGGAGAATTTCCCTCACTGTCCTTCCCTGTCCCTAGAAACAAGGATTCGTACAGTAAAACACACTGACACTCTCCCTACCTATAGTTTTCTGTCCCTAGAAAAAATGTTTTTTTAAAGCACACTATAGCATAAGGAGAATTTCCCTCACTGTCCTTCCCTGTCCCTAGAAACAAGGATTCGTACAGTAAAACACACTGACACTCTCCCTACCTATAGTTTTCTGTCCCTAGAAAAAATGTTTTTTTAAAGCACACTATAGCACAAGGAGAATTTCCCTCACTGTCCTTCCCTGTCCCTAGAAACAAGGATTCGTACAGTAAAACACACTGACACTCTCCCTACCTATAGTTTTCTGTCCCTAGAAAAAATGTTTTTTTAAAGCACACTATAGCACAAGGAGAATTTCCCTCACTGTCCTTCCCTGTCCCTAGAAACAAGGATTCGTACAGTAAAACACACTGACACTCTCCCTACCTATAGTTTTCTGTCCCTAGAAAAAATGTTTTTTTAAAGCACACTATAGCACAAGGAGAATTTCCCTCACTGTCCTTCCCTGTCCCTAGAAACAAGGATTCGTACAGTAAAACACACTGACACTCTCCCTACCTATAGTTTTCTGTCCCTAGAAAAAATGTTTTTTTAAAGCACACTATAGCACAAGGAGAATTTCCCTCACTGTCCTTCCCTGTCCCTAGAAACAAGGATTCGTACAGTAAAACACACTGACACTCTCCCTACCTATAGTTTTCTGTCCCTAGAAAAAATGTTTTTTTAAAGCACACTATAGCACAAGGAGAATTTCCCTCACTGTCCTTCCCTGTCCCTAGAAACAAGGATTCGTACAGTAAAACACACTGACACTCTCCCTACCTATAGTTTTCTGTCCCTAGAAAAAATGTTTTTTTAAAGCACACTATAGCACAAGGAGAATTTCCCTCACTGTCCTTCCCTGTCCCTAGAAACAAGGATTCGTACAGTAAAACACACTGACACTCTCCCTACCTATAGTTTTCTGTCCCTAGAAAAAATGTTTTTTTAAAGCACACTATAGCACAAGGAGAATTTCTCTCACTGTCCTTCCCTGTCCCTAGAAACAAGGATTCGTACAGTAAAACACACTGACACTCTCCCTACCTATAGTTTTCTGTCCCTAGAAAAAATGTTTTTTTAAAGCACACTATAGCACAAGGAGAATTTCACTCACTGTCCTTCCCTGTCCCTAGAAACAAGGATTCGTACAGTAAAACACACTGACACTCTCCCTACCTATAGTTTTCTGTCCCTAGAAAAAATGTTTTTTTAAAGCACACTATAGCACAAGGAGAATTTCCCTCACTGTCCTTCCCTGTCCCTAGAAACAAGGATTCGTACAGTAAAACACACTGACACTCTCCCTACCTATAGTTTTCTGTCCCTAGAAAAAATGTTTTTTTAAAGCACACTATAGCACAAGGAGAATTTCCCTCACTGTCCTTCCCTGTCCCTAGAAACAAGGATTCGTACAGTAAAACACACTGACACTCTCCCTACCTATAGTTTTCTGTCCCTAGAAAAAATGTTTTTTTAAAGCACACTATAGCACAAGGAGAATTTCCCTCACTGTCCTTCCCTGTCCCTAGAAACAAGGATTCGTACAGTAAAACACACTGACACTCTCCCTACCTATAGTTTTCTGTCCCTAGAAAAAATGTTTTTTTAAAGCACACTATAGCACAAGGAGAATTTCCCTCACTGTCCTTCCCTGTCCCTAGAAACAAGGATTCGTACAGTAAAACACACTGACACTCTCCCTACCTATAGTTTTCTGTCCCTAGAAAAAATGTTTTTTTAAAGCACACTATAGCACAAGGAGAATTTCCCTCACTGTCCTTCCCTGTCCCTAGAAACAAGGATTCGTACAGTAAAACACACTGACACTCTCCCTACCTATAGTTTTCTGTCCCTAGAAAAAATGTTTTTTTAAAGCACACTATAGCACAAGGAGAATTTCCCTCACTGTCCTTCCCTGTCCCTAGAAACAAGGATTCGTACAGTAAAACACACTGACACTCTCCCTACCTATAGTTTTCTGTCCCTAGAAAAAATGTTTTTTTAAAGCACACTATAGCACAAGGAGAATTTCCCTCACTGTCCTTCCCTGTCCCTAGAAACAAGGATTCGTACAGTAAAACACACTGACACTCTCCCTACCTATAGTTTTCTGTCCCTAGAAAAAATGTTTTTTTAAAGCACACTATAGCACAAGGAGAATTTCCCTCACTGTCCTTCCCTGTCCCTAGAAACAAGGATTCGTACAGTAAAACACACTGACACTCTCCCTACCTATAGTTTTCTGTCCCTAGAAAAAATGTTTTTTTAAAGCACACTATAGCACAAGGAGAATTTCCCTCACTGTCCTTCCCTGTCCCTAGAAACAAGGATTCGTACAGTAAAACACACTGACACTCTCCCTACCTATAGTTTTCTGTCCCTAGAAAAAATGTTTTTTTAAAGCACACTATAGCACAAGGAGAATTTCCCTCACTGTCCTTCCCTGTCCCTAGAAACAAGGATTCGTACAGTAAAACACACTGACACTCTCCCTACCTATAGTTTTCTGTCCCTAGAAAAAATGTTTTTTTAAAGCACACTATAGCACAAGGAGAATTTCCCTCACTGTCCTTCCCTGTCCCTAGAAACAAGGATTCGTACAGTAAAACACACTGACACTCTCCCTACCTATAGTTTTCTGTCCCTAGAAAAAAATGTTTTTTTAAAGCACACTATAGCACAAGGAGAATTTCCCTCACTGTCCTTCCCTGTCCCTAGAAACAAGGATTCGTACAGTAAAACACACTGACACTCTCCCTACCTATAGTTTTCTGTCCCTAGAAAAAATGTTTTTTTAAAGCACACTATAGCACAAGGAGAATTTCCCTCACTGTCCTTCCCTGTCCCTAGAAACAAGGATTCGTACAGTAAAACACACTGACACTCTCCCTACCTATAGTTTTCTGTCCCTAGAAAAAATGTTTTTTTAAAGCACACTATAGCACAAGGATAATTTCCCTCACTGTCCTTCCCTGTCCCTAGAAACAAGGATTCGTACAGTAAAACACACTGACACTCTCCCTACCTATAGTTTTCTGTCCCTAGAAAAATTTTTTTTTAAAGCACACTATAGCACAAGGAGAATTTCCCTCACTGTCCTTCCCTGTCCCTAGAAACAAGGATTCGTACAGTAAAACACACTGACACTCTCCCTACCTATCCTTCTCTTTCCCTAAACTAAAGGAATCCAGGTTAAGCAAGAAAAAATAAATGTCACTGTCCCTGCCTATGCTTCTCTTTCCCTGCTCCAGAACACACTACACTAGGCCGCCGTGCTGGCGGCCTTTTATAGTGTGGGGCGTGTACTAAACACCCTCAGCAATAATTGGCCACAGGCATCCTGCCTGTGGCCAATCATTGCTCTCCTCGCTGCCGGCGCTGTGATTGGCCAAGCATGCGGGGTCACAGTGCATGCTTGGCCAATCACAGCGCCTGGATGACACTGCGATGGCGTAGTGCATTGTGGGCCGTTCGCGTCACTCGAATTAGGCGCGAACGGCCCAAATCGTTCGATCTTCGTCGAACGATCGAACAGCCGATGTTCGAGTCGAACGTATGTTCGACTCGAACACCGAGCTCATCCCTAGTCCCTACACACAACGTTTAGCAATATGGTTCAGCGCACTAGGTTTAGCAAAGATTATGACACTGACACTCTCGACTGCCTATCCTTGTCTGTCCCTACACACAAGGTTTAGCAATATGGTTCAGCACACTAGGTTTAGCAAAGATTATGACACTGACACTCTCGACTGCCTATCCTTGTCTGTCCCTACACACAAGGTTTAGCAATATGGTTCAGCGCACTAGGTTTAGCAAAGATTATGACACTGACACTCTCGACTGCCTATCCTTGTCTGTCCCTACACACAAGGTTTAGCAATATGGTTCAGCACACTAGGTTTAGCAAAGATTATGACACTGACACTCTCGACTGCCTATCCTTGTCTGTCCCTACACACAAGGTTTAGCAATATGGTTCAGCGCACTAGGTTTAGCAAAGATTATGACACTGACACTCTCGACTGCCTATCCTTGTCTGTCCCTACACACAAGGTTTAGCAATATGGTTCAGCGCACTAGGTTTAGCAAAGATTATGACACTGACACTCTCGACTGCCTATCCTTGTCTGTCCCTTCACACAAGGTTTAGCAATATGGTTCAGCACACTAGGTTTAGCAAAGATCATGACACTGACACTCTCGACTGCCTATCCTTGTCTGTCCCTACACACAAGGTTTAGCAATATGGTTCAGCACACTAGGTTTAGCAAAGATTATGACACTGACACTCTCGACTGCCTATCCTTGTCTGTCCCTACACACAAGGTTTAGCAATATGGTTCAGCGCACTAGGTTTAGCAAAGATTATGACACTGACACTCTCGACTGCCTATCCTTGTCTGTCCCTACACACAAGGTTTAGCAATATGGTTCAGCGCACTAGGTTTAGCAAAGATTATGACACTGACACTCTCGACTGCCTATCCTTGTCTGTCCCTACACACAAGGTTTAGCAATATGGTTCAGCACACTAGGTTTAGCAAAGATTATGAAACTGACACTCTCGACTGCCTATCCTTGTCTGTCCCTACACACAAGGTTTAGCAATATGGTTCAGCACACAAGGTTTAGCAAAGAATATGACACTGACACTCTCCCTGCCTATCCTTGTCTGTCCCTACACACAAGGTTTAGCAATATGGTTCAGCACACAAGGTTTAGCAAAGAATATGAAACTGACACTCTCCCTGCCTATCCTTCTCTGTCCCTACAAACAAGGTTTAGCAAAGAATATGACACTGACACTCTCCCTACCTAACCTTGTCTGTCCCTACACACAAGGTTTAGCAATATGGTTCAGCACACAAGGTTTAGCAAAGAATATGACACTGACACTCTCCCTGCCTATCCTTGTCTGTCCCTACACACAAGGTTTAGCAATATGGTTCAGCACACAAGGTTTAGCAAAGAATATGAAACTGACACTCTCCCTGCCTATCCTTCTCTGTCCCTACAAACAAGGTTTAGCAAAGAATATGACACTGACACTCTCCCTACCTATCCTTCTTCTCTGTCCCTACACACAAGGTTTAGCAAAGAAAAAATATGACACTGTCCCTGCCTATCCTTCTCTTTCCCTGCGCCGGAACACACTACACGAGGCCGCCGCGCTGGCGGCCTTTTATAGTGTGGGGCGTGTACTAAACCCCCTCAGCAATAATTGGCCAGAGGCATCCTGCCTGTGGCCAATCATTGCTCTCCTCGCTGCCGGCGCTGTGATTGGCCAAGCATGCAGGGTCACAGTGCATGCTTGGCCAATCACAGCGCCGGGATTACACTGTGATGGCGCAGTGTATTGTGGGCCGTTCGCGTCACTCGAATTTGGCGCGAACGGCCCAAATCATTCGTTGTTCGCCGAACGCGCGAACAGCCGATGTTCGAGTAGAACCTATGTTCGACTCGAACACCGAGCTCATCCCTAATCTTGAGGTATTAACTGAGATCTGGTAACTGGTCGGGATCCTCGAGAGGTTGAGGGGATCACTTGTGAATCTGACACAGGAGATAGGCGAACGGCTTCAGAGAGGGGCAGTAGGTGATTCTGATGCCAAGTCTTTACTGGGCCTACACCTCCTTCAGGCCTAATCTGATATACTGGGAGGCCTGGTAACTGCTTACAGATAACATACAGCTGTGACTTGCAGCGGTCAGCCAACTTGTGTTTTCCGGGAATATTGATTGATTTGATTTATTCCTTAGCAGTACTCTATCTCCTGGCTGTAAGTCCTGTACTCTGACCTTGAGATCAAAGTTTTTCTTGTTTCTCAGCCCTCTCTGATCTGAAGTAGCTTGAGCTTTCTCATATGCCGTCTTCAAATTCCTCCGCAAGCGATCTACATACCCCTTGTGGGAAGTTGCTGACGTATGGTCGAGGGATATCCCAAAGGCCAGGTCCACTGGTAGTCTAGCTTCCCGCCCAAACATCAAATGGTGGGGGGAGTATCCTGTAGAATCGTTTGTAGTATTATTGTAGGCGTGCACAATAGCAGCTACATGGTTGCTCCAGTGCTGTTTCTTCTCTGTGCTTAGAGTCCCCAACATGTCTAAAAGGGTTCGGTTGAAACGTTCAGGTTGAGCATCCCCCTGGGGGTGATATGGAGTAGTTCTGGATTTTTTATGCCCAACAGGTCTAATAACTTCCTTATGAGGTTGCTTTCAAAGTCTCTCCCTTGATCCGAGTGAATTTGTTGGGGCAGACCATAGTGTACAAACAACTTCTCCACTAAGACTTTTGCCACTGTCGAAGCTTGCTGATCTCTCGTGGGAAATGCTTGGGCATATCTGGTGAAATGATCCGTCACTACTAGAATGTTCCCCTGTCCACTCAGATCAGGCTCCAGGCAAAGGAAATCAATGCACACCAGCTCCATGGGTCCCTGACTCTAAAGATGACCCATTGGGGCGGCTCGATGAGGCAGGGTCTTCCTCTGGATACACAAGAGTGACAGTAACCTTCAACTTCAGCCCGCATGCAGGGCCAGTAGAATCTATCTCTTACTAGATGGAAGGTTCTTTCAGGGCCCAGATGACCATGATTGTCATGGAGGGCAGTCAGGACTGACTCTCTGTGCTTCCTGGGGAGGAACATTTTCCACTTCTCTTCCAGACCATCAGAGGGGCCCCTTCGGTAGACCACCCCTTGATGTAACTGCAACCGGTCCCACTCTCGGTGCAACAGTCAAGCCTCTTTTGGGAAGTCTGTGAGAAGCATATCAGGGCATTGATCTTCCAGGGCCTTCAATACCAGTCTTCCAAGGGGGTCTTCCAACTGATCCTTCCTCAAATCCTTCTTTGACAGCCTGGGTAGGCCTTCTTCACTCACTTGGGTTACACTGCAGTAGCATTTGGGCACACCAGCAGCCGAACCCCCAATCTCTTCGGCTCTGGACCCTCCTGCGGCCTGAAGTTCCGCTCCCTGATATAGGGCTCGCACTCCTTCTGGGGTCAGCTGGGCCCATCCCTCGGTGGGGTCACTGAGACCATGAGGCCTTCTGGATAGGGCATCTGCGTCCCTATTCCCAACTCCTAGTCGGTATTTCAGACTGGAAGTGAACCCTGAAAGGGCAGCCAACCACCTATGTCCTGTGGCATCCAGTTTGGCGGTGGTGAGAAGGTAGGTGAGCGGATTGCTGTCTGTCTTGACCACAAATTCAGCCCCATAGAGATAGTCTCTTAACTTGTCCACTACCGCCCACTTTAAGGCTAGGAATTCAAGCTTGTGCGTGGGGTAATTCTTTTCAGCAGGGACCAGACTCCGACTCACATAGGCAATCGGCCGCAGGTGGCCATTGTGTTCTTGATAGAGCACCCCGCCAAGTCCATCTCGACTAGCATCCACATGTAATTCGTAGGGCTTCGTAGTGTCTGCATAGGCCAAGACAGGGGCAGTGGTTAGGCTTTTCTTTAACTGGATGAATGGATAATTCCCGTTCTCTTGAGTTCTGCTATGCTAATTGCTCATGTAGGTCTTCCAGGTCACCCAAGGGAACCCGTAGAACTCTTTCTCTGAACGGTTTGTCCTCCTGCAAGCGGATCTTGTGAGTGGCACTCTTCGCACATCCCACATCGAATTCGTTTTTTGAGACTATCGTCTGCCATCGAGCGAGTTGGGCCTTAACTCTCTCTCTCTTCACTCCGGTGGGAGGGTAGTGTCTTCCGAACAGACCTTCTCTACTGTGACTTCACCCCCCTCTTCCTTCTTCAAGTCGGATGGGGCAACTGGGGTAGCTGGGTTCACCTGGCCCAATAGCATTCTGGCGGGTACCTTCACAGGTGTGGTAGTGGTGTTCCTAATGCTCACTGAAACCTTGCCGTGACTTCTCTGCAGGGCCTTCAAGGGGACCACTTCAGGAATTACTTCTATCCCTTCTTCTTCTTCTTTCCTCTGTGGGTCCGCTTCAAGGAAACAAAGGGGCCTGGCTGCTTCCAGGTGAGCTTGACAGAAGCTCTCAAGCAAGTCACCTCTCCTGACTGTAGTACCATCTGTGTTCTTTCCAGCCGCCATATCTTTCCTACTCCTTCTGTTGGGGCGCTTTGTTCTAGTACTAGGCGTTGATATGCCTGCTTCAACATAGGGTGTACTCTTGTGGTTGAAGTATTCGGCTCCTGGGCCAGAGGTGTCAAAAGTCTCCTGACCAGGTCAGTGTTGGTCCCTATGATGAGGGAACTCTTGCCAGCTCCCGGTGGGCGAGGGCAGACCACTGCCAAAGTGTCAAAAGTCTCTGTCTCGCCGACCAAAGAGGGGTCAAAGGTTAGTTTAATCGGCAGGTAACCATCATAGGGAAAGCTTTGAGATCCAATGCCCCATATCTCCAGTTCTTCCAGCTTCTGCAGTGGCAGATGTATTAGGTGTTTATTGTAAAAGTCTCTATATAGAAGAGTCACTTGGGCTCCAGTGTCAAGGAGGGCTTTTGTGTAAATCCCTTCTACTGGGGAGGGCCCCACTAATTTGGCAGGGAATCTTTCCCGAGGGGCCTGCTTGCTTGGCTCTGTAAGCTGCACACTTACTCCTTTCTTCTTTGGATTTTTACTGGGTCTCGGCCCCTGTTGGGCCTGGTGTGCACTGATCTCCCGCCGTTGAGCAGTTTGGGTCGTGGAATGGGAGGCATTGGGTCGCTCAGAGGCAACAACGGGGATGTTTGGCAAAGACCTGTGCCCCCTACGCTGTCTCCCTGCGTCGTTGGTATTTTAGCTGAAACTGGTGGGCTACCAATGGACTCCTTCACCGGGGCCCTCTGAAGTTTTCTGCCAGCTTGCGGTATTGTGCTGCAGCTTTCTCAGGGCTTGGACATACTTCCCTGACATGTCCGACTCCTCCACAGTTGAAACAAGTCATTAGTCTCTTTGGCTTCTGTACTTGGGCAGCATTAGAGCTGAGCAACTTCTTGGGCTCCTCTGGAGTATTTCCACTGGGTAGTGTGGTGGCCTGGCTGGTCAAGATGGACATCATCTCTATTAATGGAGACACTTGAGTCTTTAGAAGCTCAACCTGAGAGTCACCTTCCTCAGCACTTATCACTCTGACTCCGACAGCGTGTTCAGACCTCTGGCTCTTCTTTTTATTTTCCAACATGACCTCTTCTTACCTGACCATCCGGATCAACTCAGGATACTCCAGGATGCCTCCATCCTGGCGGGTCCGTAGCAGAAGGGCAATGAGGGCCAATGGTTGGGCACCCCGTAGGACCTGTTGTGCACGGGTCTCATCTACTTTCCCAGGATCTAGCCCTTTTTTTAACAGGATCTCATGTATGATCTTGTCTAGACGCCTCATGAACTCAGAGAGTTTCTCTCCTTCCTTCTGATAGCAGTGCTCCATTTGATAGAGGAGTTCAGTAACTTTCTCAGTACGACCGAACACATCCTGTAGAATGCTCAAGTAGTCTTGTGCAGTACAGTCTTTCTTACTGAGCTTTAGGATACGTATGACCTCTAGGGCAGGCCCTTTTAAACTCTCCGTGATCCTTTGTTTTTTATGCTGTTTGGGTACTTCCCACTCTTTCAGAGCCTGGGTGGCGTGATCCAGCCATTTTTCGAAACCATCTTCCGCTGAAGGCACTGGCTGTCTTCCAGAAAAGGTTCTGAGTTTCCTGTATCCAGACACTAGGTAGTCTGAGGAATTCTTCTTGCATTTGGCGACAATTTCCCCAAGGACGGGGCACAGTTCTGGCCCAATGGTGGTCAATGGCGACGAACTGGGGCCCACTTTCTGACTGTGTCCCCCTGTACTGGGGCCGACTTTACTGGTAGATGTAGGACCTTCTCCTGATGTCTCTGGGTGTATCAGGAGGAATTCTGGCTGGTTGGTTGCTTTTACACTAGCGCCCTTAAAATTGTCAGAAACTCCCTTCTTCCATTCGCACAATGCTTAAGTGTGTGGATTCATGGCGTCTGTTTTTATATCAATCACCCATGGCTTTGTGTCAGGAGACAGTGTTCTCAAAACTGGGAGTAACTGTTCCTCAGTCCAGGCCTCTCTTTTAATTTCAATCACCACACTGAGGCCGGGAAGGACATTTTACTCCTTACACCACCGGGCTGCAGCAGCGGGGTCCATTGTGGTGCTGACAAGGGTTCTGTCTAGGGGGAGGTTGATTGCAGAGTCGTAGTGATCCCGGACGAGCCCCCACGTGTAGCACTACTCCCGTAGGTGCTGCTGGTTTGTTTTGGGTCTATGCTCTGCCTATCAACCCCAGAAGTTTGGCTCAAACCCTCCCTTGGCACAGCTGGACAACACAATAATTGTGGAACCCACTGGTATTTGGGAACCACAATGATATCATACAGTAGAGATAATACAGTGAAATATTGTTACCTTATGCTGGTTACCTGTCCCAACTGTAACAGACAAGATTCCACACAAGTGTAGTTTAACCAAGGATAAAGCGTTTATATGGTAGAAGAAGATGAAGCAAAGTTAAACAAATGACAGTTGAAAATGACAGTTGACTTCATACAGGGCCCTGTAAGAGTCAATGGCATGAAATTTAATCACAGGTTTAAACAATATGAGCTGAAGTCAGACCTAAGTAAGTATGCAGTGGAGGGATTTCCCCAATGCAATAAGATCAGCACTGGAGTACCTCTCCACGAGAGCCTCACACAGCTCTCAGTAATAACAATGAATATACAAACTAGCATAAACAGCTATTGTATATAAGTAAATGAGTCTATATGCTCTTTGGCTCCCTCTAGCGGGCAACTCCCATATACATGTCCTACTGCTTTAGTTCAAACAGAGTCTTGTAAGTGTTTCTTCCGGTTAATAGCAGTCTTCGCTAGCTTTAGTTGGTGCACATTAATAGTTTGTAATCCAACTGGTATGAAGAAAACGAACATTCACAGTGTATATAACGTGCTGGCGGCACAAGAGCCAATCCTTTCAATGCAATGTCACTGTAAGCTGCAATGTGTCTCTGCACGTGGCGTGTTAACTTCCAAAAAGTAATATTGAGTATATCAGATCCACCCTCCTGCGATACAGTTACTTATATCGTTGGGCAGGTTCCCTCTCACCCAATGAGGCCTCGCCTCTCCAGTATGTTCCGCCTGTAGTGTCTCGGTTCTCAGCCTCTCTGCAACTTGCAGTCCCTGGTCCTCCGTGCAGCTGTCACAATGTGTGGGTGGATGGGTGACTCTGGTTGCTGTGGAGTGTAAGTCGGACACGGTGAAAAGGATCCCTCTCAGGCTAGGCGATCCGCTCTGGTGACTGGAGGCCCAGGCTTCTCGGGCCTACGTACCCTGGTAGCAGGCCCCAGCACAGGCTTCCCCCTTGATTGAAGGTCGCGTCCCAAGAGACCGGATGTCCGCCTCCTCCCCCTTTAAAAAGCCTCTCCCAGAGTGCTGTGCTGGTTGCAATGCACTCTGGTAGCACAGTAGCACTGTGGGTAGTGTAGTCTGTTTAACACCCAAAGCAATGGAGTCTCTTATTTCCCTGTACTTCAAGGTCCATAATGCAATGTTCCAATGTAAATAAACTGAACAAGTTGAAGCAATATGTAGCGGACCCCCAAATTTCGGGTCGCTATGCTTGAAATTTAGAGAGTGGCCTGAGCTATAGTTTGGCTCAGGCCTTCTGATTCTTTAAATTGGACTCTGCTCTGCTGTGGTGCTGCCTGGATGTATAGTTCCCCTTGACCTGTAGGTGGCTCTGTTGCCCAGGTCTCGGATTGAACCACAGGTGGCATTGTAGCGTGATTGGGTGTCCTCTCCCGGAGGCCGTGCGGTGGGTGTGGTCTGCCTGCTGTGCATTCCGGGAGGGGGTACATAAGGAGCAGATGCCATTAGGGGAGAGGAGAATTCCAGGGGGACCCCTGGTGGTGGAGTCGCGCCTTTGGCCCTGCTGGCCATGGGTGCAAAGGCGCGACTCCACCACCAGGGGTCCCCCTGGAATTCTAATGTGTTGATCGAGAAGTCTCGGGCACCTTTGGCCTGAGGCTACAGCGTTCCAGGTAGGCCCAGTACCTTCAACTGGGTCTACAATCAGGCCATCGGAATCCCAGGATACCCGTGGGAGGGTGGCCCGCTCTGAAAGAGAGGAAACCAGGGGAGGACCTGTCCGGAGGACCGGTGAAGGAAGTCACTGTTCCGGGAGAGGCCTGGTTGCCTATCAGAGGGAAGGATTCTGTAAGTCGCAAGATAGCTCCTGTAATGTGCCCCATTGGCACTTATGGTCTCTAAAAGTTACAGGCGCTAAAGTGTTCTGGATTCAGGAACTAAAGGATTCTGTGACAGGGGATCTCCTGAACCTGTCCTTGGAGGGGACGAATCCAAAGTAATTGTTCGTGTTTCACTCCGGCTGCTAGAACCGTGAGAGGGGACTACCTGGGTGAGCAAGGCCCACTCAGGCTTGAGTGGCGAGGAATATGGATAGATGTTGTGTGCCTTAACCTACCTCCCTATTCAACTTATTTTCTCTCTTCAACTTTCCCTGTTGATTGCAAACAAATGAAAATAAACTCTTTTGTTGGAGTTGATATTGTCTGGACATTGGCCTTCTTAAGGAGAGAAGATAGACTTTTCCCTACATTCTAGGGACGAGAACCAACGGAAGGAGGTAACTCGCTGCAGGACCCAAAAACATTGTTAACACCGCTCACCCTCTACAAATGGAGGATATTGGGCATGTGGCATGGTGTGTCTCGCTCTGCAGATGGAGGTAAACTTGGGCAAGAGAGAGATGGGTGTGCTACAAATATAACAATTGAACACCGGAGGGAGCTGAGTTCCTTCCTAATCACAAACTGTAGTCCATTAGCTACGTGCAAAAAAAGGACACCTTGCTACACTTGTCAGGAAAACTGATCTTGTGTACGAGACATAACACTACCTTCTCCCCAGATTGACAGTACTGTGGGCCCTTAAGAACCATGTTGCATGCTGAGAGCCTCAGAAGCATCGTTTGGTGTGCTTAGTCACTAAAGCTTATTAGTACAAAAGCAAATTACCGTTCTGTGCAAAAAGCAATCAATATCATTCAGCTGTATCAACTTTCATTACCACTCTAAGCACACTTGCATAGCATAGCATAGATATGATTAGCTGGAAATGCTGATACTATGCTGGTGGTGACAAACATTATTACATACAATGGAAACTGATATACAGAATGATGTATACAAGTGGTTTACTAAGAAATTATTATGAATTCACATGAATATCAATTTACACCTTTTGAATGAAATCTATTTAGTAATTTTAAACAATAAAGCAAACGTGCTTTGCCATGCAGGGCAAAGCAACAGGTTTGCTTTAAAGCTGAACTCCAGCTTAATAATCCCTTTTCAGCAGCACATTCTCACCTCTCCTTCTTTTCTCACACCAGGACTGAAGAAAATACCCAGTATAGAGGATTATGTGACAGTGCTGGTGCAGCATCAAATGGGGATATCTGAATCCTTGTATAACTTCCAACTGGAGGGGCAGGGTGTGAAGGAAAAATAAGGATTTTGACTTACCAGGAAAACCTGTTTCTTGGAGTACAATATGGGACACAGGCTCTATAAGAACAAATGGAAGGGACCTATTTACCGTTCTTTACTCCAAAAAGTATATTTTACTGGTCAAAAAACCTACTCATTGGCCAATTTATTAGGCACACCTTGCTAGTAGCGGGTTGGACCCCTGTTTGCCTTCAGAACTGCTTTAAAGTGATTGTAAAGGCAGAAGGTTTTTTAGCTTAATGCATTCTATTGTGGTAATATCCTGTTATGGGGGTGTTTCTCTGCAGCAGGGACTGGAGTACTTGTCAGGATAGAAGAAAAATGGATGGGGCAAAATACCGTCAAATCTGTTGCCCTCTGCCAGAAAGTTGTCAATGGTCAGAAGGTTTACATTCCAACATGACAATGATCCAAAGCACACAGCAAAAATGACCACACAGTGGTTGAAGAAGATAAAGGTGAATGTTAGGGTTGTCCCGATACCGATACTAGTATCGGTATCGGGACCGATACCAAGCATTTGCACGAGTACTTGTACTCGCGCAAATGCTCCCGATGCCCAGTCCGATACTTTTTTTTTTTTCCAGAGCGGACGCAGAGAGGGGGTGGAGAGCGGGGGGGCGGAGAGCAGGGTGGAGAGCATGGCGGGGGGCGGAGACCAGGGCAGAGAGCGGGACGGAGAGTGTGGCGGGGGGCGGAGAGTGGGGCGGGGGGTGGAGACCAAGGCGGAGAGCGGGACGGAGAGTGCGGCGGGGGGCGGAGACCAGGGTGGAGAGCGAGTCCCTTACCTGCAGTTGAAACTGGTAAGCTGGCAGGGGTGCAGGGCGCAGCCGCATCAGGATCGGTGACCGGTGATGTCGCATTCGGTCACCGTCAGCGGCTGAACGTCCCCACACCCATCTTGGTACACCCTGCACTTGGCTGCAGTAAGCAGCAGACATCTTGTTACACCCAGCCCGAGCTATATGGGCTGGGTGTAACAAGATGTCTGCTGCTGCTTACTTCAGCCGAGTGCAGGGTGTACCAAGATGGGCGTTGCAGCAGTTTTTTTTATTTTAAATCCTGTGTCATTTTTTTTTCCCGCAGCATTTCAGTGACAGCCACCTATCAGTACCCACAAGTGCTACCTATCAGTGCAATCAGTGCCATCTACCAGTGCCACCTATCAGGTGGCACTGGTAGATGGCACTGATTGCACTGATAGGTGGCACTTGGTGGCACTTGTGGGCACTGATATGTGGCACTTGGCGCGAACGGCCCAAATTGCTCGATCTTCGTCGAACGATCGAACAGCCGATGTCCTCCCTACCTGGCACCATTTGAGGAGGCCACGAGGATGGTGAGCAGTGACAGTGCATGCATCAGTGACACTGTCCCTCTTGTCCACCTGTTGGAGCACACGCTGCATGGAATAATGAACAAGGCACTTGAGGCAGAACAGAGGGAGGAAGAGGAGGACTTCCTTACCTCTCAAGGCCCCCTTTATCCAGACAGTGTTGCTTCTGGCCCGCCTATCACACAAGAAGAGGACGAGGAGGAGGAGGAGGAGGAGGAGGATTGTGTCAGCATGGAGGTGGAGCCTAGCACTCAGCATCAGCAGCAGTCTTCAAGGGATCAATTACAGTCCCAAGACACCCATGGACTTGTACGTGGCTGGGAGGAGGTGGCAGCGGATCATGTCGTCCTTAGATGACCCAGAGGACTCCGGACCAAATGCCTCAGCAAACCTAAGCTGCATGGCCTCCCTGATCCTGCAAAGCCTGCGGAAGGATCCTCGTATTCGTGCTATCAAGGAGAGGGATCATTACTGGCTGGCATGATCCACGTTACAAGGGTAAGGTTGCGGACCTTGGTTTGCCGTCGCAGAGGGAGCAGAGGATGAAACATCTTCGGAAGGCCTTGCAGAAAGGTCTGTGCAACGCGTTTCCAGAGACTGGGAGGTTACAAATTCCTGGTCCTGGACAACGTGTTGCTGAGGCTTCGGTCAGTCAAAGAAGGAGCGGTGGAGAACGTGGCCATCTGACCGATGCGTTCAGACAATTTTTTAGTCTGCAGCCCCAAGGTATGATCGGTTCCAGCAACCATCGCCAGCGTCTGGTTTACATGGTGCAGGAATACCTAGGGGCAAGATCAGACTTGGACACCTTTCCTACCGAAAATCCTCTGGGTTACTGGGTCTTGAGGATGGATCACTGGCCAGAGCTTGCACAGTATGCAATTGAGCTACTGGCCTGTCCTGCATCCAGCGTTCTTTCGGAACGCACATTCAGTGCTGCTGGAGGCTTTGTAACCGATCACAGGGTGCGCCTGTCCACCGACTCGGGCAATCGACTGACCTTCATAAAAATGAATCAGTCTTGGATCACCACCAGCTACCAAGCACCTGATGCTGATGTAACCGAATATTTTTTTTTAAAATGTCAGATCCCTTCAAGACTGCCTATGCTGATGCTGAGTGACTATCCTGTTATGCTGAGTGACTATCCTCTTCCTCCTCAATGATCATGCTGATAGCTTGTAAGAAAATGTTTGGTTCTGGGCACCGCCACCAGTGGCTAAAGCCCAATTTTTCTGCCCCTGTTTAACGGGCGTGTAATTAAAATTTTTGATGCACTACTTTGCAGCAGGGCTCATTCCTGCGCTCCAACTACAGTATCTGTGATGGGTTGCAGTGTTGTGGCACCAGCACCCGTGCCTAAGGCCCAATTTTTCAGCCCCTGTTTAACAGGGGCGTGTAAATACAATTTTTGATGCAATACTTTGCAGCAGGGCTCATTCCTGCGCTCCAACTAGAGTATCTGTGAGGGGTTGCAGTGTTGTGGCACCAGTGCCTAGGGCCCAATTTTTATGCCCCTGTTCAACAGGGGCATGTAATTACAATTCATGATCCAATATTTCGCAGCAGGGCCCATTTCTGCACCCACCAAGAGTAACTGTGAGGACTAACAGTGTTGTGGCAACACCACCACCACCAAAGGCCCAATTTTTCTGCCCCTGTTCAACAGGGGCATGTAACTACAATTCTTGAACTAATATTTCACAGCTGGGCCCATTCCTGCGCCCACCAAGAGTAACTGTGAGGGCTTACAGTGTTGTGGCACCAGCACCACCACCAAAGGTCCCATTTTTCCTATCACTGTCCAACAATGGCATTTAATTACAATTCTTGATATAATAGTTCACAGCAGGGCATTCCAGCGCCCACCAAGAGTAACTGTGAGGGCTTACAGTGTTGTGGCAACACCAACACCTAAGGGCCAAATTTCTGCAGAGTATATACAGCAGACCCCTACTTTCAAACATCCAACTTACAAACGAATCCTACTTGCAAACAGAAGGAGACAACAGGAAGTGAGAGGAAATCTACCCCTAGGAAGGGAAATTCTCTCCTGTAAGAGTTAATATGAGAAAAAGGTGTCTCCTCTCCACTGATGCTTTATCACCAATCCTTCTTTCACTAAAAACCCCAAATTTTCAAAAAACATTTGTCATTGGGACGGAAAGTGAGGTGAAATGTTCTGAACAGGTGCACAGACAGCAAAACAAATGTTACAGGGGTGATAAGCCTTCCCTATGTTTTCCAAAAAGCTTAAAAATAGATTTTTTGGCTGGAGCTACACTTAAACAATGTACCTGTTCAAAATTACAAACAGATTCTACTTAAGGACAAACCTACAGTCCCTGTCTTGTTTGCACCGCCTGTATACTGCTGTTCAGAGTATATAGGGCCTGGGGGCCCCACACCTTTTCTTTTTTTAATTTGGATGTGGGATTCTCCTTAATATCCATACAAGACCCAAAGGGGCTGGTAATGGGCTGGGGAGAGTGGGGGGGGGGTTTCAAATGCCATTTTTTTCAATGATTTTCATCCATCTTTTTTTTCTTTTTTTTTTTTTAACAAGGACAGACATTACATTAAAGCCACAAGCAGTTTTAAATTACTTTTTTTCCTTCAGAAATGTCATTTTGTGCAGGGACAGTTCTAAGCACGGGAAACACGCGCCACTTCACAGGCATACTATAGACACCCCCCAGGTACGATATTTAAAGGAATATTTCACTTTTTTTTTTCACTTTATGCATCATTAAAATCACTGCTCCTGAAAAAACATTGTTTTTAAAACTTCTTTTTGCATTGATAAATGTCCTCTGGGGCAGGACCCGGGTCCCCAAACCCGTTTTAGGACAATAACTTGCATATTAGCCTTTAAAATTAGCACTTTTGATTCTGAACGTTCGAGTCCCATAGACTGTAACGGGGTTCAAAAGTTCGCGCAAACTTTCGGTTCGTTCGCAGGTTCTGGTGCGAACCGAACCGGGGGTGTTCGGCTCATCCCTACTGGTGACCCCACAATAGGAATAAAACTTTTTTGCGGAAGCAGGTTTAACAAGACACGTGGCCACTCATTAAAATTAGAAGAAAAGAGGTTTAACCTTAACCACTTAACGACCGCTCACTGTATATATACGTCGGCAGAATGGCACCGACAGGCACAATCACGTACAGTGTACGTGATTGCCTTTGTATAGTTGGGGGGTCCAATCGGACCCCCCTTCTATACAGTGAGTGGTCGTTATCCGTTGGGGAGCGATCCGGGATGAGGGGACGGCCGTTCGATTCCGGTCACCCCCCCGCGATCGCTCCCGGCGAATGAGAAAGCTTCCTCTGCTGTGTAATGTTTACACAGGCAGAGGAAGTGATGTCATCTCTCATGCGGCGCTCACATATACCGAGCGCCGTACAAGAGAAGACACACAGGTTAGTGCACAAACAGTACACTGACACCAGGACACATAGGAACGTAAATCGCCAGGCCCCCCCAGATCACCCCACAGTCACAGTGTCACTGATTGCAGTGACCATTTATTTACTGATCACTGCAATCAGTGACATTTGTGACTGTAAAAGTGTCACTACTGTTAGTTTTAGGTCCAGTGTAGCCCCCTAACCCCCCCCCCATAAAGGTTTAACCCCCTGATCACCCCCCAGATAACCCTTTCACCCCCTAGCCCCGCCGTCACTAAGCGATCGTTTTTCTGATCGCTGTTTTAGTGTCGGTGATGCCGTTCGGTAGCCAGTTATTTTTTTTAGGTTCGCCGCAGGTTTTTATAGCGTCGGGTACCCCCATATATTACCTAAAAAAGGTTTAACCCCCTTAATCGCCCCCCAGGTAACCCTTTCACCCCCTATCACCACTGTCGCTAAGCGATCGTTTTTCTGATCGCTGTCTTTTTGTCGGTGATGCCGATAGGTAGCCAGTTATTTTTTTTAGGTTCGCCGCAGGTTTTTATAGCGTCAGGTACCCCCATATATTACCTAATAAAGGTTTAACCCCCTTGATCGCCCCCCAGGTAACCTTTTCACCCCCTATCACCACTGTCGCTAAGCGATCGTTTTTCTGATCGCTGTCTTATTGTCGGTGATGCCGATAGGTAGCCAGTTATTTTTTTTAGGTTCGCCGCAGGTTTTTATAGCGTCGGGTACCCCCATATATTACCTAATAAAGGTTTAACCCCCTTGATCGCCCCCCAGGTAACCCTTTCACCCCCTATCACCACTGTCGCTAAGCGATCGTTTTTCTGATCGCTGTCTTTTTGTCGGTGATGCCGATAGGTAGCCAGTTATTTTTTTTAGGTTCGCCGCAGGTTTTTATAGCGTCAGGTACCCCCATATATTACCTAATAAAGGTTTAACCCCCTTGATCGCCCCCCAGGTAACCCTTTCACCCCCTATCACCACTGTCGCTAAGCGATCGTTTTTCTGATCGCTGTCTTATTGTCGGTGATGCCGATAGGTAGCCAGTTATTTTTTTTAGGTTCGCCGCAGGTTTTTATAGCGTCAGGTACCCCCATATATTACCTAATAAAGGTTTAACCCCTTGATCGCCCCCCCAGGGTAACCCTTTCACCCCCTTTTGCCAGTGTCACTAAGCGATCGTTTTTCTGATCGCTGTATTACTTATGCTGGTGCCGATAGATACCCAGTTATTTTTTTTAGGTTCGCCGCAGGTTTTTATAGCGTCAGGTACCCCCATATATTATCTAATAAAGGTTTTAACCCCCTAATTGCCCCTAGTTAACCCTGCGTCACACCCCAGGCAGCGTCAGGTTAGTGCCAGTAATGCTAACACTCACGCGTGAAGCATACACCTCCCTTAGTGTTATAGTATCTGAACAGATCAATATCTGATCTGATCAGATCTATACTAGTGTCCCCAGCAGTTTAGGGTTCCCAAAAACGCAGTGTTAGCGGGATCAGCCCAGATACCTGCTAGCACCTGCGTTTTGCCCCTCCGTCCAGCCCCGGCCACCCAAGTGCAGTATCGATCGATCACTGTCACTTACAAAACACAACACACATAACTGCAGCGTTCGCAGAAACAGGCCTGATCCCTGCGACTCCAGTGCTGTAGGAGGTGATTTCACCACCACAGTTAAAAAAAAAAGCATATATGCCGAAGCATTGGGGCAGCAGGGGCGGAGGAGCGGAGGAGCGATTTTGCTCCTAATGCCGCATACATACGGTCGAAGTTCCGATGGAGGCTTGCCCGTGGAAAAGTCCGACCATGTGTGTGCGGCATTATTTTTGCGGGAGGATGCCCCAATGCTTCGGCATATATAAATGGTGCATGTATGCCCATCATTAGAAGTGGGTGGATGAAGGGCGGTATTCTAATGGTGGGCATACCCACCGATCAATCTCTTTTTTTTGTTTAGCCAACAGGCTGCGTGAAAAAAAAGATTACAATACATGTCCAACAAGGACCAGCAACGTACTGGTATGTTGCTGGACTTTGAATGGTTATACCAGATTGATGCCTGCGGGTTTAGGTATCATCTTGGTATCATTCTTTTCAGCCAGCGGCCGGCTTTCATGTAAAAGCAATCCTAGCAGCTAATTAGCCTCTGGACTGCTTTTACAAGCAGTGGGAGGGAATGTCCCCCCCCCCCAGATATAAAAAGTGCCATTGGGAAATTGGGAAAGCCTTTTATCACACCGATCTTGGTGTGGTCAGATGCTTTGAGGGTAGAGGAAAGATCTAGGGTCTAATAGACCCCAGTTTTTTCCAAAAAAGTGCACCTGTCACTACCTATTGCTATCATAGGGGATATTTACATTCCCTGAGATAACAATAAAAATGATTAAAAAAAAACGGTACGTTGTCCTTGTAACGGGGATCCAGCAGCATGGCCACCCAGTAATCAGCACCTGTTAGAATGTGGGCAACTCGGCGGTCGTTGCGGAGACACTGCAGCATGTAATCGCTCATATGTGCCAGGCTGCCCAGAGGCAACGAAAAGCTGTCTTCTGTGGGAGGTGTATCGTCTGTGTTCTCTGTATCCCCCCAGCCACGCACGAGTGATGGCCATGACCTGGTCTGGGTGCCACCCTGCTGTGAACATGGTTCCTCCTCCTCCATCTCCTCCTCCTCATCCTCCACCTCGTCATCCTCCAGAACTGTGCCCTTACTGCTGAACTATTGTGTACCTGGTGTTTGTTGGTGCAGGAACCCACCCTCGTAGCCACTTGTGAATGACTGCCCTGAAAGCCTTGGAAATGATCCAGGTTCCTCCTCCTCCTCCTCCTGTGCCACATCCTCTTCCATCATCGCCAAAGCGTTTTTTCAAGGAGGCATAGAACTGGGATAGTAACGCTAAGAACGGCGTCATCGGCACTGGCCATGTTGGTGGAGTACTTGAAACAGCGCAACAAGGCACACAGGTCTCGCATGGAGGCCCAGTTATTGGTGGTGAAGTGGTGCTGTTCCGCAGAGCGACTTACGCATGCGTGCTGCAGCTGAAACTCCACTATCACCTGCTGCTGCTCGCACAGTCTGGCCAGCATGTGCAAGGTGGAGTTCCACCTTGTAGGCACGTCAGATATGAGGCGGTGAGCGGGAAGGCCGAAGTTACGCTGCAGCGCTGACAGGCGAGCAGCAGCAGGGTGAGAACGCCAAAAGTGCGCACAGATGGCCTGCACTTTCTGCAGCAGCTCTGGCATATCGGGGTAATTTTTCAGGAACCTCTGGAGCACCAAGTTCAGCACATGCGCCATGCAAGGGATGTGCATCAAACCGGCTAGGCCCAGAGCTGCTACGAGATTTCGCCCATTAGCACACACCACCAGGCCCGGCTTGAGGCTTACTGCCACCAACCACTCATCGGTCTGTTGTTCCATGTCCCTCCACAACTCCTGCACGGTGTGGGGTTTTTCCCCAAACAGGAAAGTTTTAAAACTGCCTGCTGTCTATTACCCCTGGCTGTGCTGAAGTTGGTGGTGAAGGTGTTACGCTGACCGGATGAGGAGGCGGTAGAGAATGAGGAAGCGGAGTAGGAGGAGTTAGCAACAGGAGGCAAACTGAAGCGCCCTGCAATCCTCGGTGGTGGAAGGACATGCGCCAAACTGCTATCTGCCTCAGGCCCAGCCGCCACTGCATTTACCCAGTGTGCTGTTAGGGTCCCTGACCGTGCTTACTGGTCCATGCATCCGTAGTTAGGTGGACCTTGCCACAGATGGTGTTGCGCAGTGCACACCTGATTTTGTCCTCCACTTGGTTGTGCAGGGAAGGGATGGCTCACCTGGAAAAGTCGTGGTGGCTGGGCACGACGTACTGTGGGACAGCCAATGCCATCAGGCTTTTAAAACTCTGCGTTTCCACCAGACGGAATGACAGCATTTTAAAGGCAAGGAATTTTTAAATGCTGGCATTCAGGGCCAGGGATCACGGGTGGCTAGGGGGGTACTTCCTCTTCCGCTCCAGTGTTTGGGAGATAGAGAGCTGAACACTTCCATGGGACATTGTGGAGATGGTTGGTGACCCAGGTACTAGTGTTGCTGGCAGATCCTCTGTTTGCGGGTTGGCAGGTGCCACTGTCACTACAGAGGTGGATGAAGAGGCCGAGACTGCAGCAGAAGAGGAAGCAGGAGGAGCCAGAGACCTTTCTTGGTTTTTGAGGTGTGTACTCCACTGCAGCTCATGCTTTGCACTTAGATGCCTGGTCATGCAGGTTGTGCTCAGGTTGAGAACGTTTATGCCTCACTTCAGGCTCTGATTGCACAGCGTGCAAACCACTTGTGTCTTGTCATCAGCACATTGTCTGAAGAACTGCCACGCTAGGGAACTCCTTGGACCTGGCTTTGGTGTGCTTGGTCCCTTGATGCGTTGGGCAGTAGCAGGCATACTGGCTAGGGGACAGACGCTCCGCTTTTGCACCCTGCTCCCTCTTCTGCTGTGCTGGTGGCTCTGTGCGACCACCGCCTCTTCCTCCGAACTACACAGGTCACCTGCATGATGTTGATTCCATGTGGGGTCGAGGACCTCATCGTCCTCCACATCATCTTCCACCCAGTCTTCACCCCTGCCCTCTTTGTCGGTCTGCACAATTGCGAAAGCAGCAGCAGTTGGCACCTGTGTTTCATCATTATCCGAGACGTGCTGCGATGGTCCTCCCATGTACTCATCTTGAAACATAAGTGGTTGGGCATCGGTGCACTCAATCTCTTCCACTTCTGGGGCAGGGCTAGGTGGATGGCCCTGGGAAACCCTGCTGACAGAGTCATCAAAAAGCAGAAGAGACTGCTGCATGATTTGGGGCTTGACTGCTTGGCTGATTTGCAAGGGGGTGAGGTGAAAGACTGATGGACATCGGCTGCAGGTGCCAACTCTGATCTTTCAGCAGGAGACTGGGTGGGAAACAATGGGAAGGAACTGGAGGCACTGTCAGCAACCCAATCTACTATCGCCTGTACTTCTCCTGGCCTCAACATTCGTAGAGCCGCATTAGGCCCGACCAAATACCGCTGCAGGCTCTGTCGCCTACTCGCACCTGAGGAAGGTGTTTCACTTGTGCGTGTAGCTGGCACAGATCAACCACGTCCTCTCCCTGCAACAGGAGCTCCACCAGCAGCACCACGACCAGGGGCCACGTTCCTTTGATGTTCTCCTCATATTATTTTATTTTTGAATAGCATAATAGAACAGTATCTATAGTGTGTATCTCACACGTACAGTAGATATGCAGAAAACGCACCAAAAAATATTTATTTGCCCTAAATAAAAAAAATTGGAATAGCACAATAGAACAGTATGTAAAGGGTGTAGCTCACACGTACAGCAGATATGCAGAAAACACATAAAAAATAAATTATTTGCCCTAAATAACATTTTTTTGAATAGCACAATAGAACAGTATGTATGTAAAGGGTGTATCTCACACGTACAGCAGATATGCAGAAAACGCACCAAAAAAAAATGTATTTGCCCTAAATAATTTTTTGGGGAATAGCACAATAGGAGAACAGTATCTAAAGGGTGTATCTCACAGTAACATATGCAGTGCTGGTGCACTGAGCTTGCATAAAATGCCCGCCGATGCCAACCTAACTAACAGACGGATAAAAGTTAGGTTTTCTCTGCCACTGGGCTCAGGGCAGGGTAAAATGATTGTGCACTGCACCCACACAACACAATCAAGGTAGATCGCTGAGTAATTTGATTTCTGAATCAGGACTCCTATCTAATTCTCTCCCTAAAAATCAGCAGACAGCAACCTTTCCCTACGCTTTCTGAAGCAGAGTAATTTGATTTCTGAATCAGGAGGACTCCTATCTAATTCTCTCCCTAAAAAGCAGCAGCAGCAGCAAGCTTTCCCTACAATATCTAAAGCAGAGTGACGTGCTGTGCTATGTGCCTCTAGCTTATATAGAGGCTGGGTCACATGCTGCACTGGCCAATCACAGCCATGCCATTAGATGGCATGGCTGTGATGGCTTCTAAGGGCACACGAGTTAAACAAATGTTGATTGGCTGCCCTGCAGCGCGCCATTACATTGCCGAACACCGAACCCGAACATACAGTAAATTGTTCGGGTTCGGGTCTGGGTACCGAAAATCCAAAAGTCTGGTACGAACCCGAACTTTACAGTTCGGGTTCGCTCAACCCTAGTAGTCACACCTAATACTGATTTGATTTCGATTTTTCTTCCAAAACTTGATCAATGTATAACCAGCATTTTTAGTTTTAGATGCAGTTGAGAGGGATTAGAAGGCCCCTCTCCATATGTCAAGAATAGAAAAAAGAAGAGGAATAGAAGGAAAATCTTCCGATGGGGACAGGGATTCCATTTCATTTCCTGCTGTGGTCATGGGACAAGAAGTAAAGGGAAATCTACTGAATGGGGCACAGATACAAAAAAACTGACCCTCTCTTACTTACTTTTGTTTTGTTAACTAAACTGGCACACATACAAAGTGGTATAGGTAGAATTAGCAGATGGTGGGGTTGGGCTGTCAGGTAATAATTACCACTAAATTGCTAAACTGACCTTATAGTTTTTTGACCCACCATCTATTTTGTACATGCGGTCGTTTTATTAAAATTTGGTAATCTTCTGTGAGGGTTAGAATCTCTGTCAGGGTTCTACTGCTGTCTGTGACCCTTTGTGTTCTTTTTACACCAGCTAGTTTTGAGTGACTCAAAGTAGGGATTTTAAAGATAGGTTTAAATAATACATACGTACATGAAAACAGCATCAGCACACCTAAAACGAATAGGTGTTCACGCTGACCTGAGTTAAACTAACACTTTATTACATCTCGTAGACTAGCCAGAGCCAGCAGGCTGCTAAAAAAAAGCAAAAGAATTCCCATGATCGAGGTGGATGGAGGAATCGTCCCTGCTGTACTATTGTATTCTGACAATGGGTACTTCTCCATTGTCGGAAATCACTAATCAGCGAAAACTTATTTCCAAATCATAGGAAGCAAACAATGTGTTCTACATACTATACAGATTTGGTCACAGCTAAATTGCAGAGGTATTAGATATTGCCACAGAGCACTTTATTTATGTTAATCCTATTGTAATAATACACTTATAAACAAGATTTCACAGGTGTAGGAAACCCAGATTGCTTACACGCAGTGAGGTAGAAATACTCAGTAAGGCTAAGGTAAATTAAACTCTATGTATTATTTCTATCTATCTATCTATCTATTATTTTTATACCTCCTATTCTATTTAACAGTTATCTTTTTACCTTTTTTTAAAGGCTACCAAATTTGATCACGTGCAATAGTCAAAATGACCCCATTGCCTAGGTTATTAAAATATAAAGGACTTGGACAGCTATTCACAGTCCAAATTCTTCTTGCTGGATCTGTGTTTTGTGGAAACGTTTTAATCTGGCCAACAGAAGGGAGCCATTGGTTTAATATAAAAAAGATAATTGATGAATTAACAACTAGGAATCATAATGTTACAGTGCTCGTATCTACAGGCGCTGCTTACATTACTACAAATGCTAAAAAGTCAGAAAATTATTTATTCTACAAAGTTCCTTATGGAAAAAACTATACCCTGTCGATTATTGAGGACTTCGTCAAGCTTTGGATGTACGAAAAGCCAAATATTAGCTTTTTTCAGTTTTGCAAACGGTTCCGTGAGTTGTCAAGTCGAGTACATGCGATGTATAAGGAGAACTGTAATTCTGTGCTTAAAAACCAAGATTTCTTGGCAAAGCTGAAGTCACATCAATACAATGTACTTTTATCTGATCCAGTTGTTATGTGTGGTGAACTTATAGCACTGAATTTGGATATTCCTTTCATGTATACATTGAGATTTTCACCAGCTTCAGCAGCAGAACGATACTGTGGACAATTACCCTCAGTTCCATCATACAACCCAGCATTTTTGTCAGAACTGACCGACAGCATGTCGTTTTCTGAAAGAATAGAAAATATTGTGTCATACTTAATTCAAGACTACATCTTTCACAGCGTATGGAGTGAATGGGATTCATACTTCAGTGACATATTAGGTAAGTCAAATTATCACAATAATGTAAACAAAATGAAACTCAATTCATATGTATCTCAAAAATATCCAGATATGTTTTCCAAGGGAATACGCTGATCATGGTTATTCAATAAATGACTATTCCTGGCCAAACAATGGTATAGTGGTAAGAATTATTTTGTTACAAGGATATAGACAAGATGTAGTAAATGTAAAACAATCTATAAACAATACAGTTATAAATTCATAAAATTCACCTAATATAAACAGTACTGTAGCAATCCATTGAGTTTCTTTCTTTTTTTTTTGTCAAATATTTTTATTGAAAATTTGCAATTTACAATCCTTAAACAGAAAGGGGTAGAATAAAAAAAAGGTTGTATTTAAAATCCATTGAGTTTTAATAAAAGGTAAATATGTTAAAGAAAGCTAATTACACTAAAAAGATTCAAAGCATTGGTAGTTGTGGCAATTTTTTTTTTACCTGCCATTGACACGGCTAGTGGGATGGGTCTATGGTCAATGAAACGGTCAATGTATCATTTTTTTATTAATAGCTAAAAACTGTCTGCCACAGAGTTTTGTGGGCCCACTGTATCACCAGGGATGACAGCTGACTAACAGGCAAGATAGATGCTGGATCAGAGTAAAGCTGGGTATACACTAGTAGAATTTTATTCAACATTTTTTGTTGTAAGAACATTCGTTCGTTTTTTTTCTAATTATTAGCGGGGTTAAATCAATGTTAATTTTCAACCTCAGTGACAAGAAGGTTCAAAGAAACAGGATGGAAAATGTTTCTTGAAAAACAAATTTCTAACAGTGTGTGTGGTTTTCATTTGGAAAAGTTTATTTATTCCAAAATCAAATGTTAGAAGGAAATTAAATCTTCACCTACTGTGAACATTTGAATGTACTAGGACTTTTTGAACTAATTATTGTACAAAATTCCACTAGTGTATACCCAGCTTAAGTCCCAAGACAGATGGTCATAGCAAACAAGAGAAAGTAGCAGAACCAGCAGGCTGATGGTCAAGATAAGCACAGGCAAGCTAAGTGCAAACATTGTCCAGACACTCACAGGAGCAATACAAGGCAATAACATCAGACAGAAGTCAAAGAGATACAGAGAGAGACAGTCTAATCTGTTGGTCAGCCCAGATTGGAATGTCCAGCAATCTACTTAGGTTTTCTTGATTAGAGCAGGTGTGTATTTGCCAAGAAATCACTAAGGCTGACCATTACACTAGCAGAGGTTTTGAATATTTCATCACTTTACCATTAGATTCTGGGTGTTTCAAACAAAGGTAGCAATTGCCCCATAAATGACAGTTGGTATTGAAATAAACCTACAAATTCCATGGTGCTGACCATGTAAATTTATGAAGAGTTATGCAGTGACTGAAAGATTTGTTATCCTGACTTTAGTGGTTCTGCATTGGGGAAAGCAGGCTGGTAAGTTCAGAAGCTGCCTGCGTTAGCTTCGGCAACCTCTGTGGGTTGGGAGATGTGTTCCTGGTGTGTGCAGTGGCAGTATTGCTTCAGAGCGTGTCTGGTGCAGTCAGGGGAAGTAAGGACTATAGATGTTATAGCATAAACCATAATCTACGTTCCTAGCATAGAGTATCTATTATATCCCATATGGTTATAGAGTGCTACCATAGGCATGCACAGCCTAATGCATTAGGGTGTGCACTTCAAACCAAAGCTCAAACACACATGCGTCTGTGTATATATATATATATATATATATATATATATATATATATATATATATATACATATATACACACACATATACACACACACACTCTTAAAAATGAATGTATTAAAACATTTTTAATGAAATAAACATCAATGTAAACAAACATTATTTTATTACCTTAACAGAACTTATTACCGTAATTAAATAATCTTTTAACATAAACAAACCTTTTAAGTAAATCTCTAAATCAAATAAGCAATTTTTACACAAACCGCAGAGTAAGTCGTTTTTTTTTTATAAGTGTCAGGTTTTAATATCCTGAATTGTATTTACTGCTTTAAATAAACTTGTTAGATCCCCCAGCAACAATAGATACCCTCAGCAACAATAGATCCCCCAGGAACAAGACATCTCCCCAGCAACAATAGATCCCTCACGGCAACTATAGATTCACCAGCAACAATAGATCTTCCCAGCAACAATATATCCCTCCCAGCAACAATAGACACCTGCCCCCCCCTACCCAGCAACAATAGATCTCTCCAGATTTGGTCTATGTGAAAGTTATACAGTCTACAAACTATGGTATACTGTATATATATATATATATATATATATATATATATATATATATATATATTACAATTGATCAGGATGCTGGTATGGGGTATGTCAGTGATCAGGACGCTGGTATGGGGCGTGGCGGTGATCAGGACACTCTGATTGGACACAGTAGTCACATGGTACAAGACCAGCGGTAATGGGATTCACTGTGTCCAGGCCACACACTGATCACAGGGCTCCCAGGTGCGCGCTCTGTGAGCCGCGCAGGAGCCTCCAATGTGGGCTGACGTACAGGTACAAAAACCCACATTGGCACTGCTTCCTGTCTGCCATATATTGGGGCTGTGGACATAGAGGAAGTAGTTAATATACACTTAGGATTTTTTTTTTTATACCAATGACATGTAATAGAATTCATTTTGGCCTAAATTTTTGAAGAAAATGTATTTAATTGGATAGGTTTTATAACAGTAGTAGTAGTAGTAGTAACAGTAGTAAGTAGAAAATATGTTTTTTTTATTTTTTATTCTTTTTGTGTTTAGCAAAAAATAAAAAACCTAGTGGGGATTAAATACAACCAAAATAAAGCTCTATTTGCATGAAAAAAATGATATAAAATTAATTTGGGTAAAGAGTTACATGGCTGCACAATTGTCAATAGAGCAGTTAAATAGCAAAAAAATGGCCTGGTCATTGTTCTCAACAATTTAAAAAGAAGTTAAATTAAAAAAAATCGACTTAATGTATGTATGGGCAAAAAAAATTATATATATATATATATATATATATATATATATATATATATATATATATATGAATACATACACACTTACTTTTTTGCTGACAAGCCAGGCAGGGTTCATATTGATCCAGAAAATAAAACTCAAAGAAAGGGAATGTGGCTCTGTTCTACCAGATTCCAATGTAATGATATAATACAGATGTGTAAGTGCTAGTAGTAATAAATACCCTGACAGTGCAGGTAAAAAACCCTAAAATATGAAGTGTCCAGCAAAAACAGTGGCAAATTATGTAAAGGAAATATAGTATGTGTGTGCAAAAATATTTAAAAATGCAAATAAGTCCCACAGATTATGATTATGTATGTCCAACATAAACAATATATTTTTTATGTTGGACTTATATACATAATCTGTGGGACTTATTTGCACTTTTAAATATTTTTAACTGCTCTATTGACAATTACTATGAAAATTACCTTGATAATTCTGAATGTATTTACCGTATGTATTTTTTACTATTTTTCTAAAATAAAAAACCTTTAGATTTCTACATTATCTATCCATGTGCCGTCAAAAGTTAATTTCTTAGTTTATTTAGTATCTCTATAATGAAAATCTGTCTTTCCTTGGTGTTTACTCCTAATTATCTGCTTATCAACAAAGACTGGTAAGAATAAAATCATTGTTTAAGAACATGCTAATGAAAGTACAATGAAAGTAACCCTATACGGCTTATTTTACATTACTGTTTTACAGATAAAGTAGTTAAACAAACAAGATTTGTGTTGCTCGTTGATATTAAATATACTTTGGCAAACACCTGTATTATGGCGATTAAATTGCATTAATGACAATTGTTGGTTAAACACCCAACTTTGACTGACTATGGCTGAACACCTGCCAAAGCATTTCATATATTTTTTTTTATAATTGTATAATAATACTCTTGCGGCTCTAGAAAAACAAGAGCTCATTTAATTCAATGTAACCTGATTAAAGGGTTACCGAAAACTGATAATTTTCTTATTTTAATTTTCTCTTAGGGCCAGTTCACACCAGACGCAGTTCCGTACAGTTTTGTGTGCATTTTTTCTGCACTAAAAATGCATGCACAGTGTTTTCCATGTATTCCAATGGCTCTTGTTGGCTCTAGTTCACACCATGCAGTCAGTTTCCAGTCAGTTTCCGGTGCAGAAACTGACCAGAAACTGACTGCATGGTGTGAACTAGAGCCAACTAGAGCCATTGAAATACATGGAAAACACTGTGCATGCATTTTGTGCAGAAAAAAAGCACACGGAACTGAACGGAACTGCGTCTGGTGTGAAATGGCCCTTATTGTTAGTTATTCCCACTCAATTTATATTCAAAGTAAAATTACAGACATGTGGATCATTGCAAGATAAAATCACAAAGAAATGTTAAAATGCAGTGAGCGCTCACCCTTATGAAAAAAGCCCCCACACCCCACCCCTAACACTTTACCGGTGAATGACTGAATCCTTCTCCATAGTCCTAATCATTTCTTTACATTTTAAACCAAATTCCCAAATGTTTTATTTTAACCACTTTAGCATAGCACTTAATTTAAGCTCTAACACTTAAAGCAGTGGCGTAACTAGAACCTTCAGGGCCCAGATGCAAGAAACCATGAAGGGCCCCCCCGACCCCCCGGACAGGGCTTTTTTTTCCGAGCCCGGTGGTGGAACAACAGGACCCGGTCGCAAGTGGGTGGCTGCATAAAAAGGAACCGATTTCTCCATGTACCCCTGCTTCTCCTCCTCTCCCTCCCGCAGGCATTCAGCGGCTGCAGGATGAAAATGGAGAGATTGGTTCCCCTATGCCAGTGTTTCTCAATATTTTTCCAGCCAGGGCACCCTTAAAGTATACCCCTAGGTGAATGGGGCTGCACTGCAACCACCCTGCAACTGTGTGCATTGCATGCAGTTGCAGCATAGTGATTATGCATTTAAGGGGTTAAAACAGGCGGTCAGGAGGCAACATATTGCCTCTTTACCAGGTGTCAAATGCCTCTGAAAAGCGATGTGAGCATGGATCACTTTTCAGTGGAACAGCATTTTTTTGCTGGTACTATGAACAAGCAAAAAAAAATAAAAAATAAAAATCGGTTCTGATTGTACACATATAGGGGGTCATGTAAACACACATACATACACATACACTGTATATATACATATACACACACACACACATATATATATGTAGCGGGCTCACCCCTCTCACCCCCTTCTTCTCGGCTTGCTGTCTTGTCTAGGGGAACCTGGGAGGAGGGATGAGATCCACCACGGCCCATGTCCTCTTCTGGATAGAGGTGAAGGCCCAATGTATTTTACCATCGGGTCATGTGTATAACCCAGGGTCAAGTCTTTCCTCTTTGCTCCCAGTAACCAGAGTTCCACACCACTGAAAAGGTCCAACTCTTATTTATTCTTTAGCAGCAATAAATCGTCACTTAGCACAGACAGGTTGTGACCAACGAACAGTTCAGTATAGGTGGGGAGTAGGTCAAGGCACAATCCTTAATCAAACTAAACCATTGAGATATCACCAACGGTTATGGCGCACAGTGGCTGTGAATGTACTTCTTTCCTTTTCTGAGTCTCTACCAACAACTGTGACGAACATGAAATAGGAGTTACCTTTTTTAAGCTGTGGCCCCAGTCAGACGGAAGACATCCTTCCAAGAGAGTTACCGGAGGTCCCACCGTCACCGGCAAATGCTGCACAGGCTGTTCGGAAGGGTTACACTCCCCGGCCTCCTCGTCTCAGATTCGGGCGCCCAACACCTTAGGGCCCCTTGGACTCCTCCACCCTTGCGGAACCCAGTCGAAGGTACTGGGTCCCAGGCCTCCTCAATAGTACCTCACCCCAGGGCTAAAGGTGCCTGGGATGGACTCCATCTCCCGCTCCGGCCAGGTCAAAAGCCCCTGTGCCCGGAACTCCGGAACACCCGCACCCAGGCCGAAGGTGCCTGGGCGCGGCAGTGTCCTCTGACTCTGAACCCCGTGCTCAGGGCGTCTGCCTCCTTTATCTCCTCTCCCCAGCGTCACAGCAGGTTCCCCGCCCCACTGTACAACTGCCGGAAAGGGACAAAAAGAGTACAGTCTTGCAGTGAGGGTTCAACCCCCGGCCCAGGGCAACAGCGCCACCCTCGGACCCCAGGGAACCTCACACCACCAGAGTCCTCCATGAACAATAATCAGTGCATCTGGGTTACACTACCACCCAGATGCTTCCCTTGAATTCAAATACCCGCTACATATATATATACCGTATTTATCGGCGTATAACACGCACCGGCGTATAACACGCACCCCAAGTTTAGGAGGGAATTTTAAGGAAAAAAACTTTTAGGAGGGAAGTTCAAGAAAAGAAAACTTACATTTAAATGCAGCATGCAGCCTTGCCCAGTGTCCATCTGCAGCCTTGCCCAGTGTCCATCCGTCCATCTGCAGCCGTGCCCAGTGTCCATCTGTCCATCTGCAGCCTTGCCCAGTGTCCATCTGTCCATCTGCAGCCTTGCCCAGTGTCCATCTGTCCATCTGCAGCCGTGCCCAGTGTCCATCTGTCCATCTGCAGCCGTGCCCAGTGTCCATCTGTCCATCTGCAGCCGTGCCCAGTGTCCATCTGTCCATCTGCAGCCGTGCCCAGTGTCCATCTGTCCATCTGCAGCCGTGCCCAGTGTTCATCTGTCCATCTGCAGCCTTGCCCAGTGCCTTTGCGATCGTGTCAGTCCCGGCGGTTTTTAAAATTTGGCGCCGATTTCTGTGGAGAGGAGCGAGCGGGGCCGAGTGTACTTCGGCTGGACTCGGCTCCTCTCGCAGTTCCGCCCATCTCCACTGACTGCGCCGCTGACGGAGAAAGCCGAGTGTACTTCGGCTAGACTCGGCTCTGCTCACAGTCACAGGCAGGACTGCGAGAGGAGCCGAGACTAGGCGAAGTACACTCGGCTTTCTCTATGTCAGCGGCGCAGTCAGAGATGGGCGGGACTGCGAGAGGAGCCGAGTAAAGCCGATTGTACTTCGGCTTCGGCTCCGCTCGCTCCTCTCGCTCGTTTTCAGCAGGGGAATTCGACGGAGTATCGGCGTATAACACGCACCCACGATTTTCCCCTGATTTTAAGGGGAAAAAAGTACGTGTTATACGCCGATAAATACGGTATATATATATATATATATATATATATATATATATATATACACACACATATATATAAATGCACATATGCACACGCATATAAACCAATGGCGGCTGGTGCTCAAAAACTGAAAAATTATTTAAAAAAACAATTGCAGCCTCACTGTGCCCATCAAAAGCAGCCACTGTGCCCTCAAACGCAGCCACTGTGCCCTCAAACGCAGCCACTGTGACCCCGCCCATGCGCAGTCTGCCCGGCACTTACCCTGTCTCGGTGGGGCAGCGGTGTCCTCCATGCGTCTCCTCCCATCCTGTCCTCCTGATAGGCGTCCAATAGCGGTGCCTGTCTTTTCAGCCAATAAGGTGACAGGTAACAGACCTGAGCACCTGATTGGTGGAGAGGCGGTGTTAGAAAAGTGAATATCAATTCGCTTTTCTATCACACCTGGGCGAGCGCTCAGCATGGTGCTTGCAGTTCACCTATTTTGAAGCCTATTAGTGCTTAAAAAACACCCCCGCCGCTGTAATTCAGGCGCCCGGCGTCCGAAAAGGGGTTGGGCGCCTGAATAGGGGGTGGTAGCAGCGGCCATGGATAGATTCATGCTATGCATGAATCTATCTATTGGTAATAGAGGGGTTGGCTGGAGAGAGGGGGCGGCGCCCGTGCGCCCTTAACCACTTAACGACCGCCCACCGCCGATTTACGTCGGCAGAATGGCACGGACAGGCAGAATCACGTAGATCTACGTGATCGCCTTTGTGCAGTTGGGGGGTCCATCCGGACCCCCCTTCACTGCAGTGAGCGGCCGTTAAGTGTTCGGGAGCGATCAGGCATGAGGGGGCGGCCGCTCGATTCCGCCCCCCCCCCCCCTCGCGATCGCTCCCGGCCAATGAAATTGCTTCCTCCGCCATGTGATGTAAACACAGGCTGGAGGAAGTGATGTCATCTCCCTCGCCGCGGTCTTTTCGTTCCCGGCGCCGAGGACTCGAGGAGTGAAGACAGAGGTTAGTGCTCTAACAGTCCACTGACACGTAGGTACACATAGGCACACAAATCACCCCCCAGTCACCCCCAGATCACCCCCCAGGTCACCCCAAAGCCCCCAATCACAGTGTCACTGATTGCAGTGATCATTTATTTTACTGATCACTGCATTTAGTGTCATCTGTGATTGTAAAAAGTTGCAGGGCAGTTAGGATTAGGCCCCTTTAGGTCCAGGGTAGCCCCCTAACCCCCCCTAATAAAGGTTTAACCCCTTGATCACCCCCAGGTAACCCTTTCACCCCCTAACTTCAGCGTCACTAAGCGATTGTTTTTCCGATCGCTGTATTCGTGTCGCTGGTGTTTTAGATAGGCAGTTATTTTTTTTTTAGGTTCGCCGCAGGTTTTTATTGGTGTCAGGTACCCCCATATATTATTTTAACCCCCTGATTGCCCCTAGAGTTAACCCTTTCACCAGTGATCGCCGTATAAGCGTCACTGGTGTCACTGGTTAGCCAGTAAGTTATTTAGTTATTTAGGTTACCCGTCAGGTTTTTATATAGTGTCAGGTACCCCCATATTTAACCTAATAAAGGTTTTAACCCCCTGATTGCCCCTAGTTAACCCTTTCACCAGTGATCACCATATAAAGGTTACGGGTGACGCTGGTTGATTAGTTTGCTTTTTATAGCATCAGGGCACCCGCCGTATATAACCCAATAAAAGTTTAACCCCCCTGATCGCCCGGCGGGTGAGATCAATTAGGTTTTAGCGCCAGAGAGGGTCTGCGTCGCCCCAGGCAGTGTTAGGTTAGTGCCAGTAACGCTAACACCCACGCGCAAAGCATACACCCCCCTTAGTGGTATAGTATCTGATCAGATCTATACTAGCATCCCCAGCGGTTTAGGGTTCCCAAAAACGCAGTGTTAGCGGGATCAGCCCAGATACCTGCTAGCGCCTGCGTTTAGCCCCTCCGCCCAGCCCAGCCCAGCCCACCCAAGTGCAGTATCGATCGATCACTGTCACTTACCAAACACAACACACATAACTGCAGCGTTCGCAGAGACAGGCCTGATCCCTGCGATCGCTAACAGTTTTTTTGTAGCGTTTGATACATTTGCTGACGACAGTCAGGTGCTTTTTTTCCTGTGAATCTTACTAGTGTACCCCTAAATTTAGAGCCCAAAATGGCAAGACGAAGGTACACTAGTAAAGAGGCCTACGAGATTCTGAGCATGACAGATAGTGAAGAGGAGGTCACGTATCTGTCAGATTCAGGCTCAGAATATCTTCCCGTAGAAGACAGTGACGTCAGCGGCCCCACGTCAGATAGCTCTGACGACGAAGTTGAGGTCCCTGCTAAGGTCAGGCGTACCCGATCCCGATCTTCTGAGGTTGTTGAGGAGCAAGAACCGCAGGTCTCTCGTATCATGGAGCAGAGTAGTACTAGCGCCGCTATTCCTTCTGGTGAACTGGCAAGCACCAGCGGCCTAGTACAGCCTGGACGTACATCCAGCACTGCAGTAACACTTGGTGACGTGGCGAGTCCCATAAGTGCAGTTCAAGCTGGCGAGGTGGCAAGCACAAGTAGTGTCCCGCTGCCACCAAGAAGACAAAGGCAGGCCCGTCGTGCCCATACTGCCCTTCCTGCAGAATTTGCCTATCCTGATTGGGTCCCCACCACTTCTGCAGAACCCGTACTTCCCCCATTCACTGCCCAACCCGGTATTCAGGTGGAAACAGCTGATTTTATTCCAATTGATTTTTATTCGCTGTTTTTCACGGAAGATCTCTATAGATCTATTGTGGACCAGAGTAATTTATATGCTGGTCAATTTATCGCCGCTAACCCCCAGTTGCCTAAAATTGCCAGAAATTGGAAACCAATTACGGTTTCCGAATTTAAGACCTTTCTGGGCCTTTCCCTCAACATGGGCACACATAAATTTCCGTCATTGCCTGCTTATTGGTCCACGCACCCAATTGACCACATGCCCGTGTTCTCTGCCTCCATGTCCAGGGCACGATACGAGCAGATTTTGCGGTTCATGCACTTCAACGACAATGAACTTTGTCGTCCACGTGGGGACCCTGAATACGACCGGCTCTATAAAATTCGGCCCCTCATAAACCACTTCAACGAACGTTTTGCAGCCTTGTTTACTCCCGATCAAGTTGTCTGCGTTGATGAGTCCCTGATTAAATTTTCTGGCCGCTTGTCTTTCAAGCAGTACCTTCCCAGCAAGCGTGCCAGATACGGGGTCAAGCTCTACAAGTTCTGTGACAGGGCAACAGGCTATGTAGTGAACTTTACGGTTTATGAGGGAAAAGACAGTCAGATTGAGTCGGTCAACTGCCCAGATTACATAGGGAGCGCTGGCAAGATAGTGTGGAACTTGGTGTCACCCTTATTCGGAAAGGGGTACCACTTGTATGTGGACAATTATTACACGAGCGTGCCACTGTTTAGTCACTTGTTTGATCATAAGATTGGAGCATGTGGCACCGTGCGACCTAATCGCCGGGGCTTTCCCCAGCGGCTTGTAGATGCCCGTCTTAGGCTGGGGGAGAGAGCCTGCTTGAAGTGTAATAACTTGCTCGCTATGAAGTGGAGGGACAATAAGAATGTTTTCCTTCTTACCTCCCTTCATGCAGACACGACAGTCCAAATTCGTACGGCGACTGGTGTTGTGGAGAAACCCCTCTGTGTCCACGAATATAACCAAAATATGGGAGGGGTGGACCTCAACGACCAGTTGATGGCGCCGTATCTAATTGACCGTAAGGCGAGACGCTGGTACAAAAAAGTGTCTCTATCATTATTCCAATTGGCTTTGCTGAACGCTCATGTGCTATACAGAGCTTCAGGCGGGACGTTATCTCTTCTAAAATTCCAGAATGAGATAGTCACAGAACTCCTGTATCCAGGCGGTTCTGCACCTCACCATCCCCAACCAAATGCAGTAAGCCGGCTGCATGAGAGGCATTATTCGTATGTCCTCCCGAGTACCCCTACCCAAAGCCACCCCCAAAAAAGATGTCGTGTCTGTAGCAAGCGCGGATTTAGGCGTGACACCCGTAGTTTTTGTCCACTCTGTCCTGACAAGCCTGGTCTTTGCCAAGGTGAATGTTTTGAACGCTACCACTCAAAAGTGAAGTTTTAGCGTAGGGTACAGCATTTCACAGACAAGGACACACTTACACAGGGTCTCCCAAGATGCCATTACATTTTGAGAGACCCGAACCATTACAGTTGTAAAGTTACAAAAAAAAGTGTAAAAAAGAAAAAAAAAAACGTAAAAAACAAAACACAAAAAATATATAAAATAAAAAAACCAAAAATAGTTGTCGTTTTATTGTTCTCTCTCTCTCTATTTTCTCTCTATTGTTCTGCTCTTTTTTACTGTATTCTATTCTGCAATGTTTTATCATGCTTGCTTTTCAGGTATGTAATTTTTTGTTTTCAGGTGCGCCATTCAACTGCAGCGCGGAATTATTTATCTTGACAGCAACAGCGTTTGCTCCCACGATACATAAAGCCGTGACTCCAGTGCTGTAGGAGGTGATTTCACCACCACAGTTAAAAAAAGAGCATATATGCCGAAGCATGGGGGCAGCAGGGGCGGAGGAGCGATTTTGCTCCTAATGCCGCGTACATACGGTCGAAATTCCGACCGTGTGTACGCGGCATAACTTTTTTGCGGGAGGATGCCCCCATGCTTCGGCATATATATATTTTAGGCACAGGTTGCGTTAAAACATTTTTTTATTTTTTACTAGGTTTTGTTTTGGTATTTGCTTTGCAGGTATGGCATGGTAAGGTCTTACTGTTGTACTGTAATGTTACTTTGTTTTAATGTTAACCACCATTTGCTTAGCAGGTACGCCATTCAGTTGCAGCGCGGATCTATTTATCTTGACAGCAACAGCGTTTGCTCCCACGATACATAAAGCCGTGACTCCAACGCTGTAGGAGGTGATTTCACCACCACAGTTAAAAAAAAGAGCATATATGCCGAAGCATGGGGGCAGCAGGGGCGGAGGAGCGATTTTGCTCCTAATGCCGCGTACATACGGTCGAAATTCCGACGGAGGCCTGCCCGTGGAAAATTCCGACCGTGTGTACGCGGCATAACTTTTTTGCGGGAGGATGCCCCCATGCTTCGGCATATATATATTTTAGGCACAGGTTGCGTTAAAACATTTTTTTATTTTTTACTAGGTTTTGTTTTGGTATTTGCTTTGCAGGTATGGCATGGTAAGGTCTTACTGTTGTACTGTAATGTTACTTTGTTTTAATGTTAACCACCATTTGCTTAGCAGGTACGCCATTCAGTTGCAGCGCGGATCTATTTATCTTGACAGCAACAGCGTTTGCTCCCACGATACATAAAGCCGTGACTCCAACGCTGTAGGAGGTGATTTCACCACCACAGTTAAAAAAAAGAGCACATATGCCGAAGCATGGGGGCAGCAGGGGCGGAGGAGCGATTTTGCTCCTAATGCCGCGTATATACGGTCGAAATTCCAACGGAGGCTTATCCGTGGAAAAGTCCGACCGTGTGTACGCGGCATAACCTTTTATGCCGCGTACATACGGTCGAAATTCCGACGAAGGCTTGACCGTGTGTACGCGGCATAACTTTTTTGCGGGAGGATGCCCCCATGCTTCGGCATATATGCCCATCATTAGAAGTGGGTGGATGAAGGGAGGTATTCTAATGGTGGGCATACCCACCAATCAATCTCTTTTTTTCGTTCAGCCAATAGGCTGTATGAAAAAAAAGATTACAATACATGTCCAACAAGGACCAGCAACGTACTGGTATGTTGCTGGACTTTGAATGTTTATACCAGAATGATGCCTGCGGGTTTAGGTATCATCTTGGTATCATTCTTTTCAGCCAGCAGCCGGCTTTCATGTAAAAGCAATTCTAGCAGATAATTAGCCTCTAGACTGCTTTTACAAGCAGTGGGAGGGAATGTCCCCCCCCCCCGGATATAAAAAGCGCCATTGGGAAATTGGGAAAGCATTTTATCACACCGATCTTGGTGTGGTCAGATGCTTTGAGGGCAGAGGAAAGATCTAGGGTCCAACCCCCCAATTTTTTTCAAAAAAAGAGTACCTGTCACTACCTATTGCTATCATAGGGGATATTTACATTCCCTGAGATAACGATAAAAATGGTAAAAAAATAAAATATGGAAGGCACAGTTTAAAAATAAAATAAAAAAGCCAAATAAATGATAAAAAATTTTAAAAAAAAGCACCGCTGTCCCCCCCTGCTATTGCGCAAAGGCGAACGCAAGCGTCGGTCTAGCGTCGTATGTAAACAGCAATTGCATCATGCATGTGAGGTATCACCGCGAAGGTCAGATCGAGGGCAGTCATTTTAGCAGTAGACCTCCTCTGTAAATCTAACGTGGTAACCTGTAAAGGCTTTTAAATGCTTTTAAAAATGAATGTAGTTTGTCGCCGCTGCGCGTTTGTGCGCAATTTTAAAGCATGTCGTGTTTGGTATCCATGTACTCGGCCTATGATCATCTTTTTTATTTCATCAAACATTTGGGCAATATAGTGTTTTTTAGTGCATTAAAAATAAAAAAAGTGTGTTTTTCCCCCAAAAAATGCGTTTGAAAAAACGCTGCGCAAATACTGTGTGGAAAACAAAAAATGCAACACCCACTATTTTAATCTGTAGGGCCTTTGCTTTAAAAAAATATATAATGTTTGGGGGTTCAACATAATTTTCTTGCAAAAAAAAATATTTTTTCATGTAAACAAAAAGTGTCAGAAAGGGCTTTGTCTTCAAGTGGTTAGAAGAGTGGATGATGTGTGACATAAGCTTCCTAATGTTGTGCATAAAATGCCAGGACAGTTCAAAACCCCCCCAAATGACCCCATTTTGTAAAGTAGACACCTCAAGCTATTTGCTGAGAGGCATGTTGAGCCCATTGAATATTTTTTTTTTTTTGTCCCAAGTGATTGAATAATGACCAAAAAAATAAAAAATGTACAAAAAGTTGTCACTAAATTATATATTGCTCAAACATGCCATGGGCATATGTGGAATTACACCCCAAAATACATTCTGTTGCTTCTCCTGAGTACGGGGATACCACATGTGTGGGACTTTTTGGGAGCCTAGTCGCGTACGGGACCCCAAAAACCAAGCACCGCCTTCAGGATTTCTATGGGTGTAAATTTTTGATTTCACTACTCACTGCCTATCACAGTTTCGGAGGCCATGGAATGCCCAGATGGCACAAAACCCCCCCAAATGACCCCATTTTGGAAAGTAGACACCCCAAGCTATTTGCTGAGAGGTATGTTGAGTATTTTGCAGATCTCGCTTTTTGTCACAAAGTTTTGAAAATGTAAAAAAAGAAAAAAAAAAGAAAAAAAAATGTCTTTCTTAATTTTCAAAAACAAATGAGAGCTGTAAAATACTCACCATGCCTCTCAGCAAATAGCTTGGGGTGTCTACTTTCCAAAATGGGGTCATTTGTGGGGGTTTTGGGCTATTTTGACATTTTATGGCCTTCAAAACTGTGATAGGTAGTGAGGAGTGAAATCAAAAATGTATGCCCTTAGAAACCTTGAAGGCGGTGCTTGGTTTTTGGGGTCCCGTACGCGGCTAGGCTCCCAAAAAGTCCCACACATGTGGTATCCCCGTACTCAGGAGAAGCAGCAGAATGTATTTTGGGGTGTAATTTCACATATAACCATGGCATGTGTGAGCAATATATCATTTAGTGACAACTTTTTGTACATTTTTTTTTTTTCTTTTTGTCATTATTCAATCATTTGGGACAAAAAAAAAAAATATTCAATGGGCTCAACATGCCTCTCAGCAAATAGCTTGGGGTATCTACTTTCCAAAATGGGGTCATTTGGGGGGGTTTTGTGCCATCTTGGCATTTTATGGCCTTCAAAACTGTGATAGGTAGTGAGGAGCGAAATCAAAAATTTATGCCCTTAGAAACCTTGAAGGCGGTGCTTGGTTTTTGGGGTCCCGTACGCGGCTAGGCTCCCAAAAAGTCCCACACATGTGGTATCCCCGTACTCAGGAGAAGCAGCAGAATGTATTTTGGGGTGTAATTTCACATATGCCCATGGCATGTGTGAGCAATATATCATTTAGTGACAACTTTGTGCAAAAAAAAAACAGTTTGTCATATTCCCGCAACCTGTGGCAAAATATAAAATATTCCATGGACTCAACATGCCTCTCAGTAAATAGCTTGGGGTGTCTACTTTCCAAAATGGGGTAATTTGGGGGGGTTTTGTGCTATTTTGGCATTTTATGGCCTTCGAAACTGTGATAGGTAGTGAGGAGTGAAATCAAAAATTTACGCCCTTAGAAATCCTGAAGGCGGTGCTTGGTTTTTGGGGTCCCGTACGCGGCTAGGCTCCCAAAAAGTCCCACACATGTGGTATCCCCGTACTCAGGAAAAGCAGCAGAATGTATTTTGGGGTGCAATTCCACATATAACCATGGCATGTGTGAGCAATATATCATTTAGTGACAACTTTTTGTACATTTTTTTTTCTTTTTGTCATTATTCAATCATTTGGGACAAAAAAAAAATATTCAATGGGGTCAACATGCCTCTCAGCAAATAGCTTGGGGTGTCTACTTTCCAAAATGGGGTCATTTGGGGGGGTTTTGTGCCATCTTGGCATTTTATGGCCTTCAAAACTGTGATAGGTAGTGAGGAGTGAAATCAAAAATTTATGCCCTTAGAAACCTTGAAGGCGGTGCTTGGTTTTTGGGGTCCCGTACGCAGCTAGGCTCCCAAAAAGTCCCACACATGTGGTATCCCCGTACTCAGGAGAAGCAGCAGAATGTATTTTGGGGTGTAATTTCACATATGCCCATGGCATGTGTGAGCAATATATCATTTAGTGACAACTTTGTGCAAAAAAAAAAAGTTTGTCATATTCCCGCAACTTGTGGCAAAATATAAAATATTCCATGGACTGAACATGCCTCTCAGTAAATAGCTTGGGGTGTCTACTTTCCAAAATGGGGTCATTTGGGGGGGTTTTGTGCTATTTTGGCATTTTATGGCCTTCGAAACTGTGATAGGTAGTGAGGAGTGAAATCAAAAATTTGCGCCCTTAGAAATCCTGAAGGCGGTGCTTGGTTTCCGGGGTCCCGTACGTGGCTAGGCTCCTAAAAAGTCCCACACATGTGGTATCCCCGTACTCAGGAGAAGCAGCAGAATGTATTTTGGGGTGCAATTCCACATATAACCATGGCATGTGTGAGCAATATATCATTTAGTGACAACTTTTTGTAATTTTCTTTTTTTTTTTTGTCATTATTCAATCACTTGGGACCAAAAAAAAAAATATTCAATGGGCTCAACATGCCTCTCAGCAATTTCCTTGGGGTGTCTACTTTCCAAAATGGGGTCATTTGGGGGGGTTTTGTACTGCCCTGCCATTTTAGCACCTCAAGAAATGAGATAGGCAGTCATAAATTTAAAGCTGTGTAAATTTCAGAAAATGTACCCTAGTTTGTAAACGCTATAACTTTTGCGCAAACCAATAAATATACGCTTATTGACATTTTTTTTACTAAAGACATGTGGCTGAATACATTTTGGCCTAAATGTATGACTAAAATTGAGTTTATTCGATTTTTCTTATAACAAAAAGTAGAAAATATCATTTTTTTTCAAAATTTTCGGTCTTTTTCTGTTTATATCGCAAAAAATAAAAATCGCAGAGGCAATCAAATACCATTAAAAGAAAGCTCTGTTTGTGGGAAGAAAAGGACGCAAATTTCATTTGGGTACAACATTGCATGTCCGCACAATTTACAGTTAAAGCAGCGCAGTGCCGAATCCCAAAAACAGGCTTGGTCCTAATGGCCCGAAATGGTCCGGGGCTTAAGTGGTTAAGGACGCACCGCCACTGATATAAACACATACATGCACACATGCACACTCACATACATACATATGCACATGCGCACACACATGCACATGAGCACCCACAAATCCATACATACATGCACATGAGCACACACACATGCAAACACACACACATGAACACACACACATGAACACACACACACATGCAAACACACACACATGAACAGACACACATGAACACACACAGTAGATAAGAAACGGCAGTGCTTTACCTTACTGCTCTTCCTGCCGGGTACTGCACTGTAGGGGGAGACAAAGAGCACAGCACACACTGTGCTTTTTGTAATCAATGTGACGAGCTCCCCGCACACAGTGCCGATTACAGTTCGGCTTAGGATCGGGGAGCTCGTCTCCGCTCCTCCTATCGAAGTACTGTATACAGGGGGCCCTTGAGGGCCCCCTGCAGCAAGGGGCCCGGTCGCCATGGCGACCTCAGCGACCCCTATAATTCCGCCACTGACTTAAAGTGATTTTAAACAATCACATTGTAAATCAACCCATTTAGTTTAAAATAGAAATGAAAGGCAAAACGTATTTGTATAGATATAAAAATACATTATAAATACCCTCTCCCCTTTTTTATAAGTGATAACATTCCCTCTGTTCTCAGCTGCATAAGAGCTGGGAGAGGAGAAGCAGCAGCACGCTGAGATCCCCAGTGACTGGCCCGTGCAGCGGGAGCGTGTCAGGACAAGTCTGATCATTGGAGGAGGGCAGGCTGAGTTTCCAGCACAGCTAGAGAACTGACCATGGTGTGCTCTCCTACTTAGTGTGGACAGTTTTTAGGAGAAAAGCAGAGGGACTGGCAGGAACACCAAGGATTTCACATAAAGGAGGCAATACAAAGAGCAGGATACTTTCTCATACAAGTACATGGTACAGCATCCACATATCAGGAATATGAAGTGTTGGGGTAACAAACGCTTCAATAAAGCCTTTGTTCTGCGTGCTCACCCATGTTGATAACTCCTGATCCAAACTGAAACATAGCAAGGTTGGATCCAGTGCAAAGGGACCTTGAGCTGCTCTCATATGGTAAGAGGAACCAATTAGCTTCTTAAAAGTATACAAATGCACACATTTATTTATTTATTTATTCACTGTCTCAAGAGATGTTTGGTCAAAGCTCTTTTGATCATTCTTCTCATGTGGGTCACAGGAGTGCACTTACTGTCACCCAGAATCAACTTTAGCCCATTGTCGACTAACATCACAGAGCCGCTCCAGACTACGGGGGGATCTCAACAATAATTTCAAAATCCATCAGTTGTCTTACAGGCAGTTGGCTTAGCCTTTTAGTGTGCTCTTTTTTTTCACAATCAAATTAAATGTGCTCTTACCTCCTCTCCAGTGAGTGCTGGCAGGCAAAGCAGTGACTAACATCGCTTTGTGCTCAGATGGGACCCAAGAACTCAGTCATCAACGGTCAGGTGATCGCTCAGTTCTTGGGCTTGGAGCTGGTAAGGGGCCAGCTTGCAGCCCCGGACTGATGCTGCAGCAGGTATGTATGTATATATATATATATATATATATATATATATATATATATATATATATATATATATTATTATTTTTTCTATTCCTACCCTTCTCCTTGACTTCATTCGTATTGGCATGTATCTATTTAGACTAAAGGTAAAAAGGACTCTGGGGGAAATGACACCAAGTGTGGACATGTTTTATAAAATTTTATCTAACATAATCTCCATCTTTCTTGCAAAATGAGCTAAACTCGTATTCCTTGTTGCATTTACCAAGCATACATTACAGACAGGCTAAATAGCTCTCTTCAAGAGCATCTAGAGCCTCTGCTTAGAGAAAGGGTTCAAAGGACTTGGTACCATTTCCAAAATCTCCCCTGTCTAATGAGCATAAGTGCCTATTTAATATATAATGTCAGCTAACATCAGTTATAAGAAATACTGTCTAATAAAAAATAGTTTTGCTGGAGTGCATAGCTCCAAGGAAGAGCCTGATCTAGCAAATGACGCCCGTAGGTGAGCACAGCCAAATCTCACATGTGAAAGGAATCAGGGTAGAGAAACACTGCAGCAAGAAGGTAAGAGTACACAAGCAGGAAAATGCCAACTTGTGACACTGTCTCAGAGTGACCACTGGAATAGTGGCGACAAACACATGAGTATCTAACACTGACAAGGCCCTCCTAAAATGACATGTGTGGGTATCATATATGTACGATATGATAAGACCTCAAAGGGCTGACTGGCAGTGATATCAAAAGCCCAAAGCACAGAGGACAGTGTATCCAATAAAACAGTATTGGTTTATTCCACACACAGTTAAAAAACAAATGAGATGAATGGTGGTTACCAGTTGATGACCAACCTCATACCACAGTCATGCAGGATATGCTGGGGAACAGGGTTATTGATGAGGACTGTAGGATCCATGTTGAAAAATGATCAGCGGCCGCAGAAAGGAGGCGGGTGGATACACGTCACCGGAAGTAGACATCACCGGAAGTGACGTAGCTGGAACCAAGAAGTCGGTGGTGGTGGACACTCAGACTGGGACACATCAGACAATCATGCTGGTTGCCAGAATAACATTTTTCGAGGTGCGCTCCTTTGTCAAATCCTGACAGGCAACCAGCAAGCCAATGTTTATATCTGTGCACCGACACCCATCAATTAACAGTTAACCCAGCATATCCCTCAGCTCAAGGATAGTCTGGTCAGCTACTGATAGGGAACCTTTTAAAAATGTATAGATTAAAATTGGCATAAAAAAAGCACCCGCTGCCTCGGAGCTGCACTTTAACGTACATGTAACACATTTTTATACCGAATAACACACTGAGATTGTATGAATATAAAAACATGATAGAAAAAGAGTGAAAAAATCGAAAAAAATAAACTGAGTTAAAATAAGAAATAAAGGGTTAACAACAGGCAGACTATTTAAAAGTACTGTATCACACACCAGTATGGTCTATAACAAGATCAACATACGTAGCCACTAAATTATATTTTGAATCTCTGGATCCTCACTAACTCCACTGGTAGTCAAATTATCTAATTGCGGATCTAAAAGGTCTCACGTTTGCACAATACAAAAAACTTCTCATTAGCAGTAAGGAACCCATCGGATACACATTCAATGGCTAATATCATCAAGTGGGACACTGTACTTGTCTGAGCATTCCTTAATTAACCTACAGTGTTCACCAACCCTCATGCAAAGTGGGCATATGGTGCGCCCCACATACAGCAAATCGCATGAGCACCGTAGTGCATAAATCACATGGTCCGTAGAACAAGTGATGAACTGTCTTATCTCATAGATGTGGCCAGCCCTATACCCAAATGCCGTCTGATCTCGCTCAACGAACTGGCTCACTTGCCGTAGCCTTAGGCCCCTTTCAGCCATCAGCCGTCAGCCATTCCCGCGCTGGTGGACAGCAGCCAGCCATACCTGCCTAGGGGACAGCAGCAGCCACCAGCCATGGTAATGACTAAGCAATAACATTTGCGCAAAACATGTCTACCCCTTTGTCCCCTGCTCCATCTGTCAACCACCACTGGTCATATGAAGCTGCAATAAAGGGATTTTTGGAAGTGCAGCCGTCCGGAATCATTTCCTTATGAGCCACCAGCCATACCCAGCTGGGTAACAACAGCTGCGAGCCATACCGGCCCTGGGGGTCAGCAGCAGCCACCAACTATACCCGCCTAGGGGACAACAACAGCTGCCAGCCATACCTGCCTGGGGGACAGCAGCAACCAGCAATACCTGCAGGAATCCTAAGGAAGAAATTCTGAGATCAGTTTTTAATTATAATCAAACAGCAATGATCATATCTGTTCTCTACACTGGTACATTAGCTACACTGGGCTGTTTTCAAACTGATCGGCACTTGTGCTCTGTAAAGGTCGTCAAATGATGAAACGCATAGGGCGGGGCTAGGACATTGGCATCACTGTGTATGGTTGGATCAGACTTGTGGCTTGGAGCTAACAGCTGGAGATGATCGACAATATGATAGAGCGCTTACACCCTAGTGTCGGGAAGACACTTGTTAGATGTGAGTGGATCTACATTGTTTTAATAAAGCCTTTTAGAAAAGTTATTACGCTATGGAAGCCTTCCTCCCTCTTCTATGTGTGGCCGTGACCTGCATGAGAGGTGTTTGAGTAGGAGAGATGATATTGGAAATCAGTACCTGGGTGATTAACCCATTGGAAACCATTATAAAAACGCAGTAGCTAGTTTATAATTTGACCAGCCATTGATTCTGGTGATTCATTTTAGTGTAGATGGTGAAGGATAACATCGGGTGTCACCTTTAGTGATACCAACACACTTTAAAAGGATCGATTCAGCATTAAGTTGCACTGGATTTTTGGGCTACTTTTCTCTGGAACACTTGTGGATTTTTTCTGAGTGGACATATTTATTGCACATTGCACTTTTTTCTTCTAGAGCACTGGATTTATAATTTTTGTAGTATTTTGCACCTTTTTTTTGCAATAATTGCACTTTATGTGTTTACAGTACTAGCACTTTATGTTTGATGTCAACATTTTGCACACCATATTGTGCTGTATTTGATGTTTTTTTTTCACAGTGATGCCATTTTTGATTTATATTGTTATATAGATCTTTGCACTTTATATTATTATTACTGTTTTTTGAACATAGCATGTTAATGGTTATAATTGCACAATGCATTAGTGTAAATTTGGATCATATATTAAATTTTAGGCATTGGGATAAGGATTACCGTAGTAACTAGCGCCACTTGCTGTTCCTTTCTTTAAGGAAAGGAATAACTTTTAGGGCAAAGATGACATAAAAGAAAAGCATTACACTACTACAGGTACAAAAAAATAAACTACAGTTCTTAAGCCTAGGTTCACACTGACTGCAGGAATGAAATCATGCGAGTTCAGCTGACATCTGGGGGCAATTTCAGAGACATCTATGCGGGTTTCTGCACAGATGTCAATGGAAATCGCACCCCTAATCACCAAAAGTAGTACAGAAATTACTTTTGGGAATCGGTGCAAATGCGGCGGCGCACTGATTCGGACGCTGCCATTGCCGTCAATTGCCACCGATTTGGCATGCAATTTTTAACTTCAATAAATTTTTATTGTAAAGTCAGGTTCATACAATATACAACTCATTAACATTTGTGCATCTACATTATGCACTTATACAGCGAATACGTTCGTGACATAAAATGATAGGAGAAGGGATATGGGAAACATTCAGAAATTGGCATACAACTTATACCAAGAATAGTAATTCAAAAAATATCGTAACATAACTATATATCAGAGATCAAGGGTGAATTTATTCTGGTTTTCCAATTCTGGTTATACCATGCTTTCCAACTAGACCATTTGTCTCTTACCCTTAAGTAGTTGCCCTGGGTCGCTGCAAACATTAACTCATATGCGGCGTGGGTGTTAGTCGTCTCTATTACTTCCTTAAATGATGGTGGGTTTGCTGCCAGCCAGTGACGCAGAATCACCAATCTCGTACTGATATGTGTAACTATGGTTCTTGTTCGTGGCGCTATTTGTTCTATACCCAGTGATAGTACTGCTAGTGCTGCGTTTGGAGTGATGTGTAACCCTACAAACTTAGAGATGAGGTCAAATACTTTGGACCATAGTGAGTGCAGGGCAGAACAGTTCCACAGGATATGGTGCAACGTACCCGTTTCTCCACATTTCCTCCAACAAAGAGCGGAGTTTGAAGGATTAAATTTAGACACTCTGAGTGGTGTAAGATACCACTGTAGCGTAATTTTATGGGTTACTTCCCAGAGATTGGAGCTTTTAGTCGCAGTAAAGTTATGTAGTAGAGCTTTCTGCCATTGGAGTTCAGAGTTCCTTGCACCTAGTTCCCGTTCCCATGCTATTATATTGGTGGATTTTTCAAATAAAGTTTTAGAGTTTAGAAGGCCATAAAACAAGGAGATGCCTTTAATATTGGTGCAGCTTTTCGTCAGGAATAGTAGTGATCGCCATGGCAGCAGCGTTTCAAATTTGGATGCGGATTGAAGGAGGTGAACTATTTGCAGGTATCTATATTGGTCACTAATGTCAAGGTTATATTCTATTTGCAATGTTCTAAATGTTTTAGGGGCAGGGCCTACCATCAAGTCCTGCACTGTTTTGATACCCCTGGTCGTCCAGTGTGTTATTTTTAGGTCTGGGATTATTAATGATAGACAAGAGATGTTAAGAGGTAAGGGTTTTAGAATTTGATCTGGAAAGTCTAGAGATGAGAACATTTTCCATGTTTGTAAAGTAGCCTTGATAGTGATAGACAGATGCGAGAGTGCCTGAGGTAAAATGTTACAGGTTAGGAGTAGATCCGCCAGCTTGTGCCCATGAGTTTGGGCTGATTCCAGTTCCAACCATCTAGGTCCTTGGTGTTGATAAAACCAAGCTCTAGTTTGGGAAAGGATAGCGGCTGAGTGACAGTCTTTCAGGAGGACATGGCCTATTCCTCCTGCACTTCTGGTCTTTATCAATTTTTTGAAAGCGCACCTAGCTCTCTTTCCCTGCCATAGGAATCTATTCAACATGGACTGAGCTTTGGTAAAAAAGGAGTTAGGGATTGGAATTGGCAGTGTTCGGAAGAGGTATAACAATTGTGGTAGGACTATCATTTTAAAAGACGCTAGCCGCCCTGTCCAGGATAGTTCCACCCTATCTAAGTCTTGTAGTTTGTTGGTCATCATATTTAAAAAGGGAGTATAGTTAGCTGTAAATAGGTCTTCAGTAGTCGCCGTGAGGGTAATCCCCAGGTATTTTATCCCATCCTGCTTCCATGTATATGGAAAACGTGCGCTAAGTCGCGTTTGAACAGATAATTCTATACCCAGTCCCATTATGTAGGACCTACTCTCATTGACCTTATAGTAGGACAGTTGATTGAACAGAGCTACAGCCGAGTGTACCGAAGCCAGGGAAGTTTCCACGTCGGTGAGAATCATTATAATGTCGTCTGCAAATAAGCTGATCGTATGGGTAGAGTTGGGCATGGGATATCCTTTGATGTTGGGTGAGATCGAATATAGATGGCCAGAGGTTCCATTAGAAGGTTAAATATCAGGGGGGATAAAGGACACCCCTGTCTAGTGCCATTAGTAATGGTGAATGGTTTGGACAGCAACCCTGAGGTGTAAACCTGAGCCGAGGGGTTAGAGTATAGGGCTAAGATAGCTTGCAATATACTACCCGAGAAGCCAAAGCGCTGTAGCACTTGGGTGAGATACATCCAGTGAATGCGATCAAAGGCCTTCTCTGCATCCAAGGCCAGTAGCAGAGAAGGCCTTTTGTGCAGTTTAGCTAGGTGAATAATGTTAGTCAGTCTACGGGTGGCATCAGACGTTTGGCGGCCTTTAGTAAAACCCGTCTGGTCTGGGTTGATAATAAGGGGAAGTATGTCTATTAATCTATAGGCAACAATTTTGGCATAGACCTTTAGGTCGATATTGAGAAGTGATATGGGGCTAAAGTTTGGAGGGGAATTAGGTTCCTTCCCTGGCTTCGGCAAGGCCACAATGACAGCGTTCAACATTTCAGAGGGGAAGGAGGCCGAGGCAGCGGCAGCGGCAAAGATTTGTTCCATATATGGTGTCAGTAGTTGTTTGAAGGATTTATAATAATCGCCAGAAAATCCATCTGGACCCGGAGATTTATTAATTGGAAGTGAGTCTATTGCCCTGTGTATCTCTACAGTACTGAATGGCTGATTGAGAATCAGCAATTGCTCCTGCGAGACATGAGGAATGTCTAACTTTCCAAGAAACAGATTGATTGCGCCAACATCTGGTTGGATAGTATTTGGATCATCTTTCAAGTTGTAAAGGGAGCCATAGTAATGGCTGAAGGCATCCGCTATTTCCTGGGGGTGATAAAGTTTATGTTTAGTGAGGGGATGTATTATGTACGGAATCTTAGTTTTTTGTCTCATGCCCTTTATCCGATGTGCTAAATTTTTACCTGCTTTGTTCCCCGTGGCGTAGTATGTCATCTTAAGTTTTTTGGACGCTTTTTCAAAGTTATCCAACAGCAGTAGCCGCAGATCATATCTTAGTTGGGTAATTTGATTCGTAATTTTGGGGGATGGGTTCTGCTTGTTGCTAGTCTCTAATAGAAAGATTTTGTCAGTAATTTATTTTATTTGCTTATGCCGCTGCCTCTTGGCCCTCGCCCCCAACTGGATGAATATGCCACGAATAAAAGTGTGCATTCCATAGTACAAATTTATCCTGTACAGAGGATTCGTTATTTTTAAAGAATTCATTTAACTGGCTTTCAATGACTGATTTAGAATCTGCTTGTTGCAAGAGAAATTAGTTCAATCTCCATAATGGAGGCGCGGTGCTGGATGTCGCATCTTCCAGTGACAGGGTGATAGATGCGTGGTCAGACCACGTGATGACGTTGATATGCGTGGAAGATACATTGGCTAAAGTTTGCTGGTCAACAAGAAAAAGGTCAATGCGGGAATAAGACCTATGCGGTGGTGAAAAAAACTTAAAGTCTTTCTCTCCCGCGTGTAAGCACCTCCAGGCGTCAAATAAGTCGTGTTTGTTAATTGAGGGTAGTAAGGACGGGCTAGAACGTTTGACGCCGGAGGTAGAGTCTATCTCAGGATCTGGGGTAGCATTGAAATCACTGCACAGTATTAATCTCCTCCTGTGGTGATTCCTGACCTTTTTCATCAGATTATGAAAAAAATGAATTTGGCGTTGGTTCGGTGAGTAGGCGTTTACTATAGTGTACGTGGTTGAGTTAAGGTCACACACCAGTATGAGATACCGGCCTTTGACATCTTTAATTTCCTCATGAAGGGTGAAAGCCACAGATTCCCTTATAGCTATGAGGACTCCTTTGGTTTTATTGTGGGCATTAGCAGTATAAAGATGTGGGAAGTTTCTGTGCGAACATTTAGGTGGGGCTGCTGCAGAAAAATGTGTCTCTTGAGCACAAAGTATATCACCTTTGTTGGAGAGGGCCTCTGTCCATAAGGATCTCCTTTTAGCAGTATGGTTAAGCCCTTTAGAATTAATAGAAACTATTATTATACCCATATTTGAAGGAGTGGGAAGTTTGTGCCGTGTTTCTGCTTCATAATCATTTTTGAGGCAATGTCTCCATCTTGTGGCTATTTTTGGTATAGCGGTGAAAGAATAGTAAAAATGATGTATAGGTTCAGAATGTACTCACTATGTGGTGATGAGGATAGAGTTTTCCCAGAACGATTGTTGGACCAAGTTGAGTGGCATTTCTGCATGGCAGGTCCGGCTGTAACTACATGAACTCCAGCTTGTAGATCTTTTAACAATAAAAACAAGAAAACTGAGAAACAAAAGAAAAACATAGAAAAGGTATAACCAAGCAACTAATAGAAAACAACAGAGTGGTCCCACTCCCAGCCTTCAGTAGGGCACTAGAACCAGAATACCCGTATGCAGCGGATTGCTGCCCAAGTTGGGTGGGGGTAAAGTTCAGGCCTAATGGCTCTCCTGAACAACCTTCCAGGGATTAGTAGTAAAGTGTACCCATCCGGGTTAAGTGTGCGACTTGGCATTCCTGTTAGTAACAGTTTTCCAATCGGGTTCTGCAAACCTCCGTGGTTTAACAGCAGGGCTGTCATCTGATTGCTCAGGCAGTATTCTCCATTTCTCCAGTAGAGAGAGGCCTTTATCCAGAGAGTCTATTGTGTGCGTGCGGCCATCTTTAACAATAGATAGCTTTGTGGGATAACCCCACCTGTAGACAATTTTATGATTCCTAAGTACCATGGTGATGGTATTCAGGTTCTTTCGTTTCTGAAGGGTATATTGCGACTGGTCTGCATAGAACTGTAGATTTTGATATTGTGCAGGAATTTGTTCACCTTTGCACATCGTCGCCATCAGTAGCTCTTTTGCATGAAAGAAATGTAGGCGCAATATTACATCTCTAGGGACCTGCTCAGGTAAGAAAGACGGTTTAGGTAAACAATGGATTCTGTCGATCGTTAATTCAAGATCAGAAAGATTAGGGGCAAGCAATTTAAACAGTGAGGAAGCATAGTCACGCAAATCAGTAAGCTGGACCGACTCAGGGATCCCCCTGATTTTCATGTTGTTCCTCCTATTTCTGTCTTCAAAATCTGCGAGCTTAGCCTTAACCCATTCCGTGTCCCCTTCTCTTTCCTCATGTGAGTCAACAAGATCATTAATGGTCTCAGCAAAATCCCCCATTTTTTGCTCAATGTGCTCAACCCTCACTTCTACTGCTTGAATGTCAGTATGGAACCTATGCATGCACTGTGCCATATCAGATTGCAACGAGCTCCTCAATGATAACAGCATGTCTTTCAATACAGTATCTATCACAGGCTGATGCATGGTTGGAAAGGATTCTATGGAATCAGGGAGATCATGTGTCTCATCCCCAGAGTTAGTGGCATGGCTGACCTGAAGGTTGCATCCCTCTCCATCCAGTCTGAATTTCGCTTTGGCTGGGCTGCCAGAGATAGGGGAGGGAGAGTACTGTTGTGAGCTTGCAGGGGAGTTGTTATTTTGGTGCTTCTTGCCTTTATCAGGCATGTTGCTGGCCGTTTTGTCTACAGGGGTAGATGATGGCCGGGGGCCATCTTGCCTACCTTCATGAGGCTTGTGGGGAAAAAAGTCCGTCAGGCGCTGCGGCTTGCGGTGCTCCTTTCTCTTCCTGGACATGCTGCCGGGGTAATCCAGAGGTGGAACGCCTTGCGGGGGTGATATTTCGGGGTCCCGATGGGGTGATTCGTGCCGCTGTTCCCTGTGTGTTACAGGAGCTCCGGTCTTATGCTGCCATCCAGCTCGCGCGCAGGCCACGCCCTTGGCATGCAATTTGACATCAATGTCAACCAGGGCTTACAGTTCTTCTATACCCACAACTTTTTCATAGGTTTGGATAGAACAGGGAAATATTACCATCAGTGTTGTAACTAACGCTGTTTAACCACTTCCCGCCCAGTCAATAGCAAATTGACGTCCGGGAAGTGGTTCTGTTATCCACACTGGACGTCATATGACGTCCTGCGGGATAACAGCCGCCGCACGCCCGGGGGGGCGCGCATCGCGGCGATCAGTGTAGCGGTGGGTCAGTCTGACCCACCGCTACACTGATCTCGGTAAAAAGCCTCCGTTGGAGGCTTTTTACCATGTGATCAGCCGTGTCGAATCACGGCTGATCAGGAAGTAAACAGGAAGAGCCGTTGATCGGCTCTTCCTCACTCGCGTCTGACAGACGCGAGTAGAGGAGAGCCGATCGGCGGCTCTCCTGACAGGGGGGGTTCGCGCTGATTGTTTATCAGCGCAGCCCCCCCTCGGATACCCACACTGGACCACCAGGGAAGCCCCCAAGGACCACCAGGGAAGCCCTAAGCATGTGGATGGCCCCCATGGCCATCCACATGTAGTAAAAAAAAAATATATAAAAAAAAACATAAAAAAATATGCCAATCAGTGCCCACACATGGGCACTGACTGGCACGATCATGGCAAGAAAATAATGTGTGGTGGCTGGCATTGCTAGGCAGCAGTGTCACCAGTGCCACCTACTAGTGTCCATCAGTGCCACCTATCAGTGCCCATCCGTGCCCATCTGTGCCCATAAGTGCCCACCTATCAGTGCCACCCATAAGTGCCCATCAGTGCCGCCTAAAAGTGCCCATCAGTGCCGCCTATGAGTGCCCATCAGTGCCGCCTATGAGTGCCCATCAGTGCCGCCTATGAGTGCCAATCAGTGCCGCCTATGAGTGCCAATCAGTGCCGCCTATGAGTGCCCATCAGTGCCGCATACCAGTGCCACATATCAGTGCCCATCAGTGCCGCCTATCAGTGCCCATCATCAGTGCCCATCAGTGCCACCTCATCAGTGCCACCTCATTGGTGCCACCTCATCGGTGCCCATCAGTGTCGCCTTATCAGTGCCCTTCAGTGCCGCCTTATCAGTGCCCGTCATTGAAGTAGAAAAGGTACTTATTTACAAAAAAAATAACAGAAACAAAGAAAAACATCGTTTTTTAAAAAAAATCGCTCTTTTTTTATTTGTTGCGCAAAAAATAAAAATTGCAGAGGCAATCAAATACCACCGAAAGAGAGCTCTATTTGTGGGAACAAAATGATAAAAAATTTGTTTGGGTACAGTGTAGTATGACCGCGCAATTGTCATTCAAATTGCGACAGTGCTGAAAGCTCAAAATTGGCTTGGGCAGGAAGCTGTATAAGTGCATGGTATTGAAGTGGTTAAATAAACGGCGTTAGGTAACGTAGCCACTTTTTGGGGTAATGAGGAATCTAACTGATTACTCTTCCCCTCATGGCACCGCCGTTCCCATTACTTGGGCGGCGTTACCCTAATTATATCTACTCGCCGCAGCCGCCTCGAGCAGATGTAATGTAACATTTAACTAACTGCAAGCCGCCGTCTGCCTACCTGAACAGCTTGTCTGTCACGTACCTGGTAGGAGTCTGGAATGACGAGGTCGGCCTCCCTTGTATCTCCAACCCAAGCCCCACTGAGGATGGGACAGATGGTGGCTAGGGTGAGGAGGAACACGAGTGCCTGTAGTTGCGTGCAGAACTTGTCAGCTGAGTTGCAGACGTGGAGATGCCGGCAGAGCATCTGGTAAGGAACTGGACTCAGGAAAGCTGGTAGGATGGACAGCCAGCACAGGCACTGGAGACAGCGTTTAAGCCAAGAAGGAGGCTGGTGCAGAATCACAAGGATGGCCGGGTTCGGTAGCAGACGGGCAGCGAGGTACAAGGCATAGGCAGGAGGGAGGTCAGATGGGAAGCCGGGATCAGGAACCAGTAATCAAGTATTCAAGTCCGGAAGCAAGGTCAAAGGGAAGCCAAGGTTCAGCAACAGGGATCAAGCCAGGTTTAAACAGAGTTCAGGTATCAGGGTACTTGCTGAAGACCAGTCAGCACTTGTCAGAAGTCAGAGCATCCTTTAACTAGGCAGGCTGGCGCCAAAGGGAATTAGGAGCGCGCTCCTGCGCGCGCACATTGCCCGCGCGCATGCGCGAATTGCGCACGCGCATGTGCAATGATACTCCGGAAAGGCCGCTGCGGCCCGGGGATGCGCGCGTGTGTGCCAGCATTCCGAGACTGTTGACGAATGCGCGTGTGCGCAGACGGATTCCCAGCAGCTTCCTTACAGTGTCATGCAGACAGACGGCGGCCATTGCAGTGTTCAAAAGCCGCGCCTCCCAAGTCCTCGTCGCCTGTGATAGGCGGAACACTCAATTTCACAGCAGGCAGTGTTCCGCCTATCACGGACATCCTCTCATCCTCGTCTGTGTTACGAGGATGAGCGGATGTCCGTGATAGGCGGAACACTGAATGCTGGGAAATTGAGTGTTCCACCTATCACAGACGAGGAGGACTGGACGAGGCGCGGCTTTTGAATAATGGAATGGCCGCTGGGAGTCGGGACGCCGCCGATCTGAGGTACCGTACTGTACACGGGCACAGTGAGACACGGGCGCAGTGAAGCATGGGCACAGGGAGACATGGGCACAGTGGGGCACGGGCACAGTGAGGCCCGGGCACAGTGAGGCATTGGGCACAGTAAGGCCCAATACATACATACCTATATATTATGGGCACAGTGAGGCATGGGCACAGTGAGGCATGGGCACAGTGAAGCACGGGCACAGTGAGGCATTGGGCACAGTGAGGCATGGGCACAGTGAGGCATGTGCACAGTGAGACACGGGCACAGTGAGGCATTGGGCACAGTGAGGCATTGGGCACAGTGAGGCATTGGCACAGTGAGGCACGGGCACAGTGAGGCACGGGCACAGTGAAGCACGGGCACAGTAAGGCACAGGCACAGTGAGGCACGGGCACAGTGAGGCATGGGCACAGTGAAGCATGGGCACAGTGAAGCATGGGCACAGTGAGGCATGGGCACAGTGAAGCACGGGCACAGTGAGACACGGGCACAGTGAGGCATAGTGAGGCATGGGCACAGTGAGGCATAGGCACAGTATCAATATTATTTATTGTTATCCCTCCTATTATTTTTATACACTGAAAAAATTACACATATATCATCCTTCTACCGCCCCGCCCCCGTGTATATATAATATAACCAATATAGTTACTTTGCTGAGTAACTAATTACTTTTTCAATGTAGTAACTGAGTGAGTGACTCCATTACTTTTTGGAAGAAGTAATTTGTAACTGTAACTAATTACTTTTTTAACGTAAGATGAACAACACTGATTACCATTACCTCATAGGGAATTACTGTTACTGTAAGTAAATGTTTGGGGATCTTCTCAAGGCAAGTTTAAAAACTTCAACACAATTCAGAGTAATAGGAGTATGCTTGAAAAAATAGAAATTCAATGTGGAATTAATATATGTTTTTAGGGTTTTGAATAAATGTTAAATGCTTTAACAACTACACTTTCACTGTCATGCATGGGTAGCACAGTTGCTAAGTGGTTATCCCTTTCTGGCACCACTAAGGTCGCTGGTTCAGCCTCGGCACTACCTGCCTGAAGTTTGTATATTCTCCCCGTGCCTCTGTGGATTTCCTCATAAACTTCAAGGACATGCTGGAATAAATAAATAATTATCAGGTAAAAAAAAAATTGCTTGGTATTTTGGACAGCTATAGTGCCTTGCAAAAGTATTCACCCCCCTTGGCATTTTTCGTGTTTTGTTGCCTCACAACCTGGAATTAACATGGATTGTTTAAGGATTTGCATAATTTAATTTACAGAACATGCCCCACAACTTTGAAGATGTTTTTTTTATTATTGTGAAGCAAACAACAAATAGGACAAAATAACAGAAAAAGCCAATGTGCATAACTATTCACCCCCCCTAAAGTCAATACTTTGTAGAGCCACCTTTTGTGGCTATCACAGCTCCAAGTCGCTTTAAATAAGTCTCTATGAGCTTGCCACATCTTACCACTGGCATTTTTGGCCATTCCTCCTTGAAAAACTGCTCCAGCTCCTTCAAGTTGGATGGTTTGCACTTGTGAACAGCAATCTTTAAGTCTGACTACAGATTTTCTATTGGATTGAGGTCTGGGCTTTGACTAGGCCATTCCAACACATTTACATGTTTCTCCTTAAACCACTCAAGTGTTGCTTTAGCAGTGTGTTTGGGGTCACTGTCCTGCTGGAAGGTGAATCTCTGTCCTAGCCTCAAATCACACACAGAGTGGTTCAGGTTTTGCTCAAGAATATCCCTGTATTTAGCACCATCCATCTTTCCCTCAACTCTGACCAGTTTCCCAGTCCCGACTGCTGAAAAACATCCCAACAGCATGATGCTGCCACCACCATGTTTCACTGTGGGGATGGTGTTCTTTGGGTGATGTGATGTGTTGGGTTTGCACCAGACATAGAGTTTTCTTTGATGGCCAAAAAGTTTAATTTTAGACTCTTCAGACCAGAGCACCTTCCTCCATACATTTGGGAGTCTCCCACGTGCCTTTTTCGCAAACTCAAAACGTGCCATTTTGTTTTTTGCTGAAAGTAATAGTTTTCTTCTGGCCACTCTGCCATAAAGCTCAAACTCTATAGAGCGTACGGCTTATTGTCGTCCTATGTACATGTAGCAGGGTCTCCGTTGAGGCCCCATGAACTACGTTACCCAGAACCCCATTTGGCACCCAGGGTGCATTGGGCTGCCGCAGAGACTCATGGGTGGGGTATAAAAGGGGAGAGCGAGGCTTAGCCCGGCCTCTTTGGACACCGCGCGGCTGGCAAGAGGACTTCCTGTGCGGACCTGCTGCGAGTGCAAGGCCTGAGGCCTGGGCCTTGCGCACTTCCAGAGAGCCTTCCACCTCGCTGCGGAGCCTGTGCGGCGACAGACATCTACCTGCTTGAGGGACGTCAGTGAACCGGAGATCAGGCGGTGGCAGATCCTGTGTGTGTGAACACAGCGGTGGGAGTCCCGGACTGGGATCGAGTCCGGAGGGGTGAGAGGGCACCTGCTCACAACCATACTCGAGTACTTTACTAGGCCTATAGACTGCCTTGGCCCATCGGGTGATATTTCCCTTTTCCTGTCAGGAGACTAGTTGGAGGACTGAGTCACATAGTCTCCAGGGAGTTGTCCCATTACCTCAGACCTTGTTGGATTACAAATATTGTTCCTGTATGTGCACCACTGATCATCTGGAATGCGAAGATTCCTTCTCTAGAGACTGAGTTTTAGTTAAGTCAGGCCTGACTGGGAGTTGATAGTATTATTGGGCGCCATATTGCCAACAGGGACCCAAGCTATAGGTTGGTGTGTGTTAGAACTAATTGCGCATTATCATTAACTTTTATTAACTACTGTTAACTACTGTTAGTATTACTGCAGGGCTCTGCATGCATGTGTTATATGTAATATTAATTGTTAACCCCTTTTATCTACAAGTAAACCTTATACATTTTCTCAAATCCGGTGTTGGAGTCCCTATATATATATTTATCACTAGAAGAAAGGTATTGTGGGAGTGTGTGTAGACTGTTATAGAGATATATAGAAACACCACCCCTAGACTAAGCTGTGCCAGAGAAGGGCTGAGTAGATTGCCGGGGGTTGGCTGTGCTGTGTACAGGGCTCAAAAGCAAACCAGTGGCTCCCTTAGTTTGGGGGTATCGCTACATACAGATACAATAAAAACAGAAAGGTTAGCCCATGGGACTTTAAATGAGGAGGTCAAATAGGTCCAGACAGGTGAAATTAAAAACTCAATTTATTAAACACATGGGGACATTGGTCATGAGTTGTACATGTGTTAAACATGAACATGCAATGCAACATGTATAGTGACATGCTAAATTTGCTAATCATGAACATCTAGTTCCAGTGTTAAAACAAAAGAGAATGTGTACATACATATACATCTGTAAATTCACATCATACATTAAACATGTATAAAACATGGACATATAAACAGCCCATAAAATTGGCATGATGCAGACATTAGGGCAGTAATAAACATGTAGTTATAATGGCAGAGTATTACGCATACATATGCATCTATGAACTCGACGCGTTTCGCAAGCTCTGCTCGCTTCCTCAGGAGTTGATGCATGTATGAAGTATCTAAAGATATAAATATAGATAAGATGCATCATACAATTTGAAATATGGTTAGATAAGCAGCAAGGGGCCTAACTGGGTGCTCCCCATACTTATAAATAAATGGATTGTTTCCCAGAGCCAATCCTCAATGGCGGTGGTGGACAAAACCTCCAACCGGGGGCTGAAAGAGGGCGGACAAACAAACGACCGGGACCAGGCAGTGGGCGGACATGGCGAATGAAAGAGTGAGGAGAAGAAAAGTGTAACCCTTGATGTGCCTTGCTGGCTGAGTATGTCATGGTAACTGAAACATGAATAATCAAGTATCTGAGTAACTCATTCCCATATAGCTGGGAGCTAGGAGTATAAGAAATAGTCATGTCAGGCGAGGCAATCATCAGACCATTATCTCTCTTTTCTATGTACAGATACTCCAGTCTCTGCTGTGGAACTCTGCAGCTCCTCCAGGGTTACCTTAGGTCTCTGTGCTGCCTCTATAATTAATGCCCTCCTTGCCCGGTCCGTGAGTTTTGGTGTGCGGCCGTCTCTTGGCAGGTTTGCTGCTGTGCCATGTTCTTTCAATTTGGTTATGATAGATTTGATGGTGCTCCTAGGGATCATCAAAGATTTGGATATTTTTTTTATAACCTAACCCTGACTTGTACTTCTCAACAACATTGTCCCTTACTTGTTTGGCGAGTTCCTTGGTCTTCATGGCAGTGTTTGGTTAGTGGTGCCTCTTGCTTCGGTGTTGCAGCCTCTGGGGCCTTTCAAAAAGGTGTGTAATGTAATGACAGATCATGTTACACTTACATTGTACACAGGTGGACATCATTTCACTAATAATGTGACTTATGAAAATAATTGGTTGCACCAGAGCTTTTTATGGGCTTCATAACAAAAGGGGGTGAATACATACGTACATGCCAATTATCAGTTTTTTTATTTCTGAAAAATAGTTTTATGTATATATTTTTCTAATTTTACTTCACCAACTTATGCCGCGTACAGACGGTCGGCAATTCCGCCAGCAAAAGTCCGATGTGAGCTTTTGGTCGGAAAAAGTTCCTATCGGAAATTCCAATCGTCTGTAGCAATTCCAACGTGCAAAATTCAGACGCATGCTCAGAAACAATTTGACACATGCTCGGAAGCAGTGAACTTCATTTTCTCGGATCGTCATAGTGTTGTACGTCACCGCGTTCTTGACGGTCGAAAGTTCAGAGAACTTTTGTGTGACCGTGTGTATGCAAGCCAAGCTTGAGCGTAATTCCGTCGGAAAAAACATCCAAGGTTTTTCCAACGGAAAATCCGATCGTGTGTATGCGGCATTAGACTATTGTGTTCTGATCCATCACATATAATTCAGATTAAAAAAAATTGAAGTAAAGGCTGTAATGTAACGAAATAGGTAAAAAGCCAAGGGGGGTGAATACTTTTGCAAGGCACTGTATTTTTTTTAAGAGAAATTCGAAAAACATGACCTGTTGGTGGTACTTGAGGACATGGTTGAGAACCACTGACGTACATTACAATAAGTGTGATTTTTTTTCCCAAATAAAAACCACATTCAGTTATAACTTAATTTGTTCAAGAAAAACATTTCCATGCTTCTTCGATTCTCCTCATCACTACTGGCAAAAATCATCACTGATTTTACCTCATTTCCCATTAGAAGATTGAATTAATGTTTTATTAGCAAAATTATACTGATGATTAAAGCGGATTAAAGCTTTGTTCAGACCAAGTTGGTCCAAACTAACTATTAGCTACACTAAGGCCGGCCATACACAGTTCGAATCTCGTTTGGTTCAGCAGGAACCAGCCGAGAATCGAAGCGTTAATGGGCAGGCTGAATGTACCAAGTTGATCAATCAACTTGGGTACAACTAGCCTGCCGGATTTTGTTGCAATTATCGGTGGCAGCTATCACTGTCTTCTCCCGGCAGGGATGGCTTCCCCCGCCTGCCAGGAGAAGACAATGGCCAGGCAGGAGGGATTCCTGCATCAATACTGTCTGTGGTTGCAGGAATGAAATTTGCTCCATGTGTGGCCAGCCTAAGTGCTGCAGTGTCTCTAAGCACTGTATGTACTGCATGTAACCTCAAGCTACATAGAGTACAGAGTGTTGCGTTTCGACTGTAAAAGAGACTTCCGATCCCACACTCAGGACAAAACTGAGTCTAGCTGAGCGACGCTCAGCCCTTCATGGGCAGTTTTGTATTATAATAACGAAAGCAAAGCTTCCTCTGATTGTCCGAATCTGAGAGTGTGATGTCATCACCGGTCTGCCCCTCCCATTCAGCCAATCAGAAAAGTAGCTGATGTTACATGCAGTACATAACGTCCTTAGAGACACTGCAGTACTTCGTAAAGCAAATAGTTTGTTTTGGACCAGCTTGGTCCAAACAAACTATTTAAAGTGACATGAAACATGGACATCAGCTTTAATCAACACAAAATTGTTCTTGCCAATTTAATATATTAACAAATCTGTTTTAAATTGTCGAACAACAAGCCAAATGGCTAACAGAAACTGAAATCTCTCTGACAACATTATACTATTTTCCGTAAATTCCCACTCCAGCCACAGATAAAAATATAACGGTGCATTTACCATCTGTAACAAAGTCCTTTTTGTGCAGGTTGCCTATGTATCCTTTAATCCATTGTCAGTATTGACACTCAAACAGGGAGATAGCTTCCTGTTCAGGAGACCATTCTTCTCTGCCAACTCTATGTGAGCAGGGTGACCAGTCCCCTCAATGTCTCTGGCCACCAGAGCTAGGAGAAGAGCTACAGTATCGAAAGTAGGGTCTCTCTTCTCCCCGCCTAGCTCAGTCCAATCTGCTGTTTGGGCTTCCCTGTAGAGCTCTGTGTCCTACAGCTCTCAGCTCTCTAAGATCTGAGGACAGTGAGAGAACAGTGTCAGTAGGGAGTGGGTACATTAGCAAAAGTCCAGCAGTGCTTTGCTGCTACAGCATTATAGACATGGGAGAGAGGAGCAAGCAGAATTATCTGTGCTGTGTAATCTGGCTTTTCTAATGCCGCGTACACACGATTGATTTTTTCGATGGGAAAAACGGTCGTGTGTACGCGGCATAACTTCCATTCAGTAACAACAGCGCTCACAATGTTATTTTGGGAGCAATAACAGTTGCTGCCCACAGATGAGCTTTCATTTCCAGTAAAATGTTTTAAGCAATGTTGAAATAGATTGGCAGTAATACATGTTGGATTACAACACTGCATTGGCAAATATGAGAAAAATTTCCACATTAGGAAACACTGTTCAATTTTTATTACTAAAAAGTCTGCTGGAAAATGTCTACTATTAACAATACATAAGCAGCACAATTTCATTTTACCTCTAGTGTTCAGAGTTTTTTTGTAAAGCTCTTTACACGTTGTACCACCTCACAAAACTTCAGATCACAGTGAGTCATCATGTTCTGTACTGGGATTATTTTTCTGCTCCTGCATACAAGCCTTTGCACTGTTTCTGCCGGAAGAATTTTGGTGTGGCCAACAGACACTAGTCATTTTTTGAATATGAAAATAATCCTGAATGAACTTGTTAAAAGGGACCATGAAGTTACAGTGTTGCTTCATTCGGCTGCTCTAATAATCGGTACAGACACCGGTAAAGCCTCACCAATACGATATGAAGTTTTTGATGTGCCTTTCACAAAAAAGGAGAATGAAAAGTTTCTTGAGGAAAGTTTACATGTGTGGATTTTTGATGTACCTAATATGACCTACTGGGAATTCTATCAAAGAATAAAAGAGATGGTGACCGAGCAACAGAAGTTGACAAAACATATGTGTGATGGAGTACTTAAGAACAAGTCGTTATTAAAGAAACTTGAAGATGAGAAGTTTGATGTCCTGATCTCGGACCCATTGATCCCATGTGGGGAACTTATTGCTGAAATTCTTGGACTTCCATTTGTTTATTCTTTAAGATTTTCCATTGGCAACACAATGGAGAGACTATGTGGACATCTTCCAGCCCCATTTTCCTATGTGCCTGGAGCCATGGCAGAACTAACTGATAGGATGTCTTTTCTAGAGAGATGGAAAAACTCAAACTTCTATCTTTTTCAAGACATATTATTCTATCTTGTGTTTGCTGGCAACTGGGATGGTTACTACAGTGAAGTATTAGGTGAGCATGAAAAGTAATTGGAGTCTGGGTAATCAATATTTATTATTTTTCTCATCTAATCCTCATGGAAATGTTTCTTTCATTCAGCCTTGTGTAATACACTTATTTTAGAAAATATTTGCTACCAGAAAAGTCTTTGGTGCAGTTTAGGTGTTGTGTAAGTGACATGGAAATCATGTAGAATCTCTTTCCCTAATGTATAAAAATACATAATTTGAATGTACCTATGAAAAATATATGCTACTTAGTTGACATATAGAGCTGGGTTTTAAAACTTAAAGGGGAGTTCCAGCGTTTTTTTATGTTTATTAAAAGTCAGCAGCTACAAAAAGTGTAGATGCTGGCTTTTAATAAACATACACTTACCTGTTCCACTGTTCAGCGACGCGACGCCCGGAGCTCCGCTCCTCTCCCCCCCTTCTCCACCGTCACCTCCATTCATTGTGTGGGCACCCGGCCGTGACAGCTTTCGGCTTCACGACCGGGAACTCACTGCGCATGCGCGAATGGCGCAGCGTTCTCTGAATGGACAGGCGATCGCCTGGGACCTGTCACGTCCCAGGTGATCGCCTACAGGGAGGGGCCGCCGCAAGGCGATATGACGTATTGCCTAGGAGAGCCCAGGGCGGAAGGAGGAAGTGGGAGAGGAAGTCCCACTCCTACTGAAGCCCCCACTCCTCCCCCAAAAAAATTACATGCCAAATGTGGCATGTAAGGGGGCGATGAGTGGATAAAGCGGAAGTTCCAAATTTGGGTGGAACTCCGCTTTATGTTTAGTTATCGTTTTTTTTTATAGTACACAATGTATGAATTGAGCACGGGGGCTGAAAGGGCAGGCATAGTTAGCACTTTTGATGAGTGCCTGTGAAAAGTCTAGTGTCTTGCATTAACCAGCGCAGCTATGGAAGATAGCAAAGCAAAGAATATTTCAACTTAGCAGCCACCAGCACAATGGACACTTCTCATTCAATGTAAGTACAGTCCCTGTGAAAACACTGAAGACATTACACTTTGCTGCAATGTAAAGTAGGGAGTGTACAACTTGTGTAACAGTATAAATTTGCTGTCCCCTCAAAATAACTCAACACACAGCCATTAATGTCTAAATCGCTGGCAAAAAAAGTGAGTACACCCCTAAGTGAAAATGTCCAAATTGGGCCCAAAGTGTCAATATTTTGTGTGGCCTCCATTATTTTCCAGCACTGTCTTAACCCTCTTGGGCATGGAGTTCACCAGAGCTTCACAGGTTGACACTGGAGTTCTCTTCCACTCCTCCATGACGACATCATAGAGCTGGTGGATGTTAGAGACCTTGCGCTCCTCCACCTTCCATTTGAAGATGCCCCACAGATGCTCAATAGGGCTAAGGTCTGGAGACATGCTTGGCCAGTCCATCACCTTTACCCTCACCTTTTTTAGCAAAGCAGTGGTCATCTTGGAGGTGTGTTTGGGGTCGTTATGTTGAAATACTGCCCTGCAGCCCAGTCTCTGAAGGGAGGGGATCAAACTCTGCTTCAGTACTGTATGTCACAGTACATGTTGGCATTCATGGATCCCTCAATGAACTGTTGCTCCCCAGTGCTGGCAGCACTCATGCAGCCCCAGACCATGATACTCCCACCACCATGCTTGACTGTCTTTGTACTCCTCACCTGGTTGCAGCCACACACGCTTGACACCATCTGAACCAAATAAGTTTATCTTGGTCTCATCAGACCACAGGACATGGTTCTGTGTCCTTAGTCTGCTTGTCTTCAGCAAACTGTTTGAGGGCTTTCTTGTGCATCATTTTTAGAAGAGGCTTCCTTCTGGGATGACAGCCATGCAGACAAATTTTATGTAGCCTGGGGCTTATGGTCTGAGCACTGACAGGCTGACCCCACCACCCCTTCAACCTCTGCAGCACTCATAGGTCTATTTTCCAAAGACAACCTCTGGATATGATGTTCAGCACGTGCACTCAACTTCTTTAGTCGACCATGGCGAGGCCTGTTCTGAGTGGAACCTGTCCTGTTAAACCGCTATATGGTCTTGGCCATCGTGCTGCAGCTCAGTTTCAGGGTCTTGGCAATCTTCTTATAGCCTAGGCCATCTTTATGTAGAGCAACATTTATTTTTTTCAGATCGTCAGAGAGTTCTTTTCCATGAGGTGCCATGTTGAACTTCCAGTGACCAGTATGAGAGAGTGAGAGCGATAACACCAAATTTAACACACCTGCTCCCCATTCACACCTGGGACCTTGTAACACTAACGAGTCAAATGAAATCGGGGAGGGAAAATGGCTAATTGCAATTGGCAATTTGGACATTTTCACTTAGGGGTATACTCACTTTTGTTGTCAGTGGTTTAGACATTTATGGCTGTGTGTTGAGTTATTTTGAGGGGACAGCAAATTTATACTGTTATACAAGCTGTACACTCACTATACTTTACATTGTAGCAAAGTGTCATTTCTTTAGTGTTGTCACATGAAAAGCTATAATAAAATATATACAAAAATGTGAGGGGTGTACTCACTTTTGTGAGATACTATATATATATATATATACTGTTAGTGTGAACATAAACAGTCCAAACTAAAGCCCAAATGTCTTGCTTGGGAGAGCATCAGGCCATATAGGGCTAGTGTAGGGATAATTAGAAACGTGTCCTAAATTAGAAAATCTCGACACAAAGGGCATGAAACCTCCCCGTTCTCACTTCTAACAGACAAGTTGCAAGAAAAATTGCTGTGGGTCACTACAGAGGACAGCCCAGTGTCTCACTATCTGTTGTACTCAAGGAGATGTGAAAATCTATAAGCAACAGGAGTGTAACTATAGCTAAGCAGCGCATACAGCTGCTATGGGATCCAGACGCATGGATGGCCAAAGCTGTTTAGCTATGTAGCCAGGGCCGTATTTAAGGCAGGGCAAAAGGGGCAGCTGCCCTGGGCCCTGTCATTGTTGTGGGGCCCTAAGCAGCTGCCTCATACTTACCAACTATCCCAGTTAACTTCCCCTGCCCCTTGAAGTTTTAGTCCTGTGCTGTGTTCTGATATCTCAGTGTGAAGTGCTGCTACTAATGCTGCCCAGCTCTGCCCTATTGTTGTGTACAGATGACTCATCTGCAGACTCCATGTTTACATGTAAATAACCGTCATTCATATGTAAATAACGGGAGCATTCATATGTAAATAGCAGTGATATTCATATGTAAATAGCTGAGGCCGGTGGCATTCATATGTAAATAAGGGCGGCATTCATATGTATATCATGCCCCTCTGCAGTGAAGAGATGATGTGCTGTAACCTCTAGCAACCAATCAGTGAGCAGTATTACTGTACAGTAATCTCTAGCAACCAATCAACAAGAAGAAATCATGTGCTGTAACCTCTAGCAACTAATCAGTGAGCCGTAATGTGTGCTGTAACCTCTAGCAACCAGTCAGTGAGTGGTAATGGTATGCTGTAACCTCTGGCAACCAATCGCAATCACTGCCTGATCTGATACAGTAAACTGATTTTAAGTCTAGCTGATATTTATTGTATGTCTCAGAGCAGGTGGAGAGGAAAATTGCATGGGGGGGGGCCCCCAAGGAAATTTTTGCCCAGGGTCCAATCAACATTAAAGACGGCCCTGTATGTAGCGCCCTGCTCCTGTTGACCAGGTGTTTGCATGTAAATTTAGTGGGTTGTCTGTTCTGTATATAGTTCAGATTTAATATTATGGCTAAATTAGCCTCTGCTCCAGCATTGGCTGTGTCGTGTGCAGTTCCACACTGTTTCATGTGGGTGTCGTTGTCACCACCGGCCAGTGATGGAAGGACGACAAGCTAAGGTGTATTGGGTGTCTTTCCCCAGAAGCAGCCCAGTGGGAGTGGTCTCCCCGCTGTGCATTCTAAGAGAGGATACTTAAGGGGCAGACGCCATCTTTTTGCTCTCTCACCTCATGGCCTGCCTGGCCTAAGGTATGTGACAACTCCTCTTCTTCTGGCCTCGGGGCTCCATGACTGCAAGTAGGCCCAGAAGCTGTCTGGGGCCTACTGGTTCAGAGGTGGTCCTGTGCTGTCTGTCCTGTGGGAAGAAGCCGAGCAATTGAAAGATCCAGGGGAGGACTCGTCTTGGAGAGGACCGAGCGCAATGCTGGTATCTCAAGAAGTGCCTGGTGACTCAATTGGAGGATGCATCCTAACCAATCTACCTCACATTATTGCCGGATGGCTTAAAGGAACTTTGGTACTGTGTTGCTGTGCTCGCTATTAATATCCTGTGGCAGAGGATTGTTCAATAGTTATTGTTCTCATCAAGTCTGTGGCAAAGACTTTTATTCCGTGCATCATTCCGGCTGCTAGGTCAGTGAGAGAGGCCTATCCAGGTGAGCAAGATCCGTTGACTGAAGTGTACTTGTCTCCGGGATCTCAAGTTCCTCAGTGATCTGCACCAGGTATCTGAACCTTTCCCTAACCCTCCATCCCTCTACTGCTCAAGTCGTTCAATAAAAAAGCATTGAAAAAGGACTAATTGACTGTGCATACATCTGTGGGCGCAAGGCCCAGTATAGACTCTAAGTTTCTAACCTGGTAAACTGTGTTTAGGGGCAGTGGCGTAGCATGGGGGGGCAGGGGGGAGGTTGCCCCGGGCGCAAAATTTAGAGGGGCGCAGCAGCAGGCGGCAGGTTACCTGCAGCTCTTCTCCTGCACTGTGCAGTCTAGGAGAGTCTGTGAGCTCTTCCGCTTCGCTATGAGAAAGAAGTTGCGGTGCAGTCCCGGCTTAGGCTCCAGCGGTGACACTGACACAGCAGTGAGTAAATGAACACTGCAGACCATCCATGATGATCCCAGGGATTGTGACCGTGCGGAGACTGGGGGGAAGGAGGAGGGCAGGCGGCTCACGAGGCATCCTCTCCATCACACGCCACTCCCCACACACGAGGTCCAGGATCCCGTCTCGTGCGACATGCTTTTTCGTCCACTTAGCCCGCCCCACAGCCCAGACTTCCGACCACCGCCACTTCTCCTGAGTCCTGCCTGTGCCTGTCAGTGTGCTGCTACGCGGCCCCGGTGTTTCTCGGCACTCTGACCCTGCACTGACCACCCCAGGACTGGAGGAAACTGGAGCCAAAAGGAAGAGGATGAGGCATCATCCACACAGACAGAAGCCTCCCCTCACTGGCAGCTGCACGGACATTGTGAGTACTTCTCTACAGAGGGAAGCTCTGTACGGGATGATGGCAGCCGGAGGGGGGCTGGGGGGGCTGAGCTCTGAACTGGAATCTGTGGGAAAGAAAGCTCTGTATTTGGGGGGGGGAGATGTACACAGCGCACCCCCCTCAACCCTGCACGCCGCACAGAGCACACCCCCCTCAACCCTGCAAGTCACACACAGCACACCCCCCTCAACCCTGCACGCCACACACAGCGCACCCTCCTCAACCCTGCAAGCCACACACAGCTCACCCCCCTCAACCCTGCAAGCCACACACAGTGCACCCCCTCAACCCTGCAAGCCACACACAGCGCACCCCCCTCAACCCTGCAAGCCACACAGCGCACCCCTGCAACCCACACACAGCGCACCCCCCTCAACCCTGCAAGCCACACTCAGGGCACCCCCCTCATTCCTGCAAGCCACACACAGCACACCCCCCTCAACCCTGCAAGCCACACACAGTGCACCCCCTCATCTCTGCAAGCCACACACAGTGCACCTCCCTCATCCCTGCAAACCACACACAGCGCACCCCCCTCATCCCTGCAAGCCACACACAGCGCACCCCCCTCATCCCTGCAAGCCACACACAGCGCACCCCTCATCCCTGCAAGCCACACACAGAGCCCCCATAAACCCTGCAAGCCACACACAGCACACCCCCTCATCCCTGCAAGCCACACACAGCGCCCCCCTAAACCCTGCAAGCCACACACAGCACACCCCCTCAACCCTGCAAGCCACACACAGCGCACCCCCTCAACCCTGCATGCCACACACAGCGCACAACCTCAACCCTGCATGCCACACACAGTGCACCCCTCTCAACCCTGCAAGCCACACACAATGCACCCCCCTCATCCCTGCTCGCCGCACAGAGCACACCCCCCTCAACCCTGCAAGTCACACACAGCGCACCCCCCTCAACCCTGCACACCACACACAGCGCACCCTCCTCAACCCTGCAAGCCACACACAGCTCACCCCCCTCAACCCTGCAAGCCACACACAGTGCACCCCCTCAACCCTGCAAGCCACACACAGCGCACCCCCTCATCTCTGCAAGCCACACACAGCGCACCTCCCTCATCCCTGCAAACCACACACAGCGCACCCCCCTCATCCCTGCAAGCCACACACAGCGCACCCCCCTCATCCCTGCAAGCCACACACAGCGCACCCCCCTCATCCCTGCAAGCCACACACAGCGTACCCCTCATCCCTGAAAGCCACACGCAGCACACCCCCTCATCCCTGCAAGCCACACACAGCGCCCCCCTAAACCCTGCAAGCCACACACAGCACACCCCCTCAACCCTGCAAGCCACACACAGCGCACCCCCTCAACCCTGCACGCCACACACAGAGCACCCCCTCAACCCTGCATGCCACACACAGAGCACCCCCCAACCCTGCATGCCACACACAGCGCACCCCTCTCAACCCTGCACGCCACACACAACGCACCCCCTCATCCCTGCACGCCACACACAGTGCACCCCCCTCAACCCTGCACGCTGCACACAGCGCACCCCCTCAACCCTGCACTCTATACACAGCGCACCTCTAACCCTGCATTCAGTACACAGCACACCTCTCAACCCTGCACTCCATACACAGCGCACCTCTGAACCCTGCATTACGTACAAAGCGCATCCCTCAGCCTTGCACTCAATACACAGCGCACCCCTCAACCCTCATTGCTCATAATTAGTTCTAGTTCTTCTTTTCTGTCTATTGGTGGATCCCGTCACTTCCTCAGTCTGTGGTGTGCAGGCAGTGAGATGATGTGCTGTAAACTTAAGCAACAAATCAGTGGGTTGTAATAATGTGCTATAACCTCTAGCAACCAATCAGTGAACCGTAATGATGTGCTGCAATGTCTAGTAACCAATTGGGGAGCATTAATAATGTGCAGTAACCTCTAGCAACCAGTGAGTGGTAATGATGTGCAGTAAGCTTCAGCAACCAATCAGTAAACAGTAATGATCTGCTGTAATCTCTAGCAAACAATCAGTGAGCAATAATATTTTGCAGTGACCTCTAGCAACCAATCAGTTTGTAGTAATGATGTGCAGTAACCTCTAACAAACAATGGGTAAGTGGTAATTATGTGAAGTATCATCTAGCAACCAATCAGTGAGCAATAATAAGGTGTGTAGGGGACAGTGTAGGAATCAGATGGGTCAGTGTAGTGGTCAGTATACTAATTAGGGGGGTCAGTGTAGTGGTCAGTATAGGAATCAGGTAGGTCAGTGTAGTGGTCAGTATAGCAATCAGATAGGTCAGTTTAGTGGTCAGTGTAGGAATCAGGCAGGTCAGTATAGGAATCAGGTAGGTTAGTATAGTGGTCAAGTAGGTCGGTGTAGGAATCAGGTTGGTCAGTACTACTGTACTAGCTATAGGGACTCAGAGTGCTAAAAATCCGCGGGTAAGGGGGTGCAAATCCCTTGCCCTGCCCCAGGATCTGACAACCCACCCTGCACCACTGTTTAGGGGTAACGCAAAGACCCAAAAATATAACCAGCAGCTCCTACGGGGGTAGTGCTACAGCTATACAGTGATTTATGCATGAAATAAATCAATACATATTTTGGGAATCACTACAAGGATTGCCTTGAACGCAGATTTACTCTGTGCCACTAGATAAAAGGACTTCAGATAAAGTCAGGGGCCCCTGACAAAGTCACATGATTGAGTGATGCAATGCATTGGGACTAGCCAATGATGTCCCGATGCACAATCAGGGAATAAGCCTATTGTGTTCTATGCATGGCGACTAATTTTTCAAACATCTTGATGGGGCAATACAAGCAAATATCTGTGGGGCAACAGGAAGGTGCACAATTTAATGTGAGTGCATATGTTTACTGGCTTTCAATAGATTCAGGCCTCGTACACACGACCGATTTTCTCGTCGTAAACAGTCAAGAAAAGTGCCGCGAGAGTTTTTTTGTCTAGAAAAACGTTCGTGTGTATGGTTTTACGACGAGAAACTTGACGAGAATCTCGACGAGAAAATAGAGAACCTGCTCTCTATTTTCTCGTCAGGATTCCAGATTTCCTCGTCGTGTTTCTCGTCGGCCTGTTTTGTGACGAGAAAATGGTTCGTGTGTATGCTTTTACGACTCTTCCAAAAGCGCGCATGCTCACAAGCAACTATGAGACGGGAGCGCATCTTCTGGTAAAACAAGCCTTCATAATGGAGAGAGCACATTCGTCACGCTCATAAATATTTCATCGTTTAAATGTTCTGCATTGAATTCTTCGTTAGAATGTTACATTAATCAAAACGAGAGACCTTCTTTTGCTGCTGATATTCACACAGAGTTCTGCCTTATTTTTAACCTTTTTCATGCTGCTCTTTATAAGATTTATGTGTATTATATCGTGCAAGTTTTTAGGAATAATTTAAATGGTTAGATTTTTCAAAATGATGTTAATTATAATTTCTCAATGTTTTGATAGCGATCTCACATTTAATTTTCTAATCTATATTTTTAAAATTTCACACCATGTTTTTGAGCTAATCAGATTTAGTTATTCTTTTGGGGGGGGTGATATCTGTGCCTTTTATTGTCAGTCAAATGTATCTGCTTACTCCAAAGCTTTTTTTTTTTTATTTAAAAATACACATAGTCAAGTATGAACTTAAACAAAAAACACATTTATTCATGTTTATAAATTAAATAAAGAGAAGGCAGCGCTGGAGAAGCTGCTGCCATTTGTGCATCCCAGGGACCCCAGAGCACACACCAACCCTGTGTGGACACTAAAATTGGGAGCTTGAGAAGGCCCACATTTCAGAACACAATCTGATGCTGGCCTCCCAGAGGTCAGGAACAGCAGCAGGTGAGATATATGTCCCAAGTGTGTGGTACTACAACAGGCTGCCTTCTGTCCGACCAGTGCGACCACAATGAAGCAAGGCCATCACTTCCTCTTCTTCCTGGCAACCTTCCCTGCAGCCTTTCCTGAAGCCTTTCCTGAAGCCTTTCCTGCAGCCTTTCCTGCAGCCTTCCTTCTTCGTTTAGCTGGAGGCTGGCCCACTGGAGGGGTACTCCTGTCAGGAGGAGGAGGTGGAGGTGTAGCAGAAGGGGGTGGGGCAGAAGAAGAAGGTGGAGGTGTAGCAGAAGGGGGTGGGGCAGAAGGTGGAGGTGTAGCAGAAGGGGGTGGGGCAGAAGGTGGAGGTGTAGCAGAAGGGGGTGGGGCAGAAGGTGGAGGTGTAGCAGAAGGGGGTGGGGCAGAAGGTGGAGGTGTAGCAGAAGGGGGTGGGGCAGAAGGTGGAGGTGTAGCAGAAGGGAGTGGGGCAGAAGGTGGAGGGGTAGCAGAAGGGGGTGGGGCAGAAGAGGAAGGTGGAGGTGGAGGTTGAGGTTGGGTCAGTTGGGCCACCTCACATATGGCGGTATTGGGGGTAATTTGCTCCATCACCCCCTTGTTGAGCAAGGTGATGAGCAGGGGTTCGCATAGGAGGCGTTGCTCCATGCTCATCACCTTGAACTTAGCCTCCACTAGGCCGGCAATGGCCTCTTCAGGGGATGTGGGCTCCTTGAGGGTGGCATGGGCCTCTTTAATAAGGGCCATTGCTGCCTCACTGGTGGTCCTGTCCCTCCTGCCTCTTTTGTGAAGCCTGATGGGAGGCACCTGGGATCTGGTGCTTCTCCTTTGCCCTGCCACCTCCTGTCTGCCACTGGGCCCTGCCACCTCCTGGCTGCCACTGGGCCCTGCCACCTCCTGGCTGGTACTGGGCCCTGCCACCTCCTGGCTGCCACTGGGCCCTGCCACCTCCTGGCTGGTACTGGGCCCTGCCACCTCCTGGCTGCCACTGGGCCCTTCCTCCTCCTGCCTGACAGTTTCCAGACCCTCCTCCTGGCTGATTTCATCCTGTGTATGAAAAAGAAACATAGTTTAATATGTTGGTTTAATCTTTGCCTCAAACTTTGTAATCCTGATGGAAGCAATTAGAATGTAAATGCATAAATCCTTGCTTTAAATTTACCACTACATCAGCTTGACTATTTACCACACAATTAAGTGCAGAATAATGTCTACAGATCATGATTTCACTTGTGGAATACAAAATAATGTATGTTTCTCATCCTGACATATTTGGGAAACATTAATTTTATCCCACTACATTTTCAGATAATACTATACCTGGCTCCAGATGGACAAATCAGGATCATCCAGGATGGCTGCCTCCTCTTGCTCCAGAGAAGGCTCAGGTTGGCTGCAGGGAAGTCTGGGGGGAAGAGTGGAGAGTGATGGCCTTGGCTCAATGTGGTCATCCAGGAAGGACATCCTGCTGTAGTACCACAAAACATCATCTGCTGCTGCTCCTGACCTCTGAGAAGCCAGCACCTTAGAGCGTTCAGTCCTGTAGGTACCTCTCAAGCTCCCAATTTTAGTGTCCACTTGTTTTGCTGTGGCTGTGGGCACCTTGGTATGCACAAATGGGAGCAGCTTCTCCAGCGCTGCTTTTCTCACCCCTTTTTTTTTATGGATGGGGTTTTTGGTCTCCCACAGAGCCGGCAGCTCCCTTACCCGGTCAATAAATTCCGCCAGGAACTCTTTGTCGCTAATAAAGACATTCATATTGTATCTGCAAGTAAAATCATTTATATTTAAATAATGTGAGGCAAACAGTCTAACCTCCTTCACATCCTAGTCACCATATATATCCTCCACCAATCTCAAGACAGTATAGGCCCACAATTTTTACAAGTCTCACAAAATCACATACCTTCGTTCGCACGTCCGTCACTTGAACTCCTCTCTCCGCACACCGAACGTACTATAGTCACATGTGTGTTTGCTATATACACACCACGCATGCGTCCAAATTCGAACACGTCGCTCCGCACACGTCGCCCGCCCATGACGTTCTAACTAACATCTTTTCCCCGCCCCTTCTCTTTCGGCGCGCAGACAGATATGGCGGAGTTACAGCAGGTGTCTGATAATTCCGCAACTAGCGAGGAGACAAGCCCGGAGACCGAGGACACGTCACGATCAAGGAGGAGATTCAAGGCATCGAATATGTCTTTGGCGGAGATGGCGGAGATGGTGGACATCTTGGTCAAGGCTGATTATGATGCCAAGCATGGGCCGTATAGCAAACCAAATAGAAGGAAGGCCAAAATCCTCACTAAAGTTGTGAAGAGTCTGAGGGCGAAGTTCGAGGTGAAACGCTCAAATGAGCAGCTCAGAAAGAGGTGGTCAGACCTCAAACTGAGGGAGCCAGACCAGTTGAGGAGCATAAAGAGGATGCTCGCTAAAAGTAAGTAAAATGACGACCTTTCTGCTATTAATCTTTTTAGAAACTGACCTTTTTTTTTTTTTTTCATATTGGACTCCCTTCCAAAATGTAATATTTTGAACTAGGTTGGGCACAGTAATCGTTCGTTACGTTACCGACACTTCGTTCGGCCACTATCCGCGGTTTTGGCTTATTTAAGACCCCCAAAAGTAATTAGACATCTGCCATTTTTGATCAAGTATTGTGGCTAATTTTTAAGTCTAGATGATGTGTTTGTAAGGAGAATGAAATGCAAACTTTAATCAGTGTAAAGGAGAGGACACTCAGCAGCTGCTTCCACATCTGTACTTTGGAGCACTATAGTGTGGGCCACCAGACCCGCCTTTTTTGGGTGTCCCACACAGGTGCATCAGAGTTTATTTGTGGTGCCTCCATGTCCAAAAAATTACATCCAAATGTGAATACTAAACATATTTGGGGTCATAAATAATGCATTTTTCTTTAAATTCCGCACAAACACACACTTGTACCCCACTTCCAAACAATTTAGCCTGTTTTAAGTTTAAAAATGAGATTTTTACAGTGTGATAAATAGACCTTTGGTTTTATTCTCATAGGGGAGAGAAGACTGGGAGGAGGACACTCCAGGGAGCACATGCACCCCACAACTTCCAAGCAACCCCAAACTCCCAAAGATCCACAACCGAAAGATGTGCAGGAAGTTGAGGTGGAGGAAGGAGAAGTGCAGGAAGGAGAGGTGGATGACGTTGTGGATCTGGTCACCACAACAGGTCAGTATCTGACACCACAGCTTAAGGTAAGCGAGGTAGGCCTGCAGAGTTTTATTAATTTTTTTTTATGGTTTTTAGGGGATGGAAATGTTGTGAAGGATAGCACACCGTTCTCTGCTGACAGTGCCCTCCGCCTCATCCAGCAAGTGATGGAATGTAGCACGGAACTGGACCTAATTAAACAAAGAATCCATGTGATGGAACAAACATTTAAAGACATTCTCGATGTTTTGGGGAGAATTCAATAAGCCATCCAAACACATTTGTTTTTACATGTTTGTTTTTATATTTTTACTAATTTTTTGAGTAACAAAGCAGCCAAAAATTGAATATGCACACAGTGTGTGAACATGTGCTATCTGCCATCAGGGGATATCCATGTACGTCTTTTGTGGGTGCAACCCCTTCCTCGTATCAAAAGTCGGTGAACTGAGGAAGGGGATGCACCCCCAAAACACGTCCATTGATCACCCCTGATGGCAGATAGCACATGTTGACAATAGGGATCAGGATTGTAAACTTCCTATTTGCAAAAAATTAAAAATGTGTGCATATTGAATTTTTGGCTGGGCAAGGGGTGGCAGGACCCCATATTAGGACGGGCACATAGAGACATAGTTTGTGTAACTGAATGTCTCAGATTGCTCAGAGGTATCCAATGTTGTCATTTTAGAAATGCAAGTGGTATTTTTGTATTTTCATAAGCCAAAATTTGCCGGGTTGTGGCCAGGCCAACCCCAAAGTAAAAAAAAAAAAAAAAGTGCAGAGAGTAAAATATTTGACCACAAACAACGTGTAGCTTCTTTTTATAATACTCTCTAAGCTTATTTGGTTCTTTTGTAAGGTAACATAGTGAAATTGGTTGTTATTTACTAAAGTAAAATACACTTGCCACTACAAATGCACAAAGACAAACTAGGAGACAGGAAAGAACAAATAATTAAAGGTTTAAACAAGATTTTTATTGGGATACTTAGACATAGGCTGGCATAGGAATTGCCCCCCTACCCGTGAAATACTCCATGTATTTGTCCCGAACCACACGGGCATTTTGGGGGGGCAAGCCAAGACGGGCAGATTCCAGGCCCGGAAGGGGATTTGCAGGGGAAAGTCCAGCCTCTGGCAAAACTGAGGCCATATACGAATTAGATTTTTGGCTCAGAAAGTTGTGTAGCACACAGCAGCATAACACTACATAGTTTATTTTGTAGTCCGCCAAGTGGATGGAAGTCATAAAAAGGCGGAACCGGCTGGCCATTATGCCGAAGGCATTTTCAACGACTCTTCGGGCCCTGGCCAGCCGGTAATTGAACACACTCTTCTCTGGGGTCAGGGTCCTCTGTGGAAATGGCCTCATAAGATGCCGTCCGAGTCCGAAGGCTTCATCAGCCAAGAAAACAAAGGGGAGTCCTTCAATATTCCCTGCATCCGGTGGCAATGCAAGGTCGTCACTCTGGAGACGGAGGGCAAACTCCGTCTGGATGAAGGATCCCCCATCGGACATCCGGCCATTCTTCCCTACATCAACATAGAGGAATTCATACCGTGCTGACACCACCGCCATCAGCACAATGCTATGAAACCCCTTGTAGTTGTAGTAGTAGGACCCAGAACGGGGTGGCGGCACGATGCGGACGTGCTTCCCGTCTATGGCACCACCGCAGTTGGGGAAGTCCCACCGCGTGGCAAACTCCGATGCCACAGTCTGCCATTCCTGTGGCGTGGAAGGAAGCTGTGGAGTGAAACAAGATGAAATAATATTAGAAAAACAAAGGCATACATTACAAGCAAATTCTAAACCAAAAAATTAGAGACCAACATCAATCTAATTATACGTTTATTAAGGTGTGTAAAAAAAGTATAATGGAAGGCTCATTTATCATATTCATCACCACCTCTGATGGGCCATTACTAAATTATTTTGGGGGGGGGAGATGTGTTTGGCCACAGGATAGCATTGCAGTGGCGGTGCGTCCAGAGTGGGCGCTGGAGCACTGTCCCCTCTCTCCTGTGCCCATCACTCAGAACAATACATAGGTTCATGCGCTGCATGAACCTATGTATTGTCTATGCCGCACACTATTCAGGTGGATGGCCTCTTGTAAAGCGACCGACATATGAATAATTGCGTCATTTAGGGGGTTAAAATTGCAGAGCAGAAACAGGTATTAAAAAAGTCTTGCAAATTACAACCTGAGGGATGTAATTGGCTTCCTCAAAGAAAAATCGGGGACGCAAGGAGGGGGCATTCCTTGTGTAAACACTGACAGGCTGCTCTGGCAATCATGTTCACCAAGTCTGTTTAATGGTAACATGATTGGCTGATGCAACATGAAGGGAAGGAGAAGACATCAAGGACAGAAGAAGGATGGCGCTGACCACAAGAAGGTAAGTGCAGGGCTGGGGGGAAACTGGCTGCATTAGAGGGGACTAAATGGCTGCATTGGAGGGGACAACTGGGGGCGTTTATTAGGCAACAGAGCAAAAAAGGAGGAAGTTTATTTCCGAAATTGGGGTTGGAACCCCCCAACATTTGGAGCAACAGGCGCCCCTGCTGGAAAAGTTAGTGAGGGGAAATATTTAGGGAGGATAAAAAAGGGGCAATCTAAAGCTTCCAACATGCATGGGGACAAAGGGGACATTCTCAGCATATTACAATCATGGTAATTAGGGAAGGATGAAAGAAATACAATACATTAGCATACATGTAATACATAAAATGTGATGTTAAGGGAGAAAACTTACCCTAATATAGTCCTCCTGCAGGACTTGTATAATAGCAGAACAGGTGTCTGGGATTATGAGGCCCAGAGCCTGGGGGGAGATGCCTGTGGTGAACTTCAAGTCCTGAAGACTTCTCCCTGTCGCCAGGTAACGCAACGTGGCGATGAGCCTCTGCTCAGCACTGATGGCTTCCCGCATAACGGTGTCCTTCCTGGTAATATAGGGGGACACCAAAGCCAACAGTTCCTGAAAAACGGGGTCAGACATCCTCAGAAAATTCCTGTAGTCCTCAGGATTATTCTCGACGATCTCCCGCAGCAGAGGCATGTGGCAGAATTGGTCCCGCTGGAGCAACCAATTCTTGGTCCATGAACTCCTCCTCACACCATTCATGGACTGGTCTTGGTCCAAAACAAGCAGACCAACACCAAGCGCACGCACAGCACGAACTCGACGACGAGAACGTCCAGGCGACATGGCTAGGAAACGGTCGTCTAATCAGAACGTACAGAACAGAACGCACTTTAGAACAGCAAGGCCTATGAATAACGAACTGAAATTCAGAAACGAACAGGCAAGAACGCACTGTAAAACAGATACGACCTGCCTAGACGCCCTGAAAGTCAAGATACGAACCCACAAGCACAAACTGAACGGCAGAAAACGATCTGAAAAGTACGAAGACTGAAAAGCGCGAATCGTCTCTTCCCAAACTTTTACTTCACACGCGGTAACACGAGATCAGCAAAAGCAGCCCAAGGGGTGGCGCCAAGAAAAAAGATCTTCCCCTTTATAGTGCCGTCGTACGTGCTGGACGTGAGCGCAGAGAACCACGAGGAAATTGGGAAATGACAGTGTGTACGCATAGAAAGCTTGACGAGAAAATCGACAAAGCTTAACAAGAATCTCGTCGAAAAAAACGACGTGTTTTTTACGACGAGAAAATCGGTCGTGTGTACGAGGCCTCAGATTTACATTTTGTGGCAGAAAGCCCTATGATTTTATTTTTGTTTTTTTGGAGCTATTGTGGAGAAATAGTAGATCCTTGCATTACTTACCTGTGGAAACTTGCTGGATGGAGATGAATGGAGATTGCTATATGAAGATCCAGTGAGAAGGGCCCAATCGTGGAGAGACAGACCCTGTATAGGGGAAGGCACACTAGACCTATTTAGAATGTGAGAGCATTGGAGTGCTGGTGAAGGGAGCACTGAAACCACATGATGGAAAAATATAGGTGAAGGAGTGACACTAATTACACGGATAACAACTGATCACAGGAAGTTTTTGATAAAGATTAGACTGTTAATAAATATGAAGTGAATAGGATGGTTAATATTCCCAGAAACACAGGGTGTAAAAGTAAACTTCTACTTGCCCAAAATTTCAAGCATGATGGACATTATTTGTTTGTGGAATATATTTGGGTCTTGCAGTGCATATAAAGCATGTGCCCTCTCTCTCTCTCCGACTCTCTTTGCTATTGCTATGGAGCCTGTGGTGGAGGCTTTGCGCACTTCCCCCAATATTAAAGGATGGCGAATTGGCTGGTTGGAGGAGAGGGTAGCTTTATATGCAGATGACCTTTTATCATTTTTAAATGATGCTGGACCCTCGCTCCAAGGGGCCTTGGAGATACTGGATTATTTTTCAACGGTTACAGGTCTGAAGGTAAATTGGACTAAGTCCTTTTGTTCCCAATTGATATGGAGGCCCGTAGTACAGCTTTGAATGATTTTCCATTGCAGTGGGTAGAGAATTTCAAGTATTTAGGAGTTGTAATTTCCCGCCAAGCTTCTGTATTTATTTCCCTGAATTTGACTCTGATTTTAGGAGATATTAGGCCAAAGTTGAAGGTATGGAAGTCTCTACGACTGTCCTTATTGGAACGTATTAATCTCTTAAAAATGAAAATCATACCAAAATGTATGTATTTATTCAGACATTCTCCTCAGTGGCTCTCTGTATCCTTTCTTACAAGATTAAATCTTTTCATCTTTTTATGGGGATCAAAGAACCCCAGGTACAAATTAACTACTTTAATGCCCCCTTGTGAACAGGGAGGCTTAGCATTTATGGATTTATATAAATATTTCTTGGCCACTCAGCTGGTTACGGCCGCATAATGGCTAAGCCCAAATTTATATAACTTCTCCACTCGGCTGGAAGCAGCAGTGGTAGGTTCTATAGAAGCTCTTAAGGTACTCTTATTTAGGGGTCGTAGGGCACCCTACCAGTTGACTGCTTCAATGCTTAATACTATTCGAGCTTGGGAGGCTGGCCTCAGATGTGAGTATTATCCAAAAGGTGCGATCTCTCCAAATGCCCCTTTATCGTTTAATCCTACTCTTCAGCCTCGTACACGCAGCCGGTTTTCTCGGCAAGAAAACTGCTGGGAAAGCTTTTTGCAGAGAAAACCGGCCGTGTGTATGGTTTCTCGTCGGGAAAACTGCCGGGAATCTCGACAACAAAAATAGAGAACCTGCTCTCTATTTTCTCGTCGGGATTCTCGTCGGCCTGTTTCCCGACGAGAAAACCGTGCGTGTGTACGCTTACCTGTCTCCAGGTAAACCCGCGCATGCTCGATGAGACTTCTACGCATGCGCGGTAGCTTACAAGGGTAGTGTAGGGTAAAGCAAGATGGCGGCGACGGCATCGAATGTGACGAGCGCATGCTCGTCATAGTCGATGACGTCACCGCGTTCTTGCCATTCAAAAGAACGGCAGTTCTTTTGAATGTGCCATGTGTACACTCAGCGAGCAAGAAAAGCTTGCCGGGAATCTCGTCAGGGAAAACCAACGTTTTTTTTTCCCGACGAGATTCCTGCCCGTGTCTACAGGGCTTCTCTCAATTTTTTAAAGTACCAGAGCCTATTGCATGGAAATAAAAAATGCAGCGCTAATTTTGTATAAAGTGTAGGTAATTTGAATATGATTGTGTTTAAACAATAAACTGACACCAATGAAGCGACTGATAAACAAAACCAATACAGTTAATAGGATTTCACCAAATGTGAATAATTGGGTGACTGGTAAAGTCCACACATTAAAGTGTGTGACAAAGAAAATAAGCAAAAGTCAAAACGCAGGTGTGACCCGTTAAACGAAAAGCAAAAGTTGCCAGAAGCACCACCACCAGAAATGGAAGGAGGCTTACCAGATGTCACTGACTTAAAGAGGCATATAGCTCCCAAGTCGTGAAAGGCTTGTTGGTTAATAAACCTATTGGGCACAGCTGGTCCTGGATCCAGAACGGTTTATTCACCATCAACAAGCCAGGACATCAATGGAATGCAGAAAGTTTGTAACGTAATTTCATGTAGAGGGCAGAAGCTCGGTACCCACGTATCATGCGTAAAAGATTGAAAAGACTCGCATAGCGTGATACTGTTTTAAAAGTAGTATTTAATAATAGTAAAAGTGAACACTCACATTTAGATGGTCAGGAAAAGGCTTACCGTGAACAGGTACATGAGCGATGCTTGTCCACAGGGTGATTGGATTTTCAATTTTTTTTATTGATTTATTTCAGGTACAATGTGAAAAAAAAGGAAAGAAAAAAAAAAAGCATATGTTTTTAAGAACACTTTTTATTTGTATTAGAGGAACATAAATGTACTGCACTCCACTGATTTATATTTAATAGTGCAGAGAATGCATTAAGGTAAAAGCTTTAGGCCTCGTACACACGGCCGAGAATCTCGTCATGAAAAAAATAGTCGTTTTTCTTGACGAGATTCTTGGACAAGAAACTTGTCCCGGCCGAGTGTACACACGCTCGATTCAAAGAACCCGCGGTTCTTTGAATGGAGCGAACGCGGTGACGTCATCGACTACGACGAGCGTGCGCTCGTCACATTCGATGCCGTCGCTGCCATCTTGCTACACCCTACCTATGCCTAGGAAGCTACCGCGCATGCGTCAAAGTCATTTCGAGCATGCGCGGGTTTCCACGGCGACAGGTAAGTGTACACACACACACAATTTTCTCGTCGAGAAACATGCTGACAAGAATCTCGACGAGAAAATAGAGAGCAGGTTCTCTATTTTTATCGTCGAGATTCTTGCCAGTTTTCTTGACGAGAAAACTGAAAGCCGCGTACACACGACCGATTTACTCGGCAAGAAAGCTCTGCCAGCAAGTTTCTTGCTGGTTCTTGCCGAGAAACTTGGTCGTGTGTACGAGGCTTCAGCCTTTACAACCACATTTACAATTACAAGCACTTTAACCACTTACAGACCGGCCGCCGCAGGTTTACGTCGCTACTTTGAGGAGGAATACCGTTTTTACGGCAGCAGCTAGCTGCCATAACCCCGGTATTATCTTCTTCAGCGGGTGGTCCACTTTCAGACTTTCAGGGTTCGCCGCAAGATCACTTTTATCGGTGCCCTCCGCCGCCTACCGGAGCCATTGGTAGCGGCGGAGGCAATCAGGTGCTTCTTCTGGCTGGGTATGGAGATGAGTGAGGGGAAGATGGCCCTCACCCGTCTCCATATTATTGCAGGGCGGAAACTACGTCAAAACGTCACTTCCGCCCATAGCTCTTAAAGGGCCATTTTTTTTGGGGGGGGGGTTTGCATTTTAGTGTAAATATGAGATTTGAGGTCTTCTTGACCCCAGATTTCATATTTAAGGGGTCCTGTCATGTTTTTTTTTTTCAATTACAAGGGATGTTTACATTCCTTGTAATAGGAATAAAAGTGACACATTTTTTTTTAAAAGAACAGTGTAAAAATAAAAGGTAAAAAAAATAATAATAAAAAATAATTTTAACGCATACGTGAGCAGCGCCCGCATATGAAAACGGTGTTCAAACAACACACGTGAGGTATCGTCGTGATCGGTAGAGCGAAAACATTAATTCTAGCCCTAGACCTCCTCTGCAACTCAAAACATGCAACCTGTAGAATCTTTTAAACGTCGCCTATGGAGATTTTTAAGGGTAAATGTTTGTTGCCATTCCACGAGCAGGCACAATTTTGAAGTGTGACATGTTGGGTATCAATTTACTTGGCCTAACATTATCTTTCACAATATAAAAAAAATGCGCTTGTAAAACCGCTGTGCAAATACGGTGTGACAGAATGTATTGAAACGACCGCCATTTTATTCTCTAGGGTGTTAGAAAAAAATATATATAATCTTTGGGGGTTCTCAGTAATTTTCTAGCAAAAAAAAAACAAAACAGTTTTTAACTTGTAAACAACAAATATCAGAAAGAGGCTCGGTCCTTAAGTGGTTTACAAAATCCTTGGTTCTGTGAGCTCCAGAAAAGCCCAGTCATTGATCATAAGATAAATCAGTGTTGGCTCTCATAAAATATCTTGACTGATGTTCTTTAATGGTAAAGGAGAGATGGAGACTACTGATGCTGTATCTCTTTTCTGGAGGGTGTAGCCAGAAATGGTCTGACCAATCAAAGGATCTGAGGAGTGGCCAATGGGATATCGCCATCTTTACGATCATGCAGCAGTCACTCGTTCAGATACAGTTTTCTACATGCATTAAATTAGAATTATAGGCAGTGAGAGGAAATCCCTGCAAATTAAGGGAATACCTTGGTGTCCGAAATGGAAGATCTCCCCTCTATTACTTTTCTGGGGACAACCCAAAAATTGGTATTTCTTTACTTTCACTTTCAATGATAATGTTAAACAGGACAAATAGAGAGGATAAATCCCCTTAACAGGGGGCACAGACAGCAATAAAAACCGACTGGGGTTCTAATCCCTCTCCACTGTATTCAAAACTAATAAAAAAAAGTTTTGTCTTTAGTTATACTTTATTATTTTGAGTATGCCACATGTCATGATCTAGCACATAGTATTGTGCAGCATGTGATTGCCATTCCAGAAAGACTAAAAATTATATACCCCATAGGCAAGTTAGTCACACAGGAGGTGGAAAGCATCTATTCTGCCTCCTGTATACAATAGCTTATTAATGTGTGACCTTGATCCATTCAGTATATTCTTTCACATTTGGATATACACTCACCGGTCACTTTATTAGGTACCCATGAGTAAGCTCTTGTGGGCGGAGTGAAACACATTGGAGGTATGGCCTGGTGGGGGTCCAAGCCGAGTCTGCCACTTGTTTCCACACGGGATCTTCAGTTCTTATCTACCATTGTCTGGAGCGTTGGAGGGCTCCTTTCCGGACAGCACTCACAGCAGCAGGCAGAGAACTACACTTCCTTGCAGCCTGAGCGGTTCACATACACACCATGGGTTCACCTTGAATTGAAATGTCAGCCCTTCCTGTTACCAGGAACCAAGGGGGTGTTCTATCGAGAAATATCTCCCGTCGAAAATTGCCTCAGATGGATCTGCGTATGCGCAGTACCAAACATCACTCCAGCTGATATGTTGATCAGCTGGTGTATTGTCAACACAGCGCATGCACAGATCGTCAGAGGCATTATCCGACACTTTGCAAACAGCGGAGGGAGAACGTACTTGTCAGATTCTGCTTCACTGTTGCGGGGCGGGTTTTGGCTGTATTGAACGGCGTGTTCCGTGTGTTAAATGGCAGGTTTTGGCTGTCTAAGGGTGGGTTAAAACACACCCACAACCCGCCCCGCAATAGCGAGGCAGAATCTGACAATTACATTTTCCCTCTGCGCTTATCAGATCATCAGGTACTGCGTCCGACAATCTGCGCATGCGCCGTGTTGACGTCAAGCCAGCTGATCAACATATCAGCTGAAGTAACGTTGCGTACTGCGCTTGTGCAGACCCATCGGAGGCATTTTTCGATGGGAGTCAGTTTTCGATAGAACACCGGCGCTACAGTGCTGATAAAATTTGTAGATGTTTACTGATAACGGACATTAAGCTGATAAGCACTTTCTGACATATTGCAGTGTAATGTTCCAGAACTCCTGTTAAAGCATTCAATTAGTTCTTTACAGATTTAGCAAATTTCCGTTTATTAGTTATCTGCTAAGTAGTGTTACAGCAGAATAGTTAATGCCCATTTCAGAGTTAAAAAGCTTGAGTTTCCAGACTATTGGAGGTTTATTGGTTATGCAGGTACGATCCTGGGTTTACAGCTACGTTCTGCACTGCTTGTGTCTCCTATGCTAAAAACTGTCCTAGCTACCTTATGACTTTCAGACAACAAAGCTGCCTTATGTCTTCTCACGCATTTTTTGGGGTGCCCAGTTCTAATTATCATTACAATCTTATTTCCATATTTTCATCTAAAGCCGCGTACACACGATCGGTTTTACCGATGAAAACAGTCCGATGGATTTTTTTCATCGGACAAACCGATCGTGAATGGGCCCCATCGGTCTTTTTTCCATCGGTGTCAAAAAATAGAACATGTTATTAAATTTTTCCGATGGATAAAAAAACCGATAGCAAATTCCGATCGTCTATGGGCAAGTCCATCGGTTAAAAACCCCACGCATGCTCAGAATCAAGTCGACGCATGCTCAGAAGCATTGAACTTAATTTTTATCGGCTCATCGGAGTGTTTTACGTCACCGCGTTTGGAACGGTCGGTTTTTTGACTGATGGTGTGTAGGCAAGACTGATGGAAGTCAGCTTCATCGGTTTTCCGATGGAAAAATCCATCGGTTTAAAAACCATAGGAAATCCGATCGTGTGTACAGGGCTTTACATGTTTATAATGCATGTCCTATTATAGGATTCATTTGCATTGCGTGGATAAAAGTTATGGTTATAAACACAGTTTTTACATAGGTACTGAATTACATTACTAAGAGGGCACAGCAACATCTTTCATTACTGGGGGGGGCACAGCAGCATCTTACATTACTGGGGGGCACAGCAGCATCTTACATTACTGGGGGGGAACAGCCGAACCTTGCATTACTGAGGGGACACAGCAGCACCTTACATTACTAGGGGGGCACAGCAGCATCTTCTAACAAACAGGTGGGGTAGTGGCGCTACCTGGGGTACCTGACAGTGGGGAAACCCACTAAATTAACAAAAAGTATCTATATAACCATATAATGTAAGATGTAGAACCCGTACCTTAGTGGGATCATACAATGTAATTAATGGATTCTAAGACCAGTGAAACAACAATATGTGAGAAAGCATAAATAAGTGCATAACAGTCTGTGCAATAAAACCTCTATACCAGTGACCAAAAACCTAAATATATATGTGTAGCGGGTATTTGAATTTAGGGGAGGCATCTGGGTTGTAGTCTAACCCAGATGCACTGATTGTTAGGGAATTTGGGACCATTTGTTGTTCATGGAGGACTCTGTGGTGTGAGGTTCTCTTCGGCCTGTGGGTGGCGCTGTCGCACTGGGCCGGGGTTGAGCCCTCACTGCAGTACCGTACCCTTTTTGTCCTCTTCCGGTGGCTGTACCGCAGGGCGGGGAATCTGCGGTGACGCTGAGGGAGAGGAGATAAAAGGGGGCGGACACCCGGAACACGAGGTTCAGAGTCGGAGGGCAGAGTCGCGTCCAGGCACCTTCAGCCTGGGTGCTGGCGTTCCGGAGTTCCGGGCCCAGGTGCCCTTGACCTGGCCGGAGCGGGAGATGGAGTCCATCCCAGGCACCTTTAGCCTGGGGTGAGGTACTGTTGAGGCGGCCTGGGGCCCGGTGCCTTTGACTGGGTCCTGCAAGGGTGGAGGAATCGGAGGGGGCCCTAAAGCCCTGGGTGCCTGAATCTGAGATGAGGAGGCCAGGGAGCGTAACCCCTCCGAACAGTCCGGTGCAGTATTGCTGGTGTCGGCGGGGCCTCTGGTAACTCTCTTGGACGGATGTCTTCCCTCTGACAGGGGCTGCGCTTAGCGTAGGTAATTCACTCTCTGTTCTACACGGTCGGTGGCAGCGACTGTACGCCATAACCGTTGGTGACACCACAATGGTTGGTTCTATCTAAGGATTGTGCCTCAACCTACTCCCCACCTATACTGAACTGTTCTTTGGTCACAACCTGTCTGTGCTAAATGACGATTTATTGCTGTTGGAGAATAAATACGAGTTGGACCTTTTCAGTGGTGTGGAACTCCAGTTACTGGGGGCAGAGGGGGTTATTTACAGAAAAGACTTGGCTCTGGGTTATGCACACGACCCGATGGTAAAATAGGTTCTGGCCTTCACCTCTATCCAAAAGAGGACATGGGCTGTGGTGTATCGCATCCCTCCTCCCATACTCCCCCCTAGACGAGACAACAAGCCGAAAAGAAGAAGGGAGAGGGGTGAGGTCGCTACATATGTACCGTATTTATCGGCGTATAACACGCGCCGGCGTATAACACGCACCCCAAGTTTAGGAGGAAATTTTAGGGAAAAGTGCAGCCTTGTCAGTGTCCATTGCAGCCTTGTCACAGTGCAGCCTTGTCAGTGTCCATTGCAGCCTTGTCACAGTGCAGCCTTGTCAGTGTCTATTGCAGCCTTGCCCAAGAGTCCATTTCAGCCTTGCCCCAGTGTCGCCGTGCAGCCTTGCCCCAGTGTCGCCGTGCAGCATTTTAAAATTGGCGCCGAGACTGTGCGGAGCGGGGCGGACGCCGCCGAGAACGCCGAGAACGCAGGGACGCAGGGACTGGGCGGAGCCGCTGCTGAGATACACATAGCCGAGTGTACTCGGCTATACTCGGCTTTTCTCGGCTCCGCTCACAGTCACGCCGAGTCCCGCCCTATGATGGACATAACACAGGTCCAATGGCGGGACTGGGCATGACTGTGAGCGGAGCCGAGAAAAGCCGAGTATAGCCGAGTACATTCGGCTATGTGTATCTCGCTCCGCTCCGCTCAGTCAGCGGAGACAGCCCAGGGATGTGGGTATCGGCGTATAACACGCACCCACGATTTTCCCCTGGTTTTCAGGGGAAAAAAGTGCGTGTTATACGCCGATAAATACGGTAAATATATCAATAATACAAAAAATCCGGTAACAGTGATTTTTTTTATTATTATATATATATATATATATATATATATATATATATATATATAGTGAAAAGTAGTCCAACACTAATGTGTATAAAAATGAATGTTCAGAAAAATAGATGAATAGACCAAAAAATTACTAAATTATTGAAGAAATTCCCATAACAAGTTCATTCTCTGTGAGATAATCCAAAGTGACTTGGTGTGGTATGAAGCAGGTAATCAGGTGACTTGTGTGCTCCCCCTTCTGGGTCCCCACTCACCAGATGCCACCACCCCTGGAATCCTAAGGCTTCTACCCGTCAGCTCGCCTCCAGCCTTTCCGCTAGATGATATCCTGCGTTCCCGAGTGCTGAGCGAAGCTGGTGTGATGGTAGCAATTCCTCAGCAGTGAATCCTCATAGGAAGAGACAAGGGCTCCAATAGTGTAGTATCATCGGTGTTTATTTAAAAAGTTAAAAAACAACAAGGGGTACCAGCATCAACACATAAAAAGCAGCTGGTACTCCCCAAGAACATACACTAAAATCCGTGGGTAGGACCTGCCTCAGACGACGTCCATTGACGAAAAGCTTAAGGCGTGGTCACGTATACGCGCGTTACTTCATTTCCGGGTTGTGAGGAGAGCGGGTGGAACACAGCTGGTACCCACGCTGCTCATCCCGGCCTCTGTTACGCTCATCTACCAGCAGTCTGTGCAAAATTCTCCTTTCATGGGTTTACTGACCTGATTTTAGCTGAAGGGGACATTTCCTTTCCCTGGGGCTTCCTAGGATACGGTGACCAGACATCCCCGGTTTCCGGGGACAGTCCCCGGACTGAGGACACTGTCCCCGGACCAAGTCTGTCCCTGGTTTTGTCCCCGGATTCAGGGCCAGATTAATGTAGACAGGGCATCCCATGCTAGCTGAGAAATAGCCTGGTGGCTCGAATGCTGATAACCACTGCTGGACGATCTCACTGGCGCTCCTGCTGCTGTTCAGGGGAGGAGAGGCAGAGCCAAAAATTGACTGTGTGGAGGGCTGAGACGGGAGGTGAGCAGATGGGGGGGGGGGCTGTTTGTACACAAGTGAGGGCAGTGGGGGAGCAGGGGTCAGAGCTGATGCAGCTGCATTGAGAGATGGAGAGTTTAGCTGTTGTGGGGGAAGGACTAAAAGGTGGCTGCAGAGATAATCTGTGATGGAAGGGTGCAGAGGTGAGCTATGGATGTGGGGGCAGAAGTGTCCTTTGTGCATAGCAAACCTCTGAACCCTGCACCCTATTCCTAACATCCTCCTGTGTATATGCACTCCTGTACCCAGCGCTCTGTGTATTATGCAGTCCTGTGCCCAGCGCTCTGTGTATTATACAGTCCTGTACCCAGCGCTCTGTGTATTATGGAGTCCTGTGCCATTTGCCAATAAAAAAAAATATGTCCCCGAAATTAATTTAAAAAATCTGGTCACCTTACCCTAGGATGGCATCAGCGCTCCACCCCCAGACATCTGCCTGCAACCCCCGGACACAGGAAGATGTGTGTGGTAGTGTGATGCCACGTACACACGACCGTTTTTAATGACGAGAAAAATTAAATTTTTTAAAATGGTCATTAAACATGATCGTGTGTGGGCTTTCCAGCATTTTTCCCGACGAGAAAAACTGGAACATGCTCTAATTTTTCACGTCGTTTTTTACATCGTTGTTTTTCTCGTCATGAAAAACGTCCGTGTGTGGGCTTTAACGACGTGAAAAAAAATGCACATGCTCATAATCAAGTATGAGACGGCAGCGCTCGTTCTGGTAAAACTAGCGTTCGTAATGGAGATAGCACATTCGTCACGCTGTAACAGACTGAAAAGCACGAGGCTGAAAAGCGCGAATCGTCGCTCAACAAACTTTACTAACATGAAGGGTTGCGCCATCCGAATGGAACTTCCCCTTTATAGTGCCGTCGTACGTGTTGTACGTCACCGCGCTTTACTCAAACATTTTTTTCCACGATAGTGTGTAGGCAAGGCAGGCTTGAGAGGAAACACGATAAATCACGTCGAGAAAAATGCAGTTTTTTTCAATGACATTAAAAACGGTCGTGTGTACGCGGCATGAGACTGTGTGAGTGACATCCTGTGACAGGAAGCAGGCAGCAGCAGGTTCAGTCACAGCTGCAGCGGCTGAGCCTTGTCACCTCCATGTGGGGCGCACATGGATTATACCCCACAGCAGGAAAGTCTTTTAAGCAATATTGAAATATATTGGCATTAATACATATTATATTGCAACATATGGGAAAATGTCCACACTAGCAAACACCATTCATTTATTTTTCTATTGCTAAAAAGTCTCTGGGAAAAAGGCTGCTATTAAAAATATATAGGCACTGTTTCATTTTACCTCTAGTGTTCAGAGTTTTGTGCAAAGCTATTTACACTTTGTACCACCTCACATAACCTCAGATCACAGTGAGTCATCATGTTCTGTACTGGGATTGTTTTTCTGCTCTTGCACACAAGTCTATTTAACATTGTTTCTGGCGGAAAGATTTTGGTGTGGCCAACAGACGCTAGTCATTTTTTGAATCTGAAAATAATTCTGAATGAACTTGTCATTAAAGACCATGAAGTTACAGTGTTGCTTCATTCGGCTGCTCTAATAATGGGTACAGACACCAGCAAAGACTCACCAATACAATATGAAGTTTTTGATGTGCCTTTCACAAAGTTGGAGAATGAAAAGTTTCTTGAGGAATTTTTAATTGTATGGATTTTTGATGTACCTAATATGACCTACTGGGAATTCTATCAAAGAATGAAAGAGATGGTGACTAAACAACAGAAGTTGGAAAAATATATGTGTGATGGAGTACTTAAGAACAAGACCTTGATGAAGAAACTAAAAGATGAGAAGTTTGATGTCCTGATCTCGGACCCATTGATCCCATGTGGGGAACTTATTGCTGAAGTTCTTGGTCTTCCATTTGTCTATTCTTTTAGAACCTCCATGGGCAACTCAATGGAGAGACTATGTGGACATCTTCCAGCCCCATTTTCCTATGTGCCTGGAGCCATGGCAGAACTAACTGATAGGATGTCTTTTCTAGAGAGATGGAAAAACGCAAACTTCTATCTTTTTCAAGACATATTATTCTATCTTGTGTTTGCTGGCAACTGGGATGGCTACTACAGTGAAGTATTAGGTGAGCATGAAAAGTAATTGGAGAATGTATCAAAACCAAATAAATATCTAAGTAATCAATCTAAACCAGGGGGTCTTCAAACTACGGCCCTCCAGTTGTTCAGGAACTACAATTCCCATCATGCCTAGTCATGTCTGTGAATGTCAGAGTTTTACAATGCCTCATGGTATTTGTAGTTCCGCAACAGCTGGAGGGCCGTAGTTTGAGGATCCCTGATCTAAACAATTTTTTTCACCTAATCCTCAGGAATATTTTTCTTTAATTTAGCCTTCTGTTGTAGGCAGACTTTAGATAATATTAGCAACCAGAAAAGTCTGTTTGGTGTAGTTTAGGTGCCGTGGAAATTATGAATTTCTTTCATTAAGGTGGAAAAATATATAACTTGAATATTTCTATATATTAACTATGCAAAAGTACACTGTATTGCCTAAAGTATTGGAAACCTGCCATTAAACGCACATGACCTTTAATGGCATCCCATGGAATTTTTGTTAAATTTCACTGAGATGTTTAAAATTCATGACACTTCTGTAGTAGTATATGTGGTTTTGCACTGAAAGACTCAGTGGTGAGTGAAACTTTGAAATACTTAAGACTAATTATCCAGTGTTAGTCCGTAAGGTTCAATATTGAGTTAGTCCGTAGGGTTCAATATTGAGTTGGCCCACCCTTTGCAGCTATAACAGCTTCAACTCTTCTGGGAAGGCTGTCCACAAGGTTTAGGAGTGTGTCTATGGGAATGTTTGACCATTCTTCCAGAAGCGCATTTGTGAGGTCAGGCACTGATGTTGCCCAAGAAGGCCTGGCTTGCAGTCTCTGCTCTAATTCCTCCCAAAGCTGTTTTATCAGGTTGAGGTCAGGACTCTGTGCAGGCCAGTCAAGTTCCTTCACCACAAGCTCGCTCATCCATGTCTTTATGGACCTTGCTTTGTGCACTGGTCCAAATTATTTGGTGGAGGGAGGATTATGGTGTGGGGTTGTTTTTCAGGAGTTGGGCTCGGCCCCTTAGCTACAGTGAAGGGAACTCTTAAGGCGTCAGCATACCAAGACATTTTGGATAATTTAATGCTCCCAACTTTGCAGGAAAAATTTGGGGATGGCCCGTTCCTGCTCCAACATGACTGCGCACCAGTGCACAAAGCAATGTCCATAAAATGAGCGAGTTTAGAGTGGAGTCCTGACTTCAACCTGAGAGAGCACTTTTGGGATGAATTAGATTGGAGACAGCAAGCCAGGCCTTCTTGTCCAACATCAGTGCCTGACCTCACAAATGCATTTCTGGAAGAATGGTCAAACATTCCCATAGACACACTCCTAGACCCTGTGGACAGCCTTCCCAGAAGAGTTGAAGCTGTTATAGCTGCAAAGGTGGGCTAATTCAATATTGAACCCTACGGACTAAGACTGGGATGCCATTAAAGTTTATGTGCGTGTAAAGGCAGGTGTCCCAACACTTTTGACAAGATAGTGTATGTTGCTTAATTGACTTATACAGGTGTGTATTAAAGCGGAGTTCCACCCTTTTTTTATGTTTATTAAAAGTCAGCAGCTACAAAAAGTGTAGCTGCTGGCTTTTAATAAACATACACTTACCTGCTCCACTGTCCAGCGACGCGCCGCCTGGAGCTCCGCTCCTCTCCCCCCTCCTCCGCCGGTGCGTCCATTCACAGTGTGGGCACCCGGCCGTGACAGCTTTCGGCTTCACGGCCGGGCACTCACTGCGCATGCGCGAACGGCGCAGCGCTCTGTGAGTGGACAGGCGATCGCCTGGGACCTGTCACGTCCCAGGTGATCGCCTACAGGGAGGAGCCGCCACAAGGCGATATGACGTATCGCCTAGGCGGCTCCAGGGCGGAAGGAGGAAGTGGGACAGGAAGTCCCACTCCTACTGAAGCCCCCACTCCCCCCCAAAAAAATTACATGCCAGATGTGGCATGTAAGGGGGTGAGGAGTGGAATAAAAAAAAAGTAAAAAAATTGGGTGGAACTCCACTTTAAAGCTTAAGTTTAGTTAGCTTTTTTTTTTAAATCATAGTCAGGGTAGATACTTATACTAAACAAAAATAGTTCCTTGTGCAGTTGACTGCTATGTTCATTGAAATGTTCCTTTCTCTGCCACCCTCCATACCCCCGTAGCTGTGATCTCATCAAACTCATCAAAAATGTCAACTATGTATGCCCTTTTAATACCTGTGGTTCTTTTATAAAAGCCTTATTCTCGCTTCCCAAAATGAAAAGCGCTCTGTGAATGGAGGAGGCAAACCTTTTATTCATCCACCCATCCTCCAGTCATAGAGTGCCTTTCACTGTGGGAAATAATAGCACAGCTTCTATAAATGAAGCATGGGGTGGAAATGGCTGTCATAGGCCTTGTACACACGGCCGAGATTCTCGTCGAAAAAAACATGTCGTTTTTTTCGACGAGATTCTTGGACAAGAAACTTGTCCCGGCCGAGTGTACACACGCTCGATTCAAAGAACCCGCGGTTCTTTGAATGGAGCGTACGCGGTGACGTCATCGACTACGACGAGCATGCGCTCGTCACATTCGATGCCGTCGCCGCCATCTTGGTATACCCTACGTATGCCTAGGAAGCTACCGCGCATGCGTCGAATTCATTTCGAACATGCGCAGGCTTTAGGGAGGACAGGTAAGTGTACACACACTCACTTTTCTCGTCGAGAAACATGCCGACGAGAATCTCGACGAGAAAATAGAGAGCAGGATCTCTATTTTCTCGTCGAGATACTTGTCGCTTTTCTTGACGAGAAACCATACACACGAACGAGTTTCTCGGCAAAAAATCTCTGCCAGCAAGTTTCTTGCTGGTTTTTGCCGAGAAACTCGTTCGTGTGTACGAGGCTATAGTCAGGACTTTTGACAAAGACCTGTGACAAGTCAGATGACTTGTATTAACTACTGCAAAATCATATAAGTTTCGGGGGGTATTGGGGCGCAAAGGAATTACCTTTTCAAGGAGTATATCAGTCACCGGCACAAGGGGCACATTCAATGTAAGTACAGTTCCTTGTGCTGATTTAAAAAAAATGTAACTATACTTAAATATCAACACACACACATTTAAGAAAGATAAGATTTTACTTGATGATCAAATGCTTTTTTTCTTTTTACCTAAATTTAATTATTTACTACTCAGTGTCCTTCTGGCCCCTTCCATGTTTGTCTTTCTCGCCGGTTAATATATGTGACTATACAGTACATACAGACAGGAGAGTCTTGCTTTTTTTGTTTCTGTGTTACGCCCAGACATTTGCAATGTAATTTTGGCACAAGGTTCCTGGCAATGAGGATTGTGAAAACACACTAAAACTGGCAGCATGTGAACTCCGATCTTGACTTGGGATCCTCTGCAGTAAAAATGAACACGTATAAAAAATTGCGATAATCTTCCTACACTAAGGTGACCAGATTTTTAAAATAAAATCCGGGGACATATTTTTTTTTACTAGTAATGGCGGCAATCAGCGACTCTCTACCCGACGCCGACGCCGCCCGCCTCACAGCCTGTCAAGTCTTACTCTCCGAGCCCTCGGCTACTACTGGGTGGGGAGTGGAGGAAGATCACTCCACCAGGGAAGGCAAGGAGATAAACAGGCAGGCGGCTGGCCGGGACTTGAGCCAAGGCAGAAGAACATACAAGCGGAGCTGAATGGGCATGCACCCGAAACTGAAGAAATATTCCCTCCGCTCCGACCAGCACATGATCATCAGAAAGGGGCACTGATAACGGAAAAAAGACCCCCCTAAGCTAGTAGGAGCGGCGGAGCGCGCGGGGGGTGTAATTCAATTATTTTTTTCATTAATTCTGCACTGACTGTCTTTGAAATTGCCCCAGCCCCTGTTCAAATCCAATCTGGGGACAAAACCAGGGACAGACTTGGTCCGGGGACAGTGTCCTCAATCCAGGGACTGTCCCCGGAAACCAGGGATGTCTGGTCACCCTATCCTACACTGATAGTACAGTGATATGCCTGCCAGCACTCCTCTGTGATTCCCACACTCTGTACACAAATATTAACCATTTCATTACTGGGCAATTTCACCTCCTTCCTGCCCAGGCCAATTTTCAGCTTTCAGCACTGTCACACTTTGAATGGCAATTGCGCGATCATACAGCATCCTCATTTGCTGTCTTTGCAGGTTGACTGGGTGTGGTTGGGTATGGTAAAAAATGCACCTCAGTCACGTGTATTTACTGCTCTCCAGCCGCAAGTGTAAACAAGGCCTAAGTGATTTCATTTTCTATGATATAAAGATAGGTCTGTGAGCTTGACTCCAGGACAAGCAAAATGTTAAAACCAATTATAAAAGACCATACTGTTTTTCTGACAACCAAATAGAAAGATAATAAGCAAAATATGATGTTGTTACCATTGACTTTCTTGTTTTACTTACAGTACAATATCTACAATGGAGTTCCATCCATGTTTTAGTTTATTAAAAGTCAGCAGCTACAAAAAGCATAGCTGCTGACTTTTAATAAACCGACACTTACCTGCCCCATGGTCCAGCGATGCGGCCACCTGGAGGCTCGCTCCTCTCCCCCTTCTCTCCTCGGTGCCGTCATCTTCACTGTTGGCACCCGGCCATGACAGCTTACGGCTTCATGGCCGGGCACGCACTGCGCATGCGCAAGTCATGCTGCGCTCTCCTATTGGCCAGCCGATCTTCTGGGACCTGAATTGTGTCCCAGAAGATTGCTGACAGGGAGGGGCCGCCTAGGACACGAGGAGGAGTCGCCTAGACGGCTCAAAAAAGGAAGCAGGAAGTGGGACAGGAAGTCCCACTAAAAGTAAGGTAAAAAAAATGACATGCCAAATCTTAGTAAATGTCAAGTCACGTAAATGCATTTGCATAAGTTGAACAGGCGTACCTCTAAACTTGCCATTGTATAACAGTCCCTGCACAAAATTACATTTCTAAAGGGAATAAAAAGGCATTTAAAAGCACTCGCGGCTATAATTGAATTGTCGGCTCCCGGCAATACAGAGAAAAGTCATTGAAAGTCTTTTAAAAAAAAAAATGCGTGGGGGTTCCCCCAAATTCCATTACCAGGCCCTTCAGGTCTGGTATGGATATTAAGGGGAACTCCGCGCCAAATTTTAAAAAAAATGACGTGAGGGTTCCCCTCAAAATCCGTACCAGGCCCTTCAGGTCTGGTATGGATTTTAAGGGGAACTCCACGCCAAACTTAAAAAAAAAGAAGCATGGAGTCCCCCTAAAAATCCACACCAAACCCTTTATCCGAGCACGCAACCTGACAGGCCGCAGGAAAAGAGGGGGGGACGAGAGAGCGCCCCCCTCCTGAACCGTACCAGGCCACATGCCCTCAACATGGGGAGGATGCTTTGGGGGTCTGTGACCCCTCAAAGCACTATGTCCCCATGTTGATGGGGACAAGGGACTCATCCCCACAACCCGGTGGTTGTGGGGGTCTGCGGGCGGGGGACTTATCGGAATCTGGAAGCCCCCTTTAACAAAGGGGACCCCCAGATCCCAGCCCCCCTATGTAAAAATGGTAATGGGGTAATGGGGTAATGGGGTACAAATGTACCCCTACTATTTCACAAAAAAAGTGTCAAAATTTTTAAAAATGACAATACCTGGTTTTTGACAATTCCTTTATTAATGTCTTCTCCTTTTCTTCCATCTTCTTCCATCTTCTTCTTCCACCTTCTTCTTCCAACTTCTTCTTTTCTCCATTCGGGTTTCTTCCTCCATCTTGTTCTTCATCTTCATCTTCCTTCGGTGTTCTTGTCCGCATCTTGCTCCAGCTTCTTGTTCCCCTCATCTTTCTCCTGACGATACGCTTGCTTTCGAGGTTCCCGCTGTGTGACGCTTCAGTTCATCAGTTCTCCTCTGGGTCCGCTGCCACCCGGTGACCCCACCCCCCTCTGTATTTGGGTCCCGCAGTGAGTTGCTTCCCTTCACTGGTTCTTCCCTCTAGGTTATAGAGGCAAGTCTTTACCTTTCCCAAAGAAGGTCAATGTCCACACAACACTTCAACTCCAACAAGAGTTTATTTTCTCTTATTTGCTTGAGTAACCAGAAAGTTGAAGAGAGGAAAGGGGTCAGCAGAATAGATTGGATTCAGGCACACTCTTGGCTTCGTCGCCACTCGGTCCCGAGTGGGTACAGCTCACCCGGATAGTCACTCAATAGAACTAGCAGCCGGCATGAAGCTCAAACAGTGACTCAGTCCCCTCCGAGGACAAAGTCAAGGAGATCCCTCCTTTAGTAACTACACTCCGCAAAGGCAGTCTGGATTGAAAGGAATCCTTCCCTCCGACAGGTCACCAGACCTCTCCCGAGACAGCAATACTGTATCACTCGCCTCCTTAATGGGACCAATCTTCCCCCGGTTTCCTCTATGTCAGAGCGGTCGCCCTCACCTGGGCTCCCTGGGTTTCCTTTCTGATTGTAGACCCAGTTGAAGGTACTGGGCCTACCTGGAACTTCGCAGCCTTGGGCCGAAGGTGCCAGAGACTCATCAGTCAAAGTTGGGGGCACCCCCCCTTAGAGGGGCACACTCCTCCGGGTACAGGTGCCCGGATACTTCCACACTGAACAATGGCGTCTGCCCCTTATATATCCTCTCCCGACATGCACAGCAGGTCAGAACCGCCCACCGTACGGCAGCCGAGAGAGGACATCCAATAGCCACTTCATCACCTGTGGTTCAACCCCGGGTATAAGTGACAACACCACCTATACGCCTAAAGGGGAACTGCATGCCAGGTGACACAGCAGCAAGACAGAGTCCAAATAATTAGAAGACCCAAGCCAACTACCGCTCAGGTCACCCCTAAATTGAAGCATAACAACCCCCTAAGATAGGGACCCCGCTACAGTAATTTTTAAAATTTTTGACACTTTTTTTTGTGAAATGGTATGGGTGCATTTGTACCCCATTACCATTTCACACGGGGGGCGGGATCTGGGGGGTCCCCTTTGTTAAAGGGGGCTTCCAGATTCCAATAAGCCCACTGCCCACAGACCCCGACAACCAACGGCCAGGGTTGTCGGGAAGAGGCCCTTCTCCAGATCAACATGGGGGCAGGGTGCATTGGGGTGGGGGGGCGCAGGGCGCCCCCTGCCCAAAGCACCCCCCCCATGTTGAGGGCATGCGGCCTGGTACTCGCCCCCCCTTTCCTGACCTGCCGGGCTGCGTGCTTGGATAAGGGTCTGGTATGGATTTTGGGGGGACCCCCATGCCGTTTTTTCGGCATAGGGGGGTTTCCCTTAAAATCCATACCAGACCTAAGGACCTGGTATGCTCCTGGAGGGGAACCCATGCCGGTTTTTTATTAAAAATTTGGGGTGGAGTTTCCCTTTATGATCCATACCAAACACAGGGGACAGCGAGCGCGAGACTTGCAGTACCCTGTCGCCGAGAACCAGCGCGATGGGATCGCGCTGGAAACATTCTCGGGCAGGTACTGGCAAAGGAGCCTGTACTGGAGGCGACTTCAAGTCGCCTACAGGACACGACTTGAGCGTCTGCTTCACGCTCAAGTTGTGTCCAAGTTGCCTCGCAAAGTCGCGCTGCCCCTGTGTCAACCGCCACATGAGTCGCCCCGCAAGTCGGATCTTCTTGATCAGACTTCTGGTGCGACCTCTATTCAAATCAATGGGCTCCCATAGGGAACCATTAATTTTGAATAGAGATACAAGCGCCGCTGAGATTTTTATTTACTATAACAGTGCGCCGCCGGTTCACGCGCCCAATTAAGGATTTTCCGGTGCGCCAATTAAGGTATGAACCGGCGCAGCGCACTGTTGTTAGTAAATCACCCCCACTGTGTTGCACAGCAATCGGGTTAATACTTTCATTGTTTTCAATGACCTGCATATAATTTCTTGGTCTGTAGATGGAGCAATGTGAAAAGAAATGGAAAGCATTTCTTTATCCTCCGGTAGAAGAAATTTCCTTCTATAGAATGTACAGATCATGTGATTTCCTGATGAACCAAGCTAACAAAGTGCAGTGTTGCTGGGTAGTTCCTGATGCACTCTTATTCAGGAAGTCTCTACGAACTCCAGATCTTCAAAATGCTCTATGCAAGCGTTTTACTTCTGATGCATGTAAGTTTCTTTGGCACAGCATACTCAGGGAAAATTCTGGCTTGGCCAACAGACGGCAGCCATTTTATGAACTTAAATGTGATCCTTGAAAACCTTGCACACAAAGGTCATGAAGTAACAGTGCTGGTCAACTCAGCCAACCTTATCATGGACACCAACAAAACCTCAGCTTTAAAATTTGAAGTCTTCCCTGTTGCATTTTCAAGAACCAGAAATGAAGAGCTACTAGAAGAATTCTTACGCACATGGATTTATGATCTTCCTAATATGTCCTACTGGGAATTCATTACCCGAATGAAAAAAGCCATGGCGGACTCCTTGGAGGTACAGCTTCTAGTGTGTGATGGCATCATAAAGAACAAGGAGATGTTAAAGTGGAGCTCCACCCTAAATTTCAACTTCTGCTATTTGGAACCCTCCCCCCCTCCGGTGTCACAATTGACACCTTTCAGGGGGGAGGGGGGTGAAGATACCTGTCTAAGACAGGTATTTTCACCCACATCCGGGAGTCCTCTCTCCGGGAATCTGCGGGAGTGACGTCACTTCCCGTAGTGTTCTGGGAGACACTCGGCTCCCAGAACACAGGAGCACCAATCAGAACGGCGCAGCGCGACTCGCGCATGCGCCGTAGAGAACCGGGCATGAAGCCGCAGGGCTTCACTTCCTGGTTCCCTCAGCGAGGATGGCGGAGGGAGCAGCAGAGCGACGAGCGATCGCTCGTCCTCTGCTGCGAAAGTCGCTGGACTCCAGGACAGGTAAGTGTCCAAATATTAAAAGCCAGCAGCTGCTGTAGCTGTAGCTGCTGGCTTTTAATTTTTTTGTTTTCAGGCGGAGCTCCGCTTTAAGGAAGCTAAAAGATGAGAAGTTTGATATTCTTGTTGCAGACCCACTAGCTCCTTGTGGTGAACTTATCGCTGAGATCATTGGAGTACCATTTGTCTATTCCTTTAGGTTCTCAATGGCTAATATTATAGAAAGACTTTGTGGTCAACAACCCATGCCGTTTTCCTATGTACCCGGTATAATGACTGGATTCACCGATAGAATGTCCTTTATGGAACGCGTAAGAAATACAATTTTTTATTTATCTCAAGATGCTGTATTTTTTTCTGTCCTTTCATCCTCCTGGGATGCATATTACAGTGAGGCACTAGGTAAGTATACTGTTGTAATTAATATGTTTTTGGGTTCAGGAATCATAACCTATAGTAGTTACGGTAATTCACTGTAGAATTATCTCCAAGCTCCCTTCATATGAATGCACCCTTAGCAAGGACATGAACAGCTCAATTTGAAGCCCAAATGTTATGCTTAGGAGAGCGTCAGACCACATAGGGCTATTCTAGGGGTAAAAAAGGGTGTTTGTGAAATAAGTAAATCTCTACACAATGTGAATGAATCTTCCCCGTTCTCACATTTTACAAACAGGTTAGTTGCTGTGGGTCACTACAGAGGATAGACAGGTGTATCACTTACTACCTGTTGTACTCCAGGAGATGTGAAAAGCTATGGCTAGCAGGAGTGTAACTATAGATAAGCAGGCCATGCAGCTGCTATGGGATCCAGAAGCATAGATGGCCAAAGCTGTTTGATTATACAGTGATTTATGCATTTATGATTTATGCATAAAATAAATCAATATATAGTAGTTTGGTAACTACTTTAAGATTGTCTCATTATCCGTACAAATGTAAAAAAAAAAAATATACCTGTAATATGTGTGTAATTGTTTATTTTTTGCCTTTCATCATGCAAATGTAACATTCCCTGACCTACAATCCCAAAAGAAAAATAACCATAAGAACATTCGACCATGAGAGTTATTATTCACCAATAGAGAAAATAGCCTAACACTATAGGCTAAGAACATTTGACCAGCATGGGAAATAATATGAGGGTGACCTCTGCACTGTGTACAGTCTACAAAGTATCCTGTGCAAACAGCCCAATAAATGGATGTTTGGCCGACGGAACCTTAAATCGGAGGTCTACCCAAATTTTTTTTTTTTAAAGCCAGCAACTACAAATACTGCAGCTGCTGACTTTTAAAAAATGGACACTTACCTGTCCAGCACGCCTGCGATGTCAGCAGAAGAAGAAGAGCAATCACTTGTCCCTCGGCTGCCCCTGCCACCATCCTCTGTGAGGGAATCGGGAAGTGAAGCATTGCGGCTTTACTGCCCGGTTCCCTACTGCGCATGCGCAAGCGGCACAGCCCATCCTTATTGGTCCCCGCTCTCTCATGGGACCAGTGTGTTTCCCAGGAGACAGCGCAGGGGGGACGGGAGTCTATGCCCGGAAGTGGGTGCAAATACATGTCTTAGACAGGTATCTGCACCCCCCTCCCCCCTGAAAGGTACCAAATGTGACACCGGAGGGGGGGAGGGTTCCGAAAAGTGGAAGTTCCATTTTTGGGTGGAACTCCGCTTTAAGCTGCAGTGTGAAGTGAAACATTTAGTAGCACTGCTAAATTTTTCACGTCACACTGCAGCTGGAGGTTCACTCTGCTAAATATCCATTAGTTTGGTGCACATGATTGTACACAGTGCTAAAGTCTCCCTCATATTAGTTCCCCCGTTAGTTCAATTTTCTTAGCCTGTTGGGCTATTTTTTCTGTTGGTGAATGTTAACTCTCATGGTTGACTGTTCCTACAACAATTTTTACTCTAAAGCTGGCCATACATTATACAATTTTCCTTTAGTTTTTGCCAAAACTATATAATATGAGGTCAAACTTAAACACTTTCAATTTGTTTGCAATGAGGCAGGCCCCCTTCAACTACAAAGTTGAAGGTAAATCTAAAGAAAATTGTATAATGTGTAGCCAGCCTTAGGCCCGGTTCACACAGGCGCGACTCCTCAGGCGACTCGGTCGCCTGAGGAGTCGCGTCCAGGTCGCGTCCCAGTCTTTCCTATGGAACCGTTCTAATAGGAGCGACCTGAGTCGCTCCGACTTAGAAAAAGGTTCCTGTACTACTTTTGGGGGTGACCCAAGGCGACCTGCATAGACTTCTATACAGAAGTCTTTATGCAAATCGCCTCGGCGGGCGTCTCAAGTCGTCTTGAGATCGCGCCGCCGAGGTCGCCCCCAGAAGTAGTGCCGCGTCGTGCCGCCCCTGTGTGAATGGGGCTTCAGGATCAAATGTTAGGGAATGTAGCCCTGCAAAAGGCAACAGTGAAACAATAACACATATTACCAACATTACAGGTGGTATTTGTTATACTTCCACAATTAATGAGACATTTGCGAAGTGAATTTTTTATAAATAGGCCCATAAAAGTATAACTAAAGGCAAAACATTTTTTTTCGTTTTGGAGTAGAGCGGCATTAGAACACCTGTCAAATTTTTTTTTGGTGTTGGTGTCCCCGTTAAGAAGATTTACCCTCTCTATTTATTCTGTTTAATGTTCACACTGAGAGTGAAAGTGAAAGAGAATCCCAAATTTTGGGTTGTCACCAGATTAGGGGGGAAATCTTCCAATGGGGACACTAGCTCCAGTAAACCTGGTAACAACCAGGGATTCCCTTTTTTTGGAGAGATTTCTTCTCACTTCCCATTTGGGCTATGGGACAGGAAATGAAGGGGAGATCTCCCTAATGGGATACAGATGGAACAAAAACTGACAGGGGTTATAATCCTCCTTTACTTGATCCAAAATGAAATACATAAATAAAAATGTTTTGTTCTAGTTCTACTTTAAAGTGGAAGTTCAAACAAACATTTATTCTGAAACTAATACATCTAACCCTGTGAAGCAAAAATCGATGTACATACCTTTTTTGCAGCCGATCCGGTCCGGTCTCCAGCGGCGGATGCTGTGTAGAAGAGATATCTGGGAAAGGCCTGGGAAGTGACGTCACCCATAGACTTACTATGATGCTTCCATTGTCTGCTGCCTTTCCTGCACACACCTACACAAAGAAGCTCCCGCTGACAGCTCAGAGCGGAACCGGACCGGATCAGCTACAGAAAAGGTATGTATAACAATTTTTCCTTATCAAAGTATTTTATTGATTGAATAAGCAAGTAAATTACAATACAGTTGTAATAAATATTACAATGAGCCATACGTGTTTAACAGATATGGTAAAACTCTAAAGCCCCGTACACACGATCAGTTTGACTGATGAAAACCGTCCGATGGATGGTTTTCATCAGACCAACCGATCGTGTATGGTACCCATCGGTCTTTTTTCCATCGGTTGTAAAAAATAGAACTTGTTTTAAAATTTTCCGATGGATAAAAAACCGATGGGAATTTCCGATCGTCTATGGGCAAGTCCATCGGTTAAAAAACCCACGCATGCTTAGAATTAAGTCGACGCATGCTCAGAAGCATTAAACTTCATTTTTCTCGGCTCATCGGAGTGTTTTACGTCACCGCGTTTGGAACGGTCGGTTTTTTGACTGATGGTGTGTGGCCAAGACTGATGAAAAACAGTTTCATCGGATTTCCGATGGACAAATCCATCGGACGAAAATCCATAGGTTATCCGATCGTGTGTACGGGGCTTTAGGTCCAACAGTAAACTACCGATAGGTAGGTTATTTAACTACTATAGAAAAAGAAAAAGTACATTAGTTAATAAAACGTGAAATAACTAACTGAGGTGGAAATTGTATAACAATTTTTGATTTACAGGGTTAGAAAGTTCAGTCTTAGCATGTGTCTGCCTTTAGATTTCGTTTATTTTTGGCTTAACTTCTACTTTAAATGCTGAAATCTGACTGCTGTGGATCAAAGCACCTTTGCACTATGGTGGTAGGCTAAAGAGCATATTCACCAGAAAAAGAGAAAAATGAAAAGTCAGCAGTTACAAATACTGTAGCTGCTGACTTTTAATAAGCGGAAACTTGCCTGTCCACAGATCAAGCGCCTTCCTCACCCGGGCTGGTTCTTCTCTAGTGTTCGTGTCCTTGGTACCGGCAGGTTTAGTGTGAAAAGTCAGCTGTGACTCCTTGTGGCTTCGCAGCCAGCTTCCAATTGCACATGCGCGAGACGTGCTGTGCTTTGTGAATGGTCCTTTAGCCTTCTGAGACCTGTGATGTGTCCCAAAAGGCTGCAGACAAAGAGAGGGAAAGCCGAACTCCCAAAGTGGGAGCAGGTACTTATAAAAACTAGGTATCTGTAATGAACCAAATGTGATAGAGGAGGTGGTATTAGGGTTTGAACATGCACTACAGACACAGATTTAGTCGTTCTATAATGTCTTTATTTAAGTAAAACCAAGTTTCGTTACAAGAATACTGCTTTTTTTGACAGACGTGTAACCATGCATGATCCCACCATGCAGTGCACATTTAAATGACCTTTAACAGTTCAAGAAACTAAACAGAACACAGCAAAACATTTCAGCAGCTACAAGCTCACAGCACACTGCACAGGCACTGTCACTGGTAGTCTGGCACAGCATAATAAACCAATACTCAAGGGTAATGCTTATTTCTACAATAATTAGTTTGCTGTCAGTTTATTATTTCAACTTATTTCTAATTCTCAGATACATTCAAAGAAAAGGTGCACAGTCTACAATAATGCCATTAGTTTGTGAATTATAACAGTCACCACGTTTTATCAACTCCTCTCTCTCCTCTCTCTCTCAGTACAGTGGAACCTCGGATTAAGAGCATAATCCGTTCCAGGAGAATGCTCGTAATCCAAAGTACTTGCATATCAAAGCGAGTTTCCCCATTGAAGTCGATGGAAACGAAAATAATTTGTTCTGCATTGACTTCAATGGCATGCAATACCGCATGCGGCCAGAGGCGCTGTAGAGCCTCGGAAACGGCCGGAAAGGCTCGAGGACAGTTTGGCTGACCTCGGCAAACCTCGAAAAGACTCCATTCCCGAGCCGGTTTGGTGCATTTCCGAACAGCGCCGATCGGCGCCCCCCACCTCAAGCCAAACGCAGTACACACCGATTTGGCCTGAATCCTGCTCGTTTTGCGAGACGGCGCAAACCGAGTTAGGATTTTAGAACCTGCTCGTATTGCAAAACGCTCGTTAGCACTTCATGCCAACATGGCTCTATTCCGCCGGCCTCTAGAGAGGTCACCTGTGATACTGAATACCCTCTTTGTGTGTGGGGCAATGTGGATTTTCTTACGGCATACTCCTCTGCCTTTTTAAGCAGTTCCTGAATATTCTCATCTACCACATCAACAAGAGTTTTACAGATAGTAGGGTTGACAAAACAAGCTGCTGCTGCAAGGGGCGAGAACACATCAATTGCATCTAAGAATGAAGCAAAACGCTGGTTTGCATTTTGTTTCATTCTCTGTGCAATTGTGGCAAGGTCTTGGTAGCTAGTGTTCTGCTTAAAGTCCTCAAGGGCTGAGTACATCAAAGAGGTCAGGGACATGGACATGGTGTCACTTTGGAGGGTTTTAGTATTTTCCGCAAAAGGCAGCAGTAGATCATGCAATGATGTGAGCTTTTGCCATTCACTGTAATGCTGCACAGTGCTCTGGACAGTGGTCTAATCAGGCTTTTAATGCTGCACAGTGGTCTGAGAGGCCTTTAATGCTGCACAGTGCTCTGGATGGTGGTCTGAGAGGCCTGTAATGCTGCACGGTGCCCTGGACGATGGTCTGAGAGGCCTGTAAATCCTGCACAGTGCTCTGGACGGTGGCTGTAATGCTACACAGTGCTCTGGACAGTGGCCTGAGCTGAGGAGTCCTGTAATGCTGCACAGTGCTCTGGATGCTGATGGTGGTCTAAGGAGGCCTGTAATGATGCACAGTGCTCTGGACGATGGCTGAAATGCTGCACAGTGCTCTGGACGGTGGCTGTGATGCTACACAGTGCTCTGGATGGTGTTCTGAGCTGAGGAGGCTTGTAATGCTGCACAGTGCTCTGTAGGGTGGTCTGAGAAGGCCTGTAATGCTGCACAGTGCTCTGGACGGTGGTCTGTAGGGTGGTTTGAGTAGGCCTGTAATGCTGTACAGGGCTCTGGATGGTGGTCTGAGCTGAGGAGGCCTGTAATGCTCCAGAGTGCTCTGGACGGTGGCTGTAATGCTACACAGTGCTCTGGACGGTGGTCTGAGAAGGCCTGTAATGCTGCACAGTGCTCTGGACGGTGGTCTGAGGAGGCCTGTAATGCTGCAAAGTGCCCTGGATGGTGGTATGAGAAGGCTAGTAATGCTGCATAGTGCTCGGGATGGTGGTATGAGAGGCCTGTAATGCTGCACAGTGCTCTGGAACTTGGTATGAGAGGCCTGTAATGCTGCGCAGTGCTCTGGATGGTGGTAAGAGAGGCCAGTAATGCTGCACAGTGCTCTGGATGGTGGTCTGAGGGGAGGCTTGTAATGCACACAGTGCTCTGGGACGGTGGTCTGACTCTGAGAGGCCTGTAATGCTGCACATTGCTGGATTGTTGGTCTCAGGTCTGAGGGGAGGCATGTAATGCACAGTGCTCTGGATGCCGGTGGTCAGAGGAGGCCTGTAATGCACACACAGTGCTCTGGACAAACAGTGGTCTGATGGGAGGTCTGTAATGCACAGTGCTCTGGATGGACAGTGGTCTGAGGGGAGGTCTAATGCACAGTGCTCTGGATGGCGGTGGTCAGAGGAGGCCTGTAATGCATACACAGTGCTCTGGATGGATGGTGGTTTGAGGGGAGGCCTCGGGCCTGTAATTGTAATGTACACACACAAAGTGCTCTCTGTTCTGGATGGTCGTCATCGTGGGTCGGGAGTGGGACTCTCGTCGTGAGGCCTGCAATGCACAGTGCTGCTTTGGAAGATCATCTGAGGACTCGGAGGCCTGTAATGCTGAATGCAGTGTGCTGCAACTGCTGCTAAGCGAAGCACGCTACGGCCTTGACTTGCTTGCTAGCTGGAAGCAGAAAAGTAAAATCATAATATTAACCACTTGCCATTTGGGCCATTTCTGACACTTCACTCCTACATGTAAAAATCTACTTACTTAAAACCCCCAAATATTATATGTACATATATATATATATATATATATATATATATATATATATACATATACACACACATATATATATATATATATATATATATATATATATATATATATATATATATATATATATATATATATTTTTATCAGAGACCCTTTAGAATAAAATGGTGGGTGTTGCAATTTTTTATGTCACACGGTATTTGCGCAGCGTTTTTTTCAAACACAATTGTTTGGGAAAAAAAGCAGTTTCATGAATTAAAAAAAAAAACTCTAAAGTTAGCCCAATTTTTTTTTTTTATATAATGTGAAAGATGATGTAACACCGAGTAAATAGATACCTAACATGTCATGCTTTAAAATTGCGTCTGCCTGTGGAATGGCGGCAAACTGCGGTGGTTAAAATTCTCCATAGGCGATGCTTTAAACGCCTTTACAGGTTACCAGTTTAGAGTTGCAGAGGAGGTCTGGTGCTAGAATTGTTGCTCTTGCTCTGACGTTCGTGTTAATACCTCACATGTGTGGTTCGATTGCCGTTTACATATGGCATGCGGGAGTAGCATATGCATTCTCATTCGCGCGTAAGCACAGTGGCACGGAGGCGCTTTAAAAAAAATGTATTATTATTTATTTACTTATTTTATATGTACCAATACCCCCAAACTAAGAGAGCCGCTGGTTTTGTTTTGGGCCCTGTACACAGCACAGCCAACCCCCGGCAATCCACTCAACCCTTCTCTGGCACAGTTAGTCTAGGGGTGGTATATATGTATGGCTCTATACCAATTCATGTACAATTCCCCATACATTTAAACAGTGGCAAGATATAGTAATAGACTCCAATACCAGATTGATTAACTGTAAAAGGTTTACTTGTGAATAAAAGGGGTAACGATCATCATCACATATAACACATGCATGCAGAGCCCTGCAATAATACTGACACTAGTTAACTATAGTGCATAAAGTTCTATCACACACTAACATATAGCTATACTCCCCGTTAGCAATATGGCGCCAAGCAATGCTATAAACTGCCCCTGATCAGGCCTGACCCAGTTAAAGCTCAGTCTTTAAAAGAGGAATCTTCGCATGCAAGACGATCGGTGGTGCACATACAGGAACAACAATTTGTAATCCAATAAGGGTCTAAGGCAATGGAAGCAACTCCCAGGAGACTAATGTTACTCAGTTCTACTACTATTCTCCTGACAGAAAAGGAACAAGTATACACGATGGGCCAAGGCAGTCAATAGGCCTAATAAAGAACTCAGTTATGGTTGTGAGCAGGTGCTCTCTCACCCCTCCGGACTCGATCCCAGTCCGGGACTCCCACCGCTGCGTCCACACAAGCAGGATCTGTCACCGCCGGATCTCTTGTCCAACTGACAATTTCAGAGCAGGTAGATGGCTGCAGCCGCACAGGCTCCGCAGCAGGGTGGAAGGCTCTCTGGAACTTCGCAAGGCCCAGGCCTCGGGCCTTGCACTCGCAGCAGGTCTGCACAGGAAGTCCTCTCTCCAACCGTGCGGTGTCCAAAGAGGCCGGACCTAGCCTCGCCCTCCCCTTTTATACCCCACCCATGAGTCTTTGCGGCAGCCCAATGCACCCTGGGTGCCAAACGGGGTTCTGGGTAACGTAGTCCATGGGGCCTCAACGGAGACCCCGCTACATATACAAAAACATTTTTTTTCCTTGCGCTTTTTTTTGTATTAACTTTATTGCTATAACAAGGGATAAACAACATCCTTTGTAATAGTATGGGCCGTGACAGGTCCTCTGTATGGAGAGATTTGGGGTCTATTAGACCCCAAATCTCTCCTATGGCGTCCCATGTAGCTGATCAGACACAGATCGGTCTGATCGGCTACTTAACTGGCCGCTGGTGGCCAGGTAAACAAGGCGGTAGAACCGGAGTTGACAGATTACTCGTCACTCCCGTTTTCTGGGGCTACAGAGAGAGGGGAACGATGTCAGTTCCTCTCTCTCTGTACAGGGCAGCCATCGCCGCAGGTCGCATCGCTTCTGGCCTCCGCGATGGGATCGGAGAGCCTGGAGGACTCTAGTATGTATAATACATAATATCATGACAATATACAAAAGAGGATATATGTCACAAGTAAAAATTTATACCAAAAAATAAAACAATTTATAAGCCTACAGAACATTGCAGGGATTTTAGCAAACTTTGTAGCAGATTCCTAACTTTTGTTGCTCTGAAGACAAAGCTGTCTTATTTATTATAATCAGGTAGTGCACTCTCAGTGTTCTAATGAGAACTGCAGGGAACTGCATCCCTTTAGAAGTATTCAGCAGTGTTAATTTTGACGTCAAATTGTGATTTTGTTTTAGTCAAAATCTTTTGACAAAAATGCTATTTTAGTTTTAGTCGTATTTTAGTCATCTGAATTGTTTTAATTTTAGTCGTATTTTGGTCGACTAAAATCTCCAGTATATTTTAGTTGACTAAAATCGAATGGGTTTAGGTAAATTTTAATGCATTATTTAAGCATTTCTCTAGAATTGCCAAACTCATTATATACTCCTGGAGTAAACATCTAATAACATGTTATTACTTATGGTATTAAAGTGGTTCTAAAGTCAGAAGGTTTTTTATCTTGAAGGATTTGTAAAGGCAGATGTGTTTTTTTATCTTAATGCATTTTGTGTGAAGCAGCCTCTAATTACTTACCTGAGCCCCATCTCTCTTCAGCGATGTCCACGAATGTCTAAGCCATCCGGGACACTCCTCCTGATTGGCTGAGACACAGCAGTGACGCCAATGGCTCCCGCAGCTGTCAATCAAAGTCAGTCAGCCAATCAGGGGAGAGAGGGTCCAGGTCAGGGCTCCATGTCTGAATGGACACATAGAGCTGTGACTTGGCTTCAGTGCCCCATAGGAAGCTGCTGACTGGATGGAGGGGCCAGGAGCAGCAAAGAGGGACCCGTGAAGAGGATCTGGGCTGCTCTGTGAAAAAACAACTGCACAGAGGAGGTAAGTATAACATGTTTGTTATTTAACCACTTAAGCCCCGGACCATTTGGTAGCTAAAGGTCCAGAGGTGAATTCAGAATTTTGCACTGCGCTGCTTTAACTGTAAATTGTGCGGACATGCAATGTTGTACCCAAACGAAATTTGCGTCCTTTTCTTCCCACAAATAGAGCTTTCTTTTAATGGTATTTGATTGCCTCTGCGATTTTTATTTTTTGCGATATAAACGGAAAAAGACCGAAAATTTTGAAAAAAAAATGATATTTTCTACTTTTTGTTATAAGAAAAATCGAATAAACTCAATTGTAGTCATACATTTAGGCCAAAATGTATTCAGCCACATGTCTTTAGTAAAAAAAATGTCAATAAGCGTATATTTATTGGTTTGCGCAAAAGTTATAGCGTCTACAAACTAGGGTACATTTTCTGGAATTTACACAGCTTTTAATTTATGACTGCCTATCTCATTTCTTGAGGTGCTAAAATGGCAGGGCAGTACAAAACCCCCCAAAATTACCCCATTTTGGAAAGTAGACATCCCAAGGAAATTGCTGAGAGGCATGTTGAGCCCATTGAATATTTTTATTTTTTGTCCCATTGAATAATGACAAAAAAAAAAAAAAAATTACAAAAAGTTGTCACTAAATGATATATTGCTCACACATGCCATGGTTATATGTGGAATTGCACCCCAAAATACATTCTGCTGCTTCTCCTGAGTACGGGGATACCACATGTGTGGGACTTTTTAGGAGCCTAGCCACGCACGGGACCCCGGAAACCAATCACCGCCTTCAGGATTTCTAAGGGCGCAAATTTTTGATTTCACTCCTCACTACCTATCACAGTTTTGAAGGCCATAAAATGCCAAGATAGCACAAAACCCCCCAAAATGACCCCATTTTGGAAAGTAGACACCCCAAGGAAATTGCTGAGAGGCATGTTGAGCCCATTGAATATTTTTTTTTTTTGTCCCAAGTGATTGAATAATGACAAGAAAAAAAAAAAAATGTACAAAAAGTTGTCACTAAATGATATACTGCTCAAACATGCCATGGTTATATGCGGAGTTGCACCCCAAAATACATTTGGCTGCTTCTCCTGAGTACGGGGATACCACATGTGTGGGACTTTTTGAGAGCCTAGCCGCGTACGGGCCCCCGAAAACCAAGCACCGCCTTCAGGATTTCTAAGGGCACAAATTTATGATTTCACTCCTCACTACCTATCACAGTTTTGAAGGCCATAAAATGCCAAGATAGCCCAAAACCCCCACAAATGACCCCATTTTGGAAAGTAGACACCCCAAGCTATTTGCCGAGAGGCATGGTGAGTATTTTACAGCTCTCATTTGTTTTTGAAAATGAAGAAAGACATTTTTTTTTTTTTTCTTTTTTCAATTTTTAAAACATTGTGACAAAAAGCGAGATCTGCAAAATACTCAACATACCTCTCAGCAAATAGCTTGGGGTGTCTACTTTCCAAAATGGGGTCATTTGGGGGGGTTTTGTGCCATCTGGGCATTCCATGGCCTCTGAAACTGTGATAGGCAGTGAGGAGTGAAATCAAAAATTTACACCCATAGAAATCCTGAAGGCGGTGCTTGGTTTTCGGGGTCCTGTACGCGGCTAGGCTCCCAAAATGTCTCACACATGTGGTATCCCCGTACTCAGGAGAAGCAACAGAATGTATTTTGGGGTGCAATTCCACATATAACCATGGCATGTTTGAGCAATATATAATTTAGTGACAACTTTTTGTACATTTTTTTTTTTTTTTCTTTTTGTCATTATTCAATCACTTGGGACAAAAAAAAAAATATTCAATGGGCTCAACATGCCTCTCAGCAAATAGCTTGAGGTGTCTACTTTCCAAAATGGGGTCATTTGGGGGGCTTTTGAACTGTCCTGGCATTTTATACACAACATTAGGAAGCTTATGTCACACATCATCCACTCTTCTAACCACTTGAAGACAAAGCCCTTTCTGACACTTTTTGTTTACATGAAAACATTTTTTTTTTTGCAAGAAAATTATGTTGAACCCCCAAACATTATATATTTTTTTAAAGCAAAGGCCCTACAGATTAAAATAGTGGGTGTTGCATTTTTTTTTTCCACACAGTATTTGCGCAGCGATTTTTCAAACGCATTTTTTGGGGGAAAAACACACTTTTTTATTTTTAATGCACTAAAAAACACTATATTGCCCAAATGTTTGATGAAATAAAAAAGATGATCTTAGGCCGAGTACATGGATACCAAACACGACATGCTTTAAAATTGCGCACAAACGCGCAGCGGCGAGAAACTACATTCATTTTTAAAAGCATTTAAAAGCCTTTACAGGTTACCAAGTTAGATTTACAGAGGAGGTCTACTGCTAAAATTACTGCCCTCGATCTGACCTTCGCGGTGATACCTCACATGCATGATGCAATTGCTGTTTACATATGACGCTAGACCGACGCTTGCGTTCGCCTTTGCGCAAGAGCAGGGGGGGACAGCGGTGCTTTTTTTTTTTTTTTTTATTATTTATTTTGCTTTTTTATTTTATTTTTAAACTGTTCCTTCCATATTTTTTTTTTTTATCATTTTTATTGTTATCTCAGGGAATGTAAATATCCCCTATGATAGCAATAAGTAGTGACAGGTACTCTTTTTTTGAAAAAAAAATGGGGGTTAGACCCTAGATCTTTCCTCTGCCCTCAAAGCATCTGACCACACCAAGATCGGTGTGATAAAATGCTTTCCCAATTTCCCAATGGCGCTGTTTATATCCGGGGGGGGGGGCATTCCCTCCCACTGCTTGTAAAAGCAGTCTAGAGGCTAATTATCTGCTAGAATTGCTTTTACATGAAAGCCGGCCACTGGCTGAAAAGAATGATACCAAGATGATACCTAAACCTGGAGGCATCATTCTGGTATAAACATTCAAAGTCCAGCAACATACCAGTACGTTGCTGGTCCTTGTTGGACATGTATTGTAATCTTTTTTTTCATGCAGCCTGTTGGCTGAACGAAAAAAAGAGATTGATCGGTGGGTAATACCTCCCTTCATCCACCCACTTCTAATGATGGGCATATATGCCGAAGCATGGGGGCATCCTCCCGCAAAAAAGTTATGCCGCGTACACACGGTCGGACTTTTCCACGGGCAAGCCTTCGTCGGAATTTCGACCGTATGTACGCGGCATAAAAGGTTATGCCGCGTACACACGGTCGAACTTTTCCACGGGCAAGCCTATGTCGGAATTTCGACCGTATATACGCGGCATTAGGAGCAAAATCGCTCCTCCGCCCCTGCTGCCCCCATGCTTCGGCATATATGCTCTTTTTTTAACTGTGGTGGTGAAATCACCTCCTACAGCGTTGGAGTCACGGCTTTATGTATCGTGGGAGCAAACGCTGTTGCTGTCAAGATAAATAAATCCGCGATGCAACTGAATGGCGTACCTGCTAAGCAAATGATGGTTAACATTAAAACAAAGTAACATTACAGTACAACAGTAAGACCTTACCATACCATACCTGCAAAGCAAATACCAAAACAAAACCTAGTAAAAAATAGAACATTTTTTTAACGCAACCTGTGGCTAAAATATATATATGCCGAAGCATGGGGGCATCCTCCCGCAAAAAAGTTATGCCGCATACACACGGTCGGACTTTTCCACGGGCAAGCCTTCGTCGGAATTTCGACCGTATGTACGCGGCATAAAAGGTTATGCCGCGTACACACGGTCGAACTTTTCCACGGGCAAGCCTCCATCGGAATTTCGACCGTATATACGCGGCATTAGGAGCAAAATCGCTCCTCCGCCCCTGCTGCCCCCATGCTTCGGCATATATGCTCTTTTTTTTTTAACTGTGGTGGTGAAATCACCTCCTACAGCACTGGAGTCACGGCTTTATGTATCGTGGGAGCAAACGCTGTTGCTGTCAAGATAAATAATTCCGCGCTGCAGTTGAATGGCGCACCTGAAAACAAAAAATTACATACCTGAAAAGCAAGCATGATAAAACATTGCAGAATAGAATACAGTAAAAAAGAGCAGAACAATAGAGAGAAAATAGAGAGAGAGAGAACAATAAAACGACAACTATTTTTGGTTTTTTTCTTTTATATTTTTTTTGTGTTTTGTTTTTTACGTTTTTTTTTTTTCTTTTTTACACTTTTTTTTTAAACTTTAACAACTGTAATGGTTCGGGTCTCTCAAAATGTAATGGCATCTTGGGAGACCCTGTGTAAGTGTGTCCTTGTCTGTGAAATGCTGTACCCTACGCTAAAACTTCACTTTTGAGTGGTAGCGTTCAAAACATTCACCAAGGCAAAGACCAGGTTTGTCAGGACAGAGTGGACAATAATAATGGGTGTCACGCCTAAATCCGCGCTTGCTACAGACACGACATCTTTTTTGGGGGGCTCGTTGGGTAGGGGTACTCGGGAGGAGATGCGTATAATGCCTCTCATGCAGCCGGCTTACTGCATTTGGTAGGGGATGGTGAGGTGCAGAACCGCCTGGATACAGGAGTTCTGTGACTATCTCATTCTGGAATTTTAGAAGAGATAACGTCCCGCATGAAGCTCTGTATAGCACATGAGCGTTCAGCAAAGCCAATTGGAATAAGGATAGAGACACTTTTTTGTACCAGCGTCTCGCCTTACGGTCAATTAGATACGGCGCCATCAACTGGTCGTTGAGGTCCACCCCTCCCATATTTTTGTTATATTCGTGGACACAGAGGGGTTTCTCCACAACACCAGTCGCCGTAGGAATTTGGACTGTCGTGTCTGCATGAAGGGAGGTAAGAAGGAAAACATTCTTATTGTCCCTCCACTTCATAGCGAGCAAGTTATTACACTTTACGCAGGCTCTCTCCCCCAGCCTAAGACGGGCATCTACAAGCCGCTGGGGAAAGCCCCGGCGATTAGGTCGCACGGTGCCACATGCTCCAATCTGATGATCAAACAAGTGACTAAACAGTGGCACGCTCGTGTAATAATTGTCCACATACAAGTGGTACCCCTTTCCGAATAAGGGTGACACCAAGTTCCACACTATCTTGCCAGCGCTCCCTATGTAATCCGGGCAGTTGACCGACTCAATCTGACTGTCTTTTCCCTCATAAACCGTAAAGCTCCATACATAGCCTGTTGCCCTGTCACAGCACTTATAGAGCTTGACCCCGTATCTGGCACGCTTGCTGGGAAGGTACTGCTTGAAAGCCAAGCGGCCAGAAAATTTAATCAGGGACTCATCAACGCAGACAGCTTGATCGGGAATAAACAAGGCTGCAAAACGTTCGTTGAAGTGGTTTATGAGGGGCCGAATTTTATAGAGCCGGTCGTATTCAGGGTCCCCACGTGGACGACAAAGTTCATTGTCGTTGAAGTGCATGAACCGCAAAATCTGCTCGTATCGTTTCCTGGGCATGGAGGCAGAGAACACGGGCATGTGGTCAATTGGGTGCGTGGACCAATAAGCACGCAATGACGGGAATTTATGTGTGCCCATGTTGAGGGAAAGGCCCAGAAAGGTCTTAAATTCGGAAACCGTAATTGGTTTCCAATCTTTGGCAATGGAAGGCAACTGGGGATTAGCGGCGATGAATTGACCAGCATATAAATTACTCTGGTCCACAATAGATCTATAGAGATCTTCCGTGAAAAACAGCGAATAATAATCGATTGGCATAAAATCAGCTGTTTCCACCTGAATACCGGGTTGGGCAGTGAATGGGGGAAGTACGGGTTCTGCAGAAGTGGTGGGGACCCAATCAGGATAGGCGAATTCTGCAGGAAGCGCACTATGGGTACGACGGGCCTGCCTTTGTCTTCTTGGTGGCAGCGGGACACTACTTGTGCTTGCCACCTCGCCAGCTTGAACTGCACTTATGGGACTCGCCACGTCACCACGTGATACTGCAGTGCTGGATGTACGCCCAGGCTGTACTAGGCCGCTGGTGCTTGCCAATTCACCAGAAGGAATAGCGGCGCTAGTACTCCTCTGCTCCATGATACGAGAGCCCTGCGGTTCTTGCTCCTCAACAACCTCAGAAGATCGGGATCGGGTACGCCTGACCTTAGCAGGGACCTCAACTTCGTCGTCAGAGCTATCTGACGTGGGGCCGCTGACATCACTGTCTTCTACGGGAAGATATTCTGAGCCTGAATCTGACAGATACGTGACCTCCTCTTCACTATCTGTCATGCTCAGAATCTCGTAGGCCTCTTTACTAGTGTACCTTCGACTTGCCATTTTGGGCTCTAAATTTAGGAGTACACTAGTAAGATTCACAGGAAAAAAAGCACCCGACTGTCGTCAGCAAATATATCAAACGCTACAAAAAAAACTGTTAGCGGTCGCAGGGATCAGGACTGTCTCTGCGAACGCTGCAGTTATGTGTGTTGTGTTTGGTAAGTGACAGTGATCGATCGATACTGCACTTGGGTGGGCTGGGCTGGGCTGGGCGGAGGGGCTAAACGCAGGTACTAGCAGGTATCTGGGCTGATCCCGCTAACACTGCGTTTTTGGGAACCCTAAACCGCTGGGGACGCTAGTATAGATCTGATCAGATACTATACCACTAAGGGAGGTGTATGCTTTGCGCGTGGGTGTTAGCGTTACTGGCACTAACCTAACGCTGCCTGGGGCGACGCAGGCCCTCTCTGGCGCTAAAACCTAATTGATCTCACCCGCCGGGCGATCAGGGGGTTAAACCTTTATTGGGTTATATACGGCGGGTGCCCTGATGCTATAAAAAGCAAACTAACCAACCAGTGTCACCCGTAACCTTTATATGGTGATCACTGGTGAAAGGGTTAACTAGGGGCAATCAGGGGGTTAAAACCTTTATTAGGTTAAATATGGGGGTACCCGACGCTATATAAAAACCTGACGGGTTACCTAAATAACTAAATAATTAACTGGGTAACCAGTGTCACCAGTGACGCTTATACGGTGATCACTGGTGAAAGGGTTAACTCTAGGAGCAATCAGGGGGTTAAAATAATATATGGGGGTACCTGACGCTCTAAAAACCTGCGGTGAAACTAAAAATAAATAACTGGCTATCTAGGGCACCACCGGCACTAAATACAGCGATCGAAAATACGATCGCTTAGTGACGCTGGCGTTAGGGGGTGAAAGGGTTACCTGGGGGGCGATCAAGGGGTTAAACCTTTATTAGGGGGGGGTTAGGGGGCTACCCTGGACCTAAAGGGGCCTAAACCTAACTGCCCTGCAACTTTTTACTATCACAGATGACACTAAAAGCAGTGATCAGTAAAATAAATGATCACTGCAATCAGTGACACTGTGATTCGGGGCTGGGGGGTGATCTGGAGGTGACTGGGGGGTGAAATGTGTGCCTATGTGTACCTACGTGTCAGTGGACTGTTGGTGCACTAACCTGCTTCCTCTCTCCTCGGCGCCGGAATCGAAAAGACCGCCGCAAGGGAGATGACATCACTTCCTCCTGCCTGTGTTTACATCACATGGCGGAGGAAGCATTTTCATTGGCCGGGAGCGATCGCGAGGGGGTGGCCGAAATCGAATGGTCACCCCCTCATCTCTGATCGCTCCCCAACGATTAACGGCCGCTCACTGTATAGGAGGGGGGTCCGATCGGACCCCCCAACTGTACAAAGGCGATCACGTACACTCTACGTGATTGTGCCTGTCGGTGCCATTCTGCCGACGTATATATACAGTGAGCGGTCGTTAAGTGGTTAAAAAAAAAAGACTTTACAATAACTTTAAAAAAACCTTCTGTGTGCAGCAGCCCCCTAATACTTACCTTGTCCCCATCTCAATTCAGCGATGCTGCACGAGAGACTCGGTTGTCCGGGACCCTTATTCCTGATTGGCTGAGACACACAGCGGGGCCATTGGCTCCCGCTGCTTTCAATTAAAGTCAGTGAGCCAATGAGGAGAGAGGGGGGGGTGAGCTGCTGCTCTGTGTCTGAATGGACACACAGCGCATCAGCTCAGTTGCACCTATACAGTGTTAATTTTGGCAGCAAATTTTGATTTAGTTTTAGTCTTATGCCGTGTACACACACGATCGGTTTTACCGATGAAAACAGTCCAATGGACTTTTCTCATCGGACAAACCGATCGTGTATGGGCCCCATCTGTCTTTTTTCCCATCAGTGAGAAAAAAATAGAACATGTTTTAAATTTATCCGATGGGAAAAAAAACGATAGCAAATTCCGATCGTCTGTGTGGAACTCCATCGGACAAAAAACCCACACATGCTCAGAATCAAGTCGACGCATGCTCAGAAGCATTGAACTTAATTTTTCTCGGCTTGTCGGAGTGTTTTACGTCACAGCGTTTGGGACGGTCGGATTTTTGACTGATGGTGTGTAGGCAAGACTTCCGATAAAAAAATCCATCGGATTAGAATCCATAGGAAATCCGATCATGTGTACAGGGCTTTAGGATTAAAATGGCATTTTAGTTTTAGTCCCATCTTAGTATTTTTTTTGTTGTATTTTAGTCATCTCAATTGTTTTAGTCATATTTTAGTCAACTAAAGTGGTATTAAGTTAGTCGACTAAAATGTTTTAGTCGACTAAATTAATACTGCACCCATAGCAAGCTGCTTGCTGTGGGGGCACCTGGCAGGAGGGAGGGGCCAGGAGCGCCGGAAGAAACAGAAGTACAACTTTAAATATAATTTAAATAATAAAATAAAAACTGTAAACTATTGGCTGTAATGCCGCTGCACATATTACCTGAATAGATTACCAACATTAAATATTAAAAAAATAAAAATAAGAAAAGCCTTTTTCTTATTTTTTTTTTTCTATTAGCAGCTTAGCATATGCTCCCTACTTATTCTTATGCAAAACCACTGCACAGAGCAGGTAAGTATGACATGTTTGTTATTATTTTTAAATACCGTATATACTCGAGTATAAGCCGACCTGAATATAAGCCGAGGCACCTAATTTTACCACAAAAAACTGGGAAAACGTATTGACTTGAGTATAAGCCTAGGGTGCCCATCTGAATGCCTCACTGTGTCCATGCCTCACTGTGCCCATTAGTGTTGCAACGGATCGGCGGTGATCCATGATCCGAACGGATCACCCTGTTCGGATCGGATCACCACGTGAGCCTAGCTCCGGAGCCGCGGCCATCTTGGTACACCCGGCGGCGGCGGCATCCTTGTGCGTGCTGACGTCATCACCCCTCACCCTCGCTGCTCGTGGATCTGAACTGGCCGGTGGGAGAGACTAAAGTAAGTGGGGGAGAGGCACATTACAGTGGGGAGATTGTGGATATTACAGGGGGAGATTGTGGATATTACAAGGGGAGATCGTGGATATTACAGGGGGAGATTGTGGATATTACAGTGGGGAGATTGTGGATATTACAGTGGGGGAGATTGTGGATATTACAGTGGGGAGATTGTGGATATTACAGTGGGGAGATTGTGGATATTACAGTGGGGAGATTGTGGATATTACAGTGGGGAGATTGTGGATATTACAGTGGGGAGATTGTGGATATTACAGTGGGGAGATTGTGGATATTACAGGGGGGAGATTGTGGATATTACAGTGAGTGGGGGAGATTGTGAATATTACAGGGGGAGATTGTGGATATTACAGTGGGGGAGATGACGTGGATATTACAGTGAGTGGGGGAGATTGTGGATATTACAGTGGGGGGATTGTGAATATTACAGTGGGGGGATTGTGGATATTACAGTAAGTGGGGGAGATTGTGGATATTACAGTGGGGGAGATGACGTGGATATTACAGTGAGGGGGAGATTGTGGATATTACAGTAAGTGGGGGGAGATTGTGGATATTACAGTGGGGGAGAGGACGTGGATATTACAGTGAGTGGGGGAGATTGTGGATATTACAGGGGGGGGGATTGTGGATATTATAGGGGGAGATTGTGGATATTACAGTAAGTGGGGCAGATTGTGGATATTACAGGGGGATGACGTGGATATTACAGTGGGGAGATTGTGGATATTACAGTGGGGAAATGACGTGGATATTGCAGTGAGGGAGATGACGTGGATATTACAGTAAGTGGGGGAGATTGTGGATATTACAGGGGGATGACATGGATATTACAGTGGAGAGATTGTGGATATTACAGTGGGGGAGATGACGTGGATATTACAGTGGGGGAGATGACGTGGATATTACAGTAAGTGGGGGAGATTGTGGATATTACAGTGGGGGAGATGACGTGGATATTACAGTGAGTGGGGGAGATTGTGGATATTACGGTGGGGGAGATTGTGGATATTACAGTGGGTGAGATTGTGGATATTACAGGGGGAGATTGTGGATATTACAGTGGGGAGAATGTGGATATTACAGTGGGGAGATTGTGGATATTACAGTGGGGGGGATTGTGGATATTACAGGGGGAGATTGTGGATATTACAGTGGGGGAGATGACGTGGATATTACAGTGGGGGAGATGACGTGGATATTGCAGTGGGGGAGATTGTGGATATTACAGTAAGTGGGGGAGATTGTGGATATTACAGGGGGATGACATGGATATTACAGTGGAGAGATTGTGGATATTACAGTGGGGGAGATGACGTGGATATTACAGTGGGGGAGATGACGTGGATATTAAAGTAAGTGGGGGAGATTGTGGATATTACAGTGGGGGAGATGACGTGGATATTACAGTGAGTGGGGGAGATTGTGGATATTACGGTGGGGGAGATTGTGGATATTACAGTGGGGGAGATGACGTGGATATTACAGTGAGTGGGGGAGATTGTGGATATTACGGTGGGGGAGATTGTGGATATTACAGTGGGGGAGATTGTGGATATTACAGGGGGAGATTGTGGATATTACAGTGGGGAGAATGTGGATATTACAGTGGGGAGATTGTGGATAGTACAGTGGGGAGATTGTGGATATTACAGTGGGGGGATTGTGGATATTACAGTGGGGGAGATGACGTGGATATTACAGTGAGTGGGGGAGATGACGTGGATATTACAGTGAGTGGGGGAGATGACGTGGATATTACAGTGGGGGAGATTGTGGATATTAGTAATTTTTTTTTTTTGCCGATTCGAAAATGATCTGATCCGTGGCTCTGATCCGAGGATCGATCCGATCCGTGAGTTTTTTGATCCGTTTCACCCCTAGTGCCCATGCCTCACTGTGTCCATGACTAGAGTGACGTTTAACATGGGAGTCTATGGAAGGGGTGCCCCACTTTGTAAAATTGGTGCTACCCGGCCGTAGGTCCCCCAGACAAAAAACTTTGCACACTTATAGAGGAGAAATGGGGCTACACGTGTGTCAAGTTTGGGGTCCAGGGGACTCCCCAAAGTCACCGGAGAAATGACCGTTTAACATGGGAGTCTATGGAACTGGTGCCCAGTTTTGAAAAATCGGTGCTCCCCGGCCAACAAACTTTGCACACTTGTAGAGGAAGAGTGGAACTACATGTATGGCGCAAAAAGGTGACTCGAGTATAAGCCGAGGGGGGCATTTTCAGCACAAAAAAAATGTGCTGAAAAACTCGGCTTATACTCGAGTATATACGGTAACATTTTTCCTTTACAATCACTTTAAGGGCCGTTCAAACCATGCCCACACATGAATCGCACAGGAATGTGCTGTGTGTTCCTGTGAAAGTCACATGCGGTTCTGTGTATACTAAAATCACACAGCACCAAAATTAGTGCATACACTACTTTTTAAAATAGACTACAACCGGATTGCATGGTACAAAAGTACTATTTGATCTGGTGCCAGTAGGTGCAAGCAAACTCTCTGAGTGTGCAACCTGCTTTTAGGGTGTCGGTAACTTCGTATTGACACCCGCTGTAGATCGCAACTGGAGTGCGTTTTGCATGCTGTGTGAATCACACAGGAAAGCACAAGTACGTTCCTGTGAAATCATGTGCAGGCATGGTGTGAACCGGCCCTGACTGCTGAAATGTGACTGCTGTGGATCAATGCACCTTTGCACTATGGTGGTAGGTTAAGATGTTAATAAATTAACTAAGTGATGTCTTATCTTAAATTTTGATGTGCAAGGGAAAAATTATTGTTTATCATTGAGCAAAGAAAAATAGTTAGAGTTAGCGAAATGTAGCTGATAGGTGTAGAGAGAACGGAGTTTTTTTTCTCTTATGTAACATGACCACAAAAGTACATAAATGTAGTTAATGAATAACTGCTAGGGTAATAGCAAGGTTTTTATTGTAAAAGACCTGAATTTCTGTTGAGCTTTTGATGCAACTTAGTAATGCATATACAACGTTAACTTTGAGTTTGCAAACTTTTGAGAGAATCATTGGTTGTTGTTGTAGCCAGTGTGGAATGGGGGTGTTTAGCTCAAGTGGTAAATGCGTTTTTAAGTGAGTTCACGGCCAACAGGAACTAAGGTTTAAGGGCATGGCAGCCCATTTTTATTAAATGGATCAAAAATAAAAGTTCATACATAGGATTTCCCACACAGGGGTTCTTCTCCAGTAAACTCATACACAAAAGAAAATGCCAAGCCTCCTGGCTCCTAGGCTTACTTTGCCTTGCAGTTCCCAGCCCACTCCTGGTCTCAACAGGATTCTCCAGCCCCTGAGTTAGCTTACTGTCTCCCAGACTTCAGGACTTCCTTCAGAACCCTTGGACTTGCTAGTCGCCATAGCTCTACCAGCCTCTCAGTCCATCAGGCACGAAGTCCCCCCTCACCAGGGATGTAGTCTCACACAGACAGACAGCTTTTCACACACAGGTCTGTCTTGATACAGCAGAAGTAACAAGCTGCACACACTCCACCTTCCTCCACTCACTGTTCTGATCAGTCCCTCGTTATATGGGCTGTGTGCACCTGGGCACACACCCTGCTGGCTGTCCATAAGACCCGGACACAGGGTTGGAGATCCCATCCCACCCAAGTCTCTGAGGGATCTCCAAACGACAGAGTCCCATACTAAACTAGCAAAACCTGGAGAAAACTGACAGAGCAGTCTTCTCCATTTAAACTCTACACTCTGTAGTCTTGCAGTCCGCAGATATGCAAACCCTGTGTCCCTTTTACCGCCAACTTCATAGGGACAGAGCCTTGTTCTGTCACACCAGGTAAATATAAAAATTTGGATATGACTATTTCATAATTAAAGGGGTTGTAAACTCTCAAGTTTTTTCACCTTAATGCATTCTATGCATTAAGGTGAAAAACCTTTTGTGCTGCAGCACCCTGCCAGACCCCCCTCCCCCTTTTCTTACCTGAACCCGATTGTTCCAGGGACGGAGACGAGCACAGCAGCTCCAGCTGCTGTCTCGGGTCCTCATTGGATAGATTGATAGCAGCGGGAGCCAAATCCTGCTCTCTGTGTCAATGTGTCAACCCTTGTACAGAGGAGGTAAGTATAACATGTTTGTTTATTTAAATGTAGCGGACCCCCAAAATTGGGGTCGCTATGCCTTAAATTTAAGGGTAGCCTGAGCAATAGTTTAGCTCAGGTTCTCCAATTCTGTTTGGTTGGACTATAGTTCCCCTTGACCTGTGGGTGGCGCTGTTGCCCAGGTCTTAAGGAGAACCACAGGTGGCGTTGCGGTGTGATTGGGTGTCCTCTCTCGGCTGCCGTGCGGTGGGCAGATTCTGCCTGATGTGCATGCCGGGAGAGGGTACATAAAGGGCAGACGCCATGATCTGGTGTGGTGTGCCGGGGGGATCCCAAGGAGGACCCCTGGCGAAGTCGTGCCCTTTGGCCCTGCTGGCCGGGGGGTGCGTGAACTTGTCGAGGAGTCTCGGGCACCTTTAGCCCAGAGGCTACAGAGTTCCAGGTAGGCCCAGTCCCTTCAACTGGGTCTACAAAACCAACCACTGGAGTCCCAGGGAACCCGAGGGAGGGTGGCCCGCTCTGAAACAGGGGACCTGTCCGATGGATCGGTGAAGGAAGTCACGGTCTCGAGGAGGCCTGGTTGCCTATCAGAGGGAAGGATTCGTGAGTTGCAAGATAGCTCCTGTAGCGTGCCCCATTGGCACCTATGCTCTCTAATAATCTACAGGCGTTAGGAAGTTCTAAATTCAGGAACTAAAGGATTCTGTGGCAGAGGATCTCCTGAACTTGTCCGTGAAGGGGACTAAAACTGAAGTGTCATGTTCGTGCTTCACTCTGGCTGCTAGAACTGTGAGAGGGATCTATCCGGGTGAGCAATACCCGCTCAGGCTTGAGTGGGGACTGGGGTGACTGGGTGCCTAAATCTATTTCCCTACCAAATCCCATTGCTATTTTCAACCTTTTTCCCAAATCTGTTTCAAGCAAAGAAAATAAACTCATTTGTTGGAGTTTAAATACTGTCTGGACATTGGCCTTCTTTCGGGGAAGAATAGACTTTTCCCTACATTCTAGGGACAAGAACCAACGGAGGGAGGTAACTTGCTGCAGGACCCAAAATTGCAAGAACACCGTTCAATCTCTTATACCAGGAGGATACGGGCATGTGGCATGGTGTGCCTTTACCCCTGCAAGTGAAGGTAGGCAGGAAAAAAGGGTCTGTGTGCTACATAAAAAATAAAAAAAAGCTTTACAATCATTTTACATTTCCAAGCAGCAGTTGGAGGAACTCCTCACCCTCTTTGCTTGTTCTGTTCCTACAGATGTACAGAGGTTCATTTAGAGAGAGATAGTCTGAAAGGCAACTGTAACACCCTCCTACTTAGGCTAGGTAAATTTAGTTTTTGGCTCCTTCTGTAGTCAGGGGAGCATTTTTTGTTTGGTCTGGTCTGTTCAGTGCTTCACAGGCTGGGGGTTTGATTAATTCCCCCTGCCTCTAGAAGAGGTTTCTGGATGTTTAACATACATTGCAGGGGTTTTAACAATCTTTGTAGCAGATTTCTGCCTTTTTTGTTGCTCTGAAGACAAAGCTGTTGGGATGGTCTGGTTCATTTTAAAAAGGTGGTGCACTCTCAGTGTTCTAATGAAAAAAGCTGCAGGGTCTGCATCCCTTTAGAAGTATTTAGCCCTTGGGGAGTACCCCACCAAAATGAAAATTCTTATTGCTATTTTTTTTTTATTCGCTTTATTATTTTTCCACAAAAGTGGAGTTGTTCTGAACTGTAAAATAATGAAGTCTAAAGTGTTTGACCAAACCTCCCCGGTTTCCAGAGGTTGTGCCCTTTCTCTGTGATCAGAGGTGGCCATTTTTGTACACAGAAGAAGTGACAGTACCGCTAATCTTCCTCTCCCTCCCAATACCCCCCCCCCCCCCCACCTACCATATTTAAAAGATTTTTTCTGGGAGCGAGTACCTTTTCTGACAGGTACCCGTCCACACTTCTGCAATTCTCACCTAGGCAAGAATTATGTAAGCTAGTTGAACCATCAGCACTGGACACTGGGGGTAAATTGTGCTGCAGTGTGATGTAGAGCATTGTGGGTGCGGCATATGTACACCCCAGTCCGCTGTCTTTGCAGCTGCAGCGTTTAGGGGGCAACTCTGCCACGTGTTTTTACTTTCCCCCAACTGCAAGTTTAAACAAGGCGTAAGTGATTTAATTTTCTTTGATATAAAGTTAGGTCTGTGAGCTGGATTCCAGGACGAGCAAAAATGTTAAATCAATATAAAAAGGCTTCTTGGAAAGCCAAAGAGTAAAGTATAAAGCAAAATATTATGGAAGTTGTTACCATTCACTTTCTTCTTTTACCCACCTTCTCTTCCCCCCAAACACTGTAAATTAGGGATATAACGGTTGTTCATACAATGTATAGGAAACCCAGTGGAGTTGATTTAGGCTACTTTCACACTGAAGCGCTGTATGCGCTGGCGGTATAGCGGCGCTATTTTTAGTGTCGCTATACCGCTGTTTTTGCCGCGATTTGCCGGCGCTAGCGGGGTGATTTTAACCCCCGCTAGCGGCCGAAAAAGGGTTAAAAACGCCTCTTTGCAGCATTTTGCGGGCGTTTTGGAGGCGCTACCTCATTGATTTCAATGGGCAGGGGCGCTATAGGAGCGGTATTTTTACCGCTCCTATCGCGCATCAAAGATGCGGCTTGCAGGAGTTTTTTTACCCTCCTGCCAGCGCACCACTCCAGTGTGAAGGCTTTCACACTGAATACAAAGGAGCGGCTTTTTCAAGGCGCATTGCAGGCGCTATTTTTAGCGCAATAGCGCCTGCAAAGCGCCTTAGTATGAAAGGGGCCTTACTAAAACTAGAGAGTGCAAAATCTGGTGCCGCTGTGCAATTCGCTACAGCTTGTTCAATTAAGCTTTGACAAAAAGCACCTGGAAGCTGATTTCTATATAGAGCTGCACCAGATTTTGCACTCTCCAGTTTTGGTAAATCAACTGTTTATTACACAGCAATCAGCTTCATAGTATTTTTTTCCAGTTAAATGCATATCATCCGTTGCCCTGTAGATGGAGCATTGTGAAAATAAATGGAAAGCATTCATTTATCCTTTAGTAAAGGAAGTTCCTTCTATAGAATGTACAGATCATGTGATTTCCTGATAACCCAAGCTAACAAGGTGCAGCTGAGCAGTTCCTACTACTCTCTCGTTTAGGAAGTCTCTATGATCTCAAAAATGCTCTATGCAAGCCTTTTACTTCTGATGCATGTAAGTTTCTTTGGCACAGCATACTCAGGGAAAATTCTGGCTTGGCCAACAGACGGCAGCCATTTTATGAACTTAAACGTGATCCTTGAAAACCTTGCACACAAAGGTCATGAAGTAACAGTGCTGGTCAGTTCGGCCAACCTTATCATGGACACCAAGAAAACCTCAGTTTTAAAATTTGAAGTCTTCCCTGTTGCATTTTCAAGAGCCAGAAATGAAGAGCTACTAGAGGAATTCTTACGCACATGGATTTATGATCTTCCTAATATGTCCTACTGGGAATTATTTACCCGAATAAAAAAATCCTTGGCAGACGCTGTGGAGGTAGAGCAGCTAGTGTGTGATGGCATCATAAAGAACAAGGAGATGTTAAGGAAGCTAAAGGATGAGAAGTTTGATGTCCTTGTTGCAGACCCACTAGCTCCTTGTGGTGAACTTATCGCTGAGATCATTGGAGTACCATTTGTCTATTCCTTTAGGTTCTCAATGGCTAATACTTTAGAAAGACTTTGTGGTCAACAACCCATGCCGTTTTCCTATGTACCCGGTATAATGACTGGATTCACAGATAGAATGTCCTTTATGGAACGCGTAAAAAATGCAATGTTCTATTTCTCCCAAGATGCTTTATTTTATTTTGGCCTTTCATTCTCTCGGGATGCATATTATAGTGAGGCCCTAGGTAAGTACACTGGTGCAATTTCTATGTTCTGGTGCAGGAATAATAACCTATAGTAGGTAATTAACCATAGGATTATCTCAAGCTCCCTTGAAACTTACTTTTAGCAATGACAGCCCAATTCAAAGCCCAAATGTCATGCTTAGAGCGAATCTTCATCCTCAACAGGATGTTGCCTCCCCTCTGCGATGCAAATTAGGCTTTCTTTTTTGTTTTTGTAATGAAAAATCCCGCCGCCTGTAGGAGCCCGCCTGCCTGCAACCATTGGGGTAAGTGCCGAGGTGGGGGGGGTTGTTTTCCGCTCCACCCCCCAAAAAAAAAAAACACTATCCGCCACTGGTATGCAATCAGGCAGGCCCTTGCACTACATAGTTGAAGGTAAACCTAAAGGAAACCGAACAACAAAAGTTGTATAGTGTGTATCCAGCTTAACCTACTGAACCAGACTGAGAGACCATTTAAAGGCTCAGGAAACCTTTACAGGTGTTTCAAGTTAATTAGCTGATTAGAGCGTGACTCCATGAGTCTACAAAATTGAACTTTTTCACACTATTCAAATTTTCTGAGATAACAAATTTTGTTTTTTCACTAGCTGTAAGTCATAATCATCAAAATTAAAAGAAAGAAATGCTTGAAATATATCACCCTGTGTGTAACGAATCTATATAATATATGAGTTTCACTTTCTGAATTGAATTACTGAGATAAATTAACTTTTTGACGATACTCTAATTTTTTTGAGATGCACCTGTATAGTTTGAGAGCTACTATTGAATTGCCATGAAAGCAGTTTTATTCTGTGGCACTAGAGAAAATTACTTCAGGTGAATATTATAGACACAGGGGGCCCTTTGGTTTTGCTTTGAAACCTCGACAGCCAGCCTTAAAGGGGTTGTAAAGATTTGTTTTTAATTTTCTAAATAGGTTCCTTTAAGCTAGTGCATTGTTGGTTCACTTACCTTTTCCTTTGATTTACCTTCTAAATGTTTTTTTTCTTTGTCTGAATTTCTCACTTCCTGTTTCTCCTCAGTAAACTTCACACCATCATCCGAGTGGTGTTTAGTCAGCCAGAATAGCTTACTGAACAGCTTACTGAGGAGGAACAGGAAGTGAGAAATTCAGACAAAGAAAAAAACATTTAGAAGGGAAATCAAAGGAAAAGGTAAGTGAACCAACAATGCACTAGTTAAAGGAACCTATTTAGAAAATAAAAAAATACAACCCCTTTAAAAACAAACCATTAAAAAATTATAAGTAATATTAGAATGATATCTGCTGGCTTTTTTTTTCCAACAATCACTAATTCACTTTCTTTCTTTATTTCATCTTACATGTTTATAATGCATGTCTTATTACAGGATTCATTTGTATTACATGGATACAATTTATGGTTATATACACAGTTTATACATAGCAACTGTGCTTTATTGATGCAGTGCAAATAGCAATGTGGTACATTAGACCACAAAAAATGAGTGAACATTAAAGTGTTTGCATAGAAACTTAAAGAGGAGTTCCGCCTGGGGAAAAAAAATAAGTCAGCAGCAAATGCAGGGTAACAGAGAACTCCACGCAGTATTCTGCTTAATCAGGGATCAAGTTTACTTAATAGCAAAAATGCAGTTGACTTATGCAGGGCTTTGGGCCTAGACGCTCCGCAGCAGGCCTCACACAGACTTCCTGCTTGCTAGAAGGCGAAGTCCAGGGAGAGCGAGCGTAGCTCCTCCCTTGCTTTAAGTAACCTCCCCCAGAAAGCTGTGCGGGGATGCAATACACTTTGGGAGTACAGCTGCACTGTGGGTACCATAGTCTATTTAATACCCATAGCAATAGAGTCCCTTTCTCCCTGTACCATAAGTTCCACAATGCATTGTTCCATATGGTTAAAACAACGGTTGCTGCAATATCTTAAAGCAGGGCTTGACAAATTTGCTTGGAATCTAGGAGCCAGCTAAAAAAGTTAGGAGCCAGGTTGTTTTTTTTAACGACCAATGCATGCAGAAGCGAACGCATACGCGAGTAGCACCCGCATATTAAAGCAGTATTTAAACCACACATGTGAGTTATCGCCGCGATTGGTAGAGCGAGAGCAATAATTCTAGCCCTAGACATCCTCTGTAACTCAAAACATGCAACCTGTAGAATTTTTTAAACGTCGCCTATGGAGATTTTAAAGGGTAAAAGTTTGTCGCCATTCCACGAGCGGACGCAATTTTGAAGCGTGACATGTTGGGTATCAAATTTACTCAGCGTAACATTATCTTTCACAATATAAAAAAAAAATTCGGCTAACTTTACTGTTGTCTTATTTTTTAATTTAAAAAAGTGTATTTTTTTCCTCAAAAAAGTGCGCTTGTAAGACCGCTGCGCAAATACGGTGTGACAGAAAGTATTGCAACGACCGCCATTTTATTCTCTAGGGTGTTAGAATAAAAAATATATATAATGTTTGGGGGTTAACTTCTAAGTAAAGGGAAGGAGATGGGCGGGTAGTGAAACAGGCAAGCATTGCTGGTTGACTTGTCATACCAACGGCCACCACAAGATGGCGCCAGATTACAGAATGAAGCCTAGGCCTGCAGAAGGCCGCAAAGCCGCGGCCTAAATTAACGGCCGGCGCGGCCCGACTAAATCACGCGATCGCGGAGGGGGGGTGCACGGAGATACAGGTAACCTCAGCTGTGCTGCCCCAGGTGCCAGGTCGCTAATTCTAGTCGCATTTGCGACCTGGCGCCCGGGGATTGTCGAGCCCTGTCTTAAAGAGACTCTGGAGGGAGCTGGGATTATTTCTCAAAATAACAATAGTCTTTAACACTGCAAAGTGACACCCCGCTACACACTCTCCCCACTTAAAGTCTTTGGTCCCCAAAGATTTCAACAGTTCTGTTAGCAAACTTGGTTAGCATATACAGATGAAATGCAGTTCACAGTCACAAAATAACCAGGCAGAGGAACCTCCCACCAAGCTTCAGAAAGGAGGTTGTCCTGCCTACAGGCCACCTTAACTGGAATGGCCTGACCAGCTGTGTTAGGGGGTGAGCTAGGGTTGCCCTCCACCAAATTTACAGTGGAAGGACCAGGCATATGCCCCTTGTGGGATGTTGTTGAAGCGTGATCCAGTGATGTGCCCAAGGCCAGGTCCACTGGTAGCCGAGCCTCGCGCCCAAACATCAATCTATATGGGGAGTATCCAGTGACATCACTGTTGGTGCTGTTGTAGGCATGTACAATGGCAGCCACATGCTTGCTCCAGTGTTGTTTTTTTTTCTGAGCTCAAAGTCCCCAGCATATCTAGCGGAGTGCTTCTTTACATCTCCGGTGTCCTTAGCGGAGTGTTTCCTTACATCTCAGGTGTCCCCAGCGGAGTGCTTCATTACATCTCAGGTGTCACTGTCCCCAACCAGCGGAGTGCTTCCTTACATCTCAGGTATCCCCAGCGGAGTGTTTCCTTACATCTCAGGTGTCCCCAGCGCAGTGCTTCCTTACAACTCAGGTGTCACTGTCCCCAGCGGAGTGCTTCCTTACATCTCAGGTGTCACTGTCCCCAGCCAGCGGAGTGCTTCCTTACATCTGAGGTGTAACTGTCCCCAGCAGAGTGCTTCCTTACATCTCAGGTGTCACTGTCCCCAGCGGAGTGCTTCCTTACACCCCAGGTGTCACTGTCCCCAGCGGAGTGCTTCCTTACATCTCAGGTGTCCCCCCCCATTGGAGCCCTTCTATATCCCAGTGTCTCCGCCGCCATTACTGAAGGCTGAGGGGGAACAAATTAGATGCAGCCATTTTCTAGAAGACCACAGACGAGTTATTAACAAGAAGGGAGCCTGCCGCGTGGCTACAATAAAAATGGAGCTGCGGCACCGCCCACCCGCCACCCCTTTCCACAACAGGTAACAGATGACAGACAGGGCGGGGGTGTGCGGTGCCGCAGCTCCATTTTTATAGTAGCCACTCGGCAGGCTCCCTACTCGTTTATAACTCGTCTGTGGTCTTCTGGAAAATGGCCGCCGGTGGAGACATTACCTCCGCCGGCCGGACCTCCAGCGGCGGACGGCGATGGGCGGCGAAAAATAGTGAAAAAAAAGGTCGGGAGGGGGATTGCTGCAATGTTAAAGGGGCAGTCCGCAGGCCTGGTAAATCACACTGGCGGGCCGGTTGTGGCCCGCGGGCCGTAGTTTGAGGACCCCTGATCTAAAGGGTCTAACCATTTGGAAATTAATGATTCCCTTATGTTTGCCTAGATGAAGTCTATACAGTTAGCCCTGGTTCACACCAATGCGACAAGTCGCACCCCATTTGCGGCAATGGAACCATTCAAATTGTTGTGACTTAAGTCGCAGCAACTTTAAAAACGGTTCCTGCACTACTTTTCTGAGATTTCATTGCGACTTGTATTGGCTTCTGTTAAATGAAGTTGCAAGCCACAATGAAATCGCACATCAAAATTGCTCTGATCTGGGGCTTTGAAATGGTGCTATTTCACTCACTGGTGGTGTGAACCAATGTTTAGGGGTCTATTTATAAACAAATTTTCTTTGTGAATGTCTCAACATTTGTGCAAACTTATGCTGGCCATACACTATACGAAAAATCGGGCGAAAATCGGTCGTTCAGACCGTTCTTTCGTTTTTCGAACAGTTAATGGGCACAAAATCGATAATCTTTGGGACGTTTTTGAGCCGAAAAAACGAAGGACAAGTTTGGAAATTTTCTGCCGAACGAACGATAAATCGGAAGGTTAATGTGTTTCCCGTCCGAACTTTCTGCACTAGGTATATGTAAAAAAAAATAAAAAATTTTTTTTATTTATGTCCACTGAACGATTTATCGGTCATTACATGATGGCACTATCGTTTGCGCTCACAAACGAACTTTCGTTTTTCGAAAGTTCATTCGGACGATTTTTCGTATAGTGTATGGCCAGCATTAGGCCTAATGTACACGGGATGTTTTACAACATCCCCTGAACGATTTAACTTGACAGATAGTAAACAATGTTTAAAAACGTCCGTTTAGAAGTGTTTTTTTTTTTTAACCACTTAAGCCCCGGACCATTTCGGGCCATTAGGACCAAGCCTGTTTTTGGGATTCGGCACTGCGCTGCTTTAACTGTAAATTGTGCGGACATGCAATGTTGTACCCAAATGAAATTTGCATCCTTTTCTTCCCACAAATAGAGCTTTCTTTTAATGGTATTTGATTGCCTCTGCGATTTTTATTTTTTGCGATATAAACAGAAAAAGACCGAAAATTTTGAAAAAAAATGATATTTTCTACTTTTTGTTATAAGGAAAATCGAATAAACTCAATTTTAGTCATACATTTAGGCCAAAATGTATTCAGCCACATGTCTTTAGTAAAAAAAATGTCAATAAGCGTATATTTATTGGTTTGCGCAAAAGTTATAGCGTTTACAAACTAGGGTACATTTTCTGAAATTTACACAGCTTTAAATTTATGACTGCCTATCTCATTTCTTGAGGTGCTAAAATGGCAGGGCAGTACAAAACCCCCCCCAAATGACCCCATTTTGGAAAGTAGACACCCCAAGGAAATTGCTGAGAGGCATGTTGAGCCCATTGAATATTTTTTTTTTTTGTCCCAAGTGATTGAATAATGACAAAAAAAAAATAAAAATCACAAGTTGCGGGAATATGACAAACTTTTTTTTTTTTGCACAAAGTTGTCACTAAATGATATATTGCTCACACATGCCATGGGCATATGTGAAATTACACCCCAAAATACATTCTGCTGCTTCTCCTGAGTACGGGGATACCACATGTGTGGGACTTTTTGGGAGCCTAGCCGCGTACGGGACCCCAAAAACCAAGCACCGCCTTCAAGGTTTCTAAGGGCATAAATTTTTGATTTCGCTCCTCACTACCTATCACAGTTTTGAAGGCCATAAAATGCCAAGATGGCACAAAACCCCCCCAAATGACCCCATTTTGGAAAGTAGACACCCCAAGCTATTTTCTGAGAGGCATGTTGAGCCCATTGAATATTTTTTTTTTTTGTCCCAAATGATTGAATAATGACAAAAAGAAAAAAAAAAATGTACAAAAAGTTGTCACTAAATGATACATTGCTCACACATGCCATGGTTATATGTGAAATTACACCCCAAAATACATTCTGCTGCTTCTCCTGAGTACGGGGATACCACATGTGTGGGACTTTTTGGGAGCCTAGCCGCGTACGGGACCCCAAAAACCAAGCACCGCCTTCAAGGTTTCTAAGGGCATAAATTTTTGATTTCACTCCTCACTACCTATCACAGTTTTGAAGGCCATAAAATGTCAAAATAGCCCAAAACCCCCACAAATGACCCCATTTTGGAAAGTAGACACCCCAAGCTATTTGCTGAGAGGCATGGTGAGTATTTTACAGCTCTCATTTGTTTTTGAAAATTAAGAAAGACATTTTTTTTTCTTTTTTTTTTTTCTTTTTTTACATTTTCAAAACTTTGTGACAAAAAGCGAGATCTGCAAAATACTCAACATACCTCTCAGCAAATAGCTTGGGGTGTCTACTTTCCAAAATGGGGTCATTTGGGGGGTTTTTGTGCCATCTGGGCATTCCATGGCCTCCGAAACTGTGATAGGCAGTGAGGAGTGAAATCAAAAATTTACACCCATAGAAATCCTGAAGGCGGTGCTTGGTTTTTGGGGTCCCGTACGCGACTAGGCTCCCAAAAAGTCCCACACATGTGGTATCCCCGTACTCAGGAGAAGCAACAGAATGTATTTTGGGGTGTAATTCCACATATGCCCATGGCATGTTTGAGCAATATATAATTTAGTGACAACTTTTTGTACATTTTTTTTTTTTTTTTGGTCATTATTCAATCACTTGGGACAAAAAAAAAAAATATTCAATGGGCTCAACATGCCTCTCAGCAAATAGCTTGAGGTGTCTACTTTACAAAATGGGGTCATTTGGGGGGGTTTTGAACTGTCCTGGCATTATATGCACAACATTAGGAAGCTTATGTCACAAATCATCCACTCTTCTAACCACTTGAAGACAAAGCCCTTTCTGACACTTTTTGTTTACATGAAAAAAAAATTTTTTTTGCAAGAAAATTATGTTGAACCCCCAAACATTATATATTTTTTTAAAGCAAAGGCCCTACAGATTAAAATAGTGGGTGTTGCATTTTTTTTTTCCACACAGTATTTGCGCAGCGATTTTTCAAACGCATTTTTTGGGGGAAAAACACACTTTTTTTATTTTTAATGCACTAAAAAACACTATATTGCCCAAATGTTTGATGAAATAAAAAAGATGATCATAGGCCGAGTACATGGATACCAAACACGACATGCTTTAAAATTGCGCACAAACGCGCAGCGGCGACAAACTACATTCATTTTTAAAAGCATTTAAAAGCCTTTACAGGTTACCACGTTAGATTTACAGAGGAGGTCTACTGCTAAAATGACTGCCCTCGATCTGACCTTCGCGGTGATACCTCACATGCATGATGCAATTGCTGTTTACATATGACGCTAGACCGACGCTTGCGTTCGCCTTTGCGCAATAGCAGGGGGGGACAGCGGTGCTTTTTTTTTTTTTTTATTATTTATTTGGCTTTTTTATTTTATTTTTAAACTGTGCCTTCCATATTTTATTTTTTTACCATTTTTATCGTTATCTCAGGGAATGTAAATATCCCCTATGATAGCAATAGGTAGTGACAGGTACTCTTTTTTTGAAAAAAATTGGGGGGTTAGACCCTAGATCTTTCCTCTGCCCTCAAAGCATCTGACCACACCAAGATCGGTGTGATAAAATGCTTTCCCAATTTCCCAATGGCGCTTTTTATATCCGGGGGGGGACATTCCCTCCCACTGCTTGTAAAAGCAGTCTAGAGGCTAATTATCTGCTAGAATTGCTTTTACATGAAAGCCGGGTGCTGGCTGAAAAGAATGATACCAAGATGATACCTAAACCCGCAGGCATCATTCTGGTATAAACATTCAAAGTCCAGCAACATACCAGTACGTTGCTGGTCCTTGTTGGACATGTATTGTAATCTTTTTTTTCATACAGCCTATTGGCTGAACGAAAAAAAGAGATTGATTGGTGGGTATGCCCACCATTAGAATACCTCCCTTCATCCACCCACTTCTAATGATGGGCATATATGCCGAAGCATGGGGGCATCCTCCCGCAAAAAAGTTATGCCGCGTACACACGGTCAAGCCTTCGTCGGAATTTCGACCGTATGTACGCGGCATAAAAGGTTATGCCGCGTACACACGGTCGGACTTTTCCACGGGCAAGCCTCCGTCGGAATTTCGACCGTATGTACGCGGCATTAGGAGCAAAATCGCTCCTCCGCCCCTGCTGCCCCCATGCTTCGGCATATATGCTCTTTTTTTTAACTGTGGTGGTGAAATCACCTCCTACAGCGTTGGAGTCACGGCTTTATGTATCGTGGGAGCAAACGCTGTTGCTGTCAAGATAAATAGATCCGCGCTGCAACTGAATGGCGTACCTGCTAAGCAAATGGTGGTTAACATTAAAACAAAGTAACATTACAGTACAACAGTAAGACCTTACCATGCCATACCTGCAAAGCAAATACCAAAACAAAACCTAGTAAAAAATAAAAAAATGTTTTAACGCAACCTGTGCCTAAAATATATATATGCCGAAGCATGGGGGCATCCTCCCGCAAAAAAGTTATGCCGCGTACACACGGTCGGAATTTCGACCGTATGTACGCGGCATTAGGAGCAAAATCGCTCCTCCGCCCCTGCTGCCCCCATGCTTCGGCATATATGCTCTTTTTTTTAACTGTGGTGGTGAAATCACCTCCTACAGCACTGGAGTCACGGCTTTATGTATCGTGGGAGCAAACGCTGTTGCTGTCAAGATAAATAATTCCGCGCTGCAGTTGAATGGCGCACTTGAAAACAAAAAATTACATACCTGAAAAGCAAGCATGATAAAACATTGCAGAATAGAATACAGTAAAAAAGAGCAGAACAATAGAGAGAAAATAGAGAGAGAGAGAACAATAAAACGACAACTATTTTTGGTTTTTTTATTTTATATTTTTTTTGTGTTTTGTTTTTTACGTTTTTTTTTTCTTTTTTACACTTTTTTTTGTAACTTTACAACTGTAATGGTTCGGGTCTCTCAAAATGTAATGGCATCTTGGGAGACCCTGTGTAAGTGTGTCCTTGTCTGTGAAATGCTGTACCCTACGCTAAAACTTCACTTTTGAGTGGTAGCGTTCAAAACATTCACCTTGGCAAAGACCAGGCTTGTCAGGACAGAGTGGACAAAAACTACGGGTGTCACGCCTAAATCCGCGCTTGCTACAGACACGACATCTTTTTTGGGGGTGGCTTTGGGTAGGGGTACTCGGGAGGACATACGAATAATGCCTCTCAGGCAGCCGGCTTACTGCATTTGGTTGGGGATGGTGAGGTGCAGAACCGCCTGGATACAGGAGTTCTGTGACTATCTCATTCTGGAATTTTAGAAGAGATAACGTCCCGCCTGAAGCTCTGTATAGCACATGAGCGTTCAGCAAAGCCAATTGGAATAATGATAGAGACACTTTTTTGTACCAGCGTCTCGCCTTACGGTCAATTAGATACGGCGCCATCAACTGGTCATTGAGGTCCACCCCTCCCATATTTTGGTTATATTCGTGGACACAGAGGGGTTTCTCCACAACACCAGTCGCCGTACGAATTTGGACTGTCGTGTCTGCATGAAGGGAGGTAAGAAGGAAAACATTCTTATTGTCCCTCCACTTCATAGCGAGCAAGTTATTACACTTCAAGCAGGCTCTCTCCCCCAGCCTAAGACGGGCATCTACAAGCCGCTGGGGAAAGCCCCGGCGATTAGGTCGCACGGTGCCACATGCTCCAATCTTATGATCAAACAAGTGACTAAACAGTGGCACGCTCGTGTAATAATTGTCCACATACAAGTGGTACCCCTTTCCGAATAAGGGTGACACCAAGTTCCACACTATCTTGCCAGCGCTCCCTATGTAATCCGGGCAGTTGACCGACTCAATCTGACTGTCTTTTCCCTCATAAACCGTAAAGTTCACTACATAGCCTGTTGCCCTGTCACAGAACTTGTAGAGCTTGACCCCGTATCTGGCACGCTTGCTGGGAAGGTACTGCTTGAAAGACAAGCGGCCAGAAAATTTAATCAGGGACTCATCAACGCAGACAACTTGATCGGGAGTAAACAAGGCTGCAAAACGTTCGTTGAAGTGGTTTATGAGGGGCCGAATTTTATAGAGCCGGTCGTATTCAGGGTCCCCACGTGGACGACAAAGTTCATTGTCGTTGAAGTGCATGAACCGCAAAATCTGCTCGTATCGTGCCCTGGACATGGAGGCAGAGAACACGGGCATGTGGCCAATTGGGTGCGTGGACCAATAAGCACGCAATGACGGAAATTTATGTGTGCCCATGTTGAGGGAAAGGCCCAGAAAGGTCTTAAATTCGGAAACCGTAATTGGTTTCCAATTTCTGGCAATTTTAGGCAACTGGGGGTTAGTGGCGATAAATTGACCAGCATATAAATTACTCTGGTCCACAATAGATCTATAGAGATCTTCCGTGAAAAACAGTGAATAAAAATCAATTGGAATAAAATCAGCTGTTTCCACCTGAATACCGGGTTGGGCAGTGAATGGGGGAAGTACGGGTTCTGCAGAAGTGGTGGGGACCCAATCAGGATAGGCGAATTCTGCAGGAAGGGCAGTATGGGCACGACGGGCCTGCCTTTGTCTTCTTGGTGGCAGCGGGACACTACTTGTGCTTGCCACCTCGCCAGCTTGAACTGCACTTATGGGACTCGCCACGTCACCAAGTGTTACTGCAGTGCTGGATGTACGTCCAGGCTGTACTAGGCCGCTGGTGCTTGCCAGTTCACCAGAAGGAATAGCGGCGCTAGTACTACTCTGCTCCATGATACGAGAGACCTGCGGTTCTTGCTCCTCAACAACCTCAGAAGATCGGGATCGGGTACGCCTGACCTTAGCAGGGACCTCAACTTCGTCGTCAGAGCTATCTGACGTGGGGCCGCTGACGTCACTGTCTTCTACGGGAAGATATTCTGAGCCTGAATCTGACAGATACGTGACCTCCTCTTCACTATCTGTCATGCTCAGAATCTCGTAGGCCTCTTTACTAGTGTACCTTCGTCTTGCCATTTTGGGCTCTAAATTTAGGGGTACACTAGTAAGATTCACAGGAAAAAAAGCACCTGACTGTCGTCAGCAAATATATCAAACGCTACAAAAAAACTGTTAGCGATCGCAGGGATCAGGCCTGTCTCTGCGAACGCTGCAGTTATGTGTGTTGTGTTTGGTAAGTGACAGTGATCGATCGATACTGCACTTGGGTGGGCTGGGCTGGGCGGAGGGGCTAAACGCAGGCGCTAGCAGGTATCTGGGCTGATCCCGCTAACACTGCGTTTTTGGGAACCCTAAACTGCTGGGGATGCTAGTATAGGTCTGATCAGATACTATACCACTAAGGGGGGTGTATGCTTTGCGCGTGGGTGTTAGCGTTACTGGCACTAACCTAACACTGCCTGGGGCGACGCAGACCCTCTCTGGCGCTAAAACCTAATTGATCTCACCCGCCGGGCGATCAGGGGGGTTAAACCTTTATTGGGTTATATACGGCGGGTGCCCTGATGCTATAAAAAGCAAACTAATCAACCAGCGTCACCCGTAACCTTTATATGGTGATCACTGGTGAAAGGGTTAACTAGGGGCAATCAGGGGGTTAAAACCTTTATTAGGTTAAATATGGGGGTACCTGACACTATATAAAAACCTGACGGGTAACCTAAATAACTAAATAACTTACTGGCTAACCAGTGACACCAGTGACGCTTATACGGCGATCACTGGTGAAAGGGTTAACTCTAGGGGCAATCAGGGGGTTAAAATAATATATGGGGGTACCTGACACCAATAAAAACCTGCGGCGAACCTAAAAAAAAAATAACTGCCTATCTAAAACACCAGCGACACGAATACAGCGATCGGAAAAACAATCGCTTAGTGACGCTGAAGTTAGGGGGTGAAAGGGTTACCTGGGGGGTGATCAAGGGGTTAAACCTTTATTAGGGGGGGTTAGGGGGCTACCCTGGACCTAAAGGGGCCTAATCCTAACTGCCCTGCAACTTTTTACTATCACAGATGACACTAAATGCAGTGATCAGTAAAATAAATGATCACTGCAATCAGTGACACTGTGATTGGGGGCTTTGGGGTGACCTGGGGGGTGATCTGGGGGTGACTGGGGGGTGATTTGTGTGCCTATGTGTACCTACGTGTCAGTGGACTGTTGGAGCACTAACCTCTGTCTTCACTCCTCGGCGCCGGGAACGAAAAGACCGCGGCGAGGGAGATGACATCACTTCCTCCAGCCTGTGTTTACATCACATGGCGGAGGAAGCAATTTCATTGGCCGGGAGCGATCGCGAGGGGGGGGGCGGAATCGAGCGGCCGCCCCCTCATGCCTGATCGCTCCCGAACACTTAACGGCCGCTCACTGCAGTGAAGGGGGGTCCGGATGGACCCCCAACTGCACAAAGGCGATCACGTAGATCTACGTGATTCTGCCTGTCCGTGCCATTCTGCCGACGTAAATCGGCGGTGGGCGGTCGTTAAGTGGTTAAATAGTCAAAAATGTAAAACGCCTGTAAATGAAACGTGGCTAAACGTGAGTCACTGCGCTTACAAGCTGTTACAGGCGTCCTGAACGCATTTTTTTGCTTTCCAAAAAATGCTTCTAAACTCAACTGCCTAGAAAAGACTATAAACGACCCTGTGTAGATGTACTGATAAGATAACATAGAAGAGAGTTCAGGAGCAGCTGAAAAAAATGCCCAACTGCTCCTAAACGTCCGTTTACCAGCAGCAGTGTACATGAGGCCTTAAAGTACAACTAAAGGCTAAAGTTTTTATAGTTTTTGGATAGAGTGGAGAGAGATTAGAACACAGTTTTTTTTTTTTGCTGTCTGTACCCCGTTAGGGAGATTCACACACTCTATTTGTCCTGTTTACCATTATTACTGAAAGTGAAAGTAAAAGAAAATCCCAAATTTTGGGTTGTTCCCAAAAAAAGTAATAGAGGGGAAATCTTCCAATGGAAGCACTAGATCTGGTGACCTGGGAGTCCCCAAGGAATTCCCTTAATTTGCAGGGATTTCCTCTCACTTCCTGTTTGGCTATGGGACAGGAAGTGAATAAATCTCTGCAAAGAGACACAAAAAAAATCAGACAGGGGTTATAACCCTTCCTTGATTCTACTCAAAACTCTTACCCAAAATTGAAATTGGAAAAAAAAGTTTTGCCTACAGTTCTACTTTACCAAATAATACCTGTAATGTTTGTGATATGTGGGTAATTGTTTCTTTGTAGCCTTTCACGGGCAAACGTTACATTCACTGATATCCCATTCTAAGAAAAAAATAAGAACATTCAACCGTGAACGTTAATATTTACTGTGACAGGGGGGTCACTTTGGACACAGGGTGAGCCAGGAAACCATGGACATTAAGAATATGGCTTGGATTGCTTGAAATTGAAATAGTAATATTAGTCCACAATATGTACTGATTGTTTTATTCTGAACTCAAGAGGTTAATTGAGAGATGTTGTACCTGCCAGTTGTGATGTAAATGAATCTAAAAGGGCGTCTGAAGACCCTTTTAGTGTAAATAAGGGATAATTAATTCTATACTTGTGTGGATTGTACTCAGACAGACAGGCTACAAATCCTTTCATTGTGAGATGTGTATTGAAGGTCGTTAGGTTTCTATTGTGTAAAGTCTTTTGATTGGGAGACAAAAGCTAGCCTAACAAGTCATTTAGTCATTTAAACTAAAAGGGGATTAGAACCTGTTGTCTCCTAACAGGTGTCAAAATAATGTGTATTGGGTCTTGTTATGTTGTGGGTGGAGCTGGACCATTGTTCATTTTAGGTTAATGCAGTATTGGATGTGTATAAAAGTTACAATGTTTTTTTTAATAAAGTCAGTCTATCCTTAGAAAGATACAGAGTGCGTCTCGTTCTTTCAGAAGGATTAATTCTTATGGGAAGTGGTCGTCTGGCTGTGGAGGATCGACAGTGAATTTGTGTCCAGGAGAGGGAAGCTATCTAAACTGCGTTTTAGTCCCTTTCGTATTTGGGGTGCCGTTACATTGGTTGGCAGCTGTGGGATTTTCCCTCCAGTTCCTGGGACACTACAAACCACCACAGTGAATGACCAGCTATGCAGCCGGCAGGAAAGCCACGCTGAAAGACCTACTTGAGAGCAGTGGAGGGACCAGTGGGACAAAGAACAAGGCCACCTTGATCAGGGAGCTAGCCGAGATGGACCAGAAGGATGGTGATGCAAGACCCCGGTCAATTGAAGATTTGTTTCAGCAACGAGTTTGAGAGCGGTTGGCATTATATGGTGCTAACCCATCAGAGACCGCCATACAGGAAGTCATTAGAGGCATCCAGCTGCAGGATGAGCGACAAGAGAAAAAACTACAGCGACAAGAGAAAAAACTAGAGCGACAAGAGAAAAAACTAGAGCGACAAGAGAGAGAACGAGCGCGACAAAAGAGAGAACTAGAGCGACAACATGAGCGGAGAATGGCGGAAATACGGCAATCGGAGATCGCCTACAGACAGCTGCTAGAATCTGCTTAGCAGCAGGGTGGGGCTACCTTTGCCTGGGACTATCAGGAAATACAAGTTGACAACTATGAAATCCTGGCTGAAGAATCGGCAGTGGAAAATCTGGAGATTGCCATCCCCATAGCTGAAGTGCTGACTGACCTTGATGATCCTGTTTCTGCTTGGGATGATCTTGGATGGAGAAATATACCTGTCCCGCACCATGCCAGAGAATCGGCAGTGGAAAATCTGGAGATTTCTATCCCTAAAGCCGAAGTGGATGATATGGAGTTCCAGGGAGCTAGGGCAGTTGGCTCATCTCCCCAGCCACAGATTACAGAAGGTATGGACTTAAGTGACTGTTCAGAGGATGTTATGCATTATGCATCGCCTGCTCAAGTACTGGCAGCAGGACAGAGTGCTACAGACCCCTGCTCTACACCCGTGGCAGTTTTGGAGGCCCGAGGTGAGAAGGTGATGGTTCCTCTATCCCAGGGGATTTCAGAGATGGAGGGAGGAGAAGCAGCCCTTTTCCCTCCCCAACAGTTAGCCAGAGCAGATGGTGTGGAGTCCCCAGCAGAAGTGCTGGCAACAGGGCAGAGTGATAGCAACCTCTGCCCAGCACCGGAAACGACTGTGGAGTTTCAGGGAGCCGGGGCAGTTGGCCCCTCTCTCCAGCAACAAGCTGAGGTGGTAAAGCTTTTACCCCCAGCTGAATCACTGGCAGCAGGGCAGAATGCTACTGGCCTCTGCACACAACTGCAACTTGAGCTGATATCGGTGGATGGGACTGTGGTCTCCACTCACAGCAACCCAGCAGAAGAGCTGGCAACAGAGAAGAGTGCCGCGGGCCTCTGCTCTCAACTAACAGAAGAGGGAGTTCCTGTGGTACTGGATGAGACTTCGGTCTTCACTGACCCAACCCCAGAAAATGGTGTGACACTGAGACAGGAGGATGTCAGCCTTGCTTTGCAAGCACTGGGGGATTGTCACCTACCACAAGTGGATGGGACTTCAGCCTACACTTGTATACCCCAGGGATGCTGGGCAGTCGGCCCAGATCCCCAACAGCATGACGGACTAAGCCCAGTCACCCTGTCTTCTCCCCAGCGGCGGGTATGTTCTCTGAGAGAGGCAGAGGTTGGCTGGGTAAGTAATGCTCTGTTTGGAGCAATTTATTGGGGGTACTGTGTGGATACCGGCATTAGAAGAATGGACCTATGGACTAACTTCGGAGTCAACCCGTCTGGGGTCACCTCCTGTGTTAGTCTCCTGCCGAAAGGGGAGATGTGTGACAAGGGGGTCACTTTGGACACAGGGTGAGCCAGGAAACCATGGACATTAACCACTTAACGACCGCCCACTGTAAATATACGTCGGCAGAATGGCACCGACAGGCAGAATCACGTATATCTACGTGATCGCCTTTGTATAGTGGGGGGTCAGATCGGAACCCCCTTCTTTACAGTGAGCGGTGGTTAAGTGTTCGGGAGCGATCCGGGATGAGGGGACGGCCTTTCGATTCCGGCCACCCCCTCGCGATCGCTCCCGGCGAATGATATGCTTCCTCTGCCTGTGTAATGTAAACACAGGCAGAGGAAGTGATGTCATCTCTCCTGCGGCGCTCACATATACCGAGCGCCGCACAAGAGAAGATGCCAGGTTAGTGCACAAAACACTACACTGACACCAGGACACATAGGCACATAAATCGCCCCCCCCAGGCCCCCCCAGACACCCCCAGATCACCCCCAGTCACAGTGTCACTGATTGCAGTGACCATTTATTTGCTGATCACTTCAATCAGTGACATTTGTGACTGTAAAAGTGTCACTAAAGTTAGTTTTAGGTCCAGTGTAGCCCCCTAACCCCCCCTAATAAAGGTTTAACCCCCTGATCGCCCCCAGATAACCCTTTCACCCCCTATCACCACTGTCGCTAAGCGATAATTTTTCTGATCGCTGTCTTAGCGTCGGTGATGCCGATCGGTAGCCAGTAATTTTTTTTAGGTTCGCCGCAGGTTTTTATAGCGTCAGGTACCCCCATATATTATCTAATAAAGGTTTAACCCCCTTGATCGCCCCCCAGGTAACCCTTTCACCCCCTATCACCACTGTCGCTAAGCGATCGTTTTTCTGATCGCTGTCTTAGTGTCGGTGATGCCGATCGGTAGCCAGTAATTTTTTTTAGGTTCCCCGTCAGGTTTTTATATAGCGTCAGGTACCCCCATATATTACCTAATAAAGGTTTTAACCCCCTAATTGCCCCTAGTTAACCCTTTCACCAGTGATCACCATATAAGTGTTAGGGGTGACGCTGGTTAGTTAGTTTGCTTTTTATAGTGTCAGGGCACCCGCCGTATATAACCCAATAAAGGTTACCCCCTTATCGCCCGGCGGGTGATCTCAATTAGGTTTTAGCGTCAGAGAGGGTCTGCGTCACACCCCAGGCAGCGTCAGGTTAGTGCCAGTAGCGCTAACACCCACGCGTGAAGCATACACCTCCCTTAGTGGTATAGTATCTGAACAGATCAATATCTGATCTGATCAGATCTATACTAGCGTCCCCAGCAGTTTAGGGTTTCCAAAAATGCAGTGTTAGCGGGATCAGCCCAGATACCTGCTAGCACCTGCGTTTTGCCCCTCCGTTCAGCCCAGGCCACCCAAGTGCAGTATCGATCGATCGCTGTCACTTACAAAACACAACACACATAACTGCAGCGTTCGCAGAGACAGCCCTGATCCCTGCGACTCCAGTGCTGTAGGAGGTGATTTCACCACCACAGTTAAAAAAAAAAAGCATATATGCCGAAGCATGGGGGCAGCAGGGGCGGAGGAGCGGAGTAGCGATTTTGCTCCTAATGCCGCGTACATACGGTCGAAATTCCGACGGAGGCTTGCCCGTGGAAAAGTCCGACCATGTGTGTGCGGCATAACTTTTTGCGGGAGGATGCCCCCATGCTTCGGCATATATAAATGGTGCGTGTATGCCCATCATTAGAAGTGGGTGGATGAAGGGCAGTATTCTAATGGTGGGCATACCCACCGATCAATCTCTTTTTTCGTTTAGCCAACAGGCTGCATGAAAAAAAAAGATTACAATACATGTCCAACAAGGACCAGCAACGTACTGGTATGTTGCTGGACTTTGAATGTTTATACCAGAATGATGCCTGCGGATTTAGGTATCATCTTGGTATCATTCTTTTCAGCCAGCGGCCAGGTTTCATGTAAAAGCAATCCTAGTGGCTAATTCGCCTCTGGACTGCTTTTACAAGCAGTGGGAGGGAATGCCCCCCACCCCCGGATATAAAAAGCGCCATTGGGAAAGCATTTTATCACACTGATCTTGGTGTGGTCAGATGCTTTGAGGGCAGAGGAAAGATCTAGGGTCTAGAAGACCCCAGTTTTTTTCAAAAAAAGAGTACCTGTCACTACCTATTGCTATCATAGGGGATATTTACATTCCCTGAGATAACAATAAAAATGATAAAAAAAAAAAATATGGAAGGAACAGTTTAAAAATAAAATAAAAAAGCAAAATTAATAATAAAAAATAAAAAAAAATAAAAGCACCCCTGTCCTGCCCTGCTCTTGCCCAATGGCGAGCGCAAGCGTCGGTCTGGCGTCATATGTAAACAGCAATTGCACCATGCATGTGAGGTATAACCGCGAAGATCAGATCGAGGGCAGTAACGGGGTAACCTGTAAAGGCTTTTAAAGGCTTTTAAAAATGTATGTAGTTTGTCGCCAATGCGCGTTTGTGCGAAATTTTAAAGCATGTCGTGTTTGGTATCTATGTACTCGGCCTAAGATCATCTTTTTTATTTCATCAAACATTTGGGCAATATAGTGTGTTTTAGTGCATTAAAATAAAAAAAGTGTATTTTTTCCCCAAAAAATGCGTTTGAAAAATCGCTGCGCAAATACTGTGTAGAAAAAAAAATGCAACACCCACCATTTTAATCTGTAGGGCCTTTGTTTTAAAAATATATATAATGTTTGGGGGTTCAATATAATTTTCTTGCAAAAAAAAAATATGTTTTCATGTAAACAAAAAGTGTCAAAAAGGGCTTTGTCTTCAAGTGGTTAGAAGAGTGGATGTAAGCTTCCTAATGTTGTGTATAAAATGCCAGAACAGTTCAAAACCCCCCCCAAATGACCCCATTTTGGAAAGTAGACACCCCAAGCTATATACTGAGAGGCATGTCGAGTCCATGGAATATTTTATATGTTGACACAAGTTGCGGAAAAAAGACAATTTATTTTTATTTTTTTTGCACAAAGTTGTCACTAATTGATATATTGCTCAAACATGCCATGGGCATATGTGGAATTACACCCCAAAATACATTCTGTTGCTTCTCCTGAGTACGGGGATACCACATGTATGAGACTTTTTGGGAGCCTAGCCGCGTTCGGGACCCCAAAATCCAAGCACCGCCTTTAGGCTTTCTAAGGGTGTAAATTTTTGATTTCATTTCTCACTGCCTATCACAGTTTCGGAGGCCATGGAATGCCCAGATGGCACAAAACCCCCCCAAATGACCCCATTTTGAAAAGTAGACACCCCAAGCTATTTGCTGAGAGGTATTGTGAGTATTTTGCAGATCTCGCTTTTTGTCACAAAGTTTTGAAAATTGAAAAAAAAAAATATATATTTTCTTTCTTCATTTTCAAAAATAAATGAGAGCTGTAAAATACTCGCCATGCCTCTCAGCAAATAGCTTGGGGTGTCTACTTTCTAAAATGGGGTCATTTGGGGGGGTTTTGTGCTATTTTGGCATTTTATGGCCTTCGAAACTGTGATAGGTAGTGAGGAGTGAAATCAAAAATTTGTGCCTAGAAATCCTGAAGGCGGTGCTTGGTTTTCGGGGGCCCGTACGCGGCTAGGCTCCCAAAAAGTCCCACACATGTGGTATCCCCGTACTCAGGAGAAGCAGCAAAATGTATTTTGGGGTGTAATTCCACATATAACCATGGCATGTGTGAGCAATATATCATTTAGTGACAACTTTTTGTAATTTTTTTTTTTTTTTTGTCATTATTCAATCACTTGGGACACAAAAAAAAATATTCAATGGGCTCAACAGGCCTCTCAGCAATTTCATTGGGGTGTCTACTTTCTAAAATGGGGTCATTTGGGGGGGTTTTGTGCTATTTTGGCATTTTATGGCCTTCGAAACTGTGATAGGTAGTGAGGAGTGAAATCAAAAATTTGTGCCTAGAAATCCTGAAGGCGGTGCTTGGTTTTCGGGGGCCCGTACGCGGCTAGGCTCCCAAAAAGTCCCACACATGTGGTATCCCAGTACTCAGGAGAAGCAGCTAAATGTATTTTGGGGTGCAATTCCACATATAACCATGGCATGTGTGAGCAATATATCATTTAGTGACAACTTTTTGTAATCTTTTTTTTTTTTAGTCATTATTCAATCACTTGAGACAAAAAAAAAAAAAATATTCAATGGGCTCAACATGCCTCTCAGCAATTTCCTTGGGATGTCTACTTTCCAAAATGGGGTCATTTGGGGGGGTTTTGTACTGCCCTGCCATTTTAGCACCTCAAGAAATGAGATAGGCAGTCATAAATTAAAAGCTGTGTAAATTCCAGAAAATGTACCCTAGTTTGTAGACGCTATAACTTTTGCGCAAACCAATAAATATATGCTTATTGACATTTTTTTACTAAAGACATGTGGCTGAATACATTTTGGCCTAAATGTATGACTAAAATTGAGTTTTTTCGATTTGTCTTATAACAAAAAGTAGAAAATATCATTTTTTTTCCAAATTTTCGGTCTTTTTCCATTTATATCGCAAAAAATAAAAATCGCAGAGGCAATCAAATACCATTAAAAGAAAGCTCTATTTGTGGGAAGAAAAGGACGCAAATTTCGTTTGGGTACAACATTGCATGTCCGCACAATTTACAGTTAAATCAGCGCAGTGCAAAATTCTGAAAACAGCTCTGGTCCTTTAGCTACCAAATGGTCCGGGGCTTAAGTGGTTAAGAATATGGCTTGGATTGCTTGAAATTGAAATAGTAATATTAGTCCACAATATGTACTGATTGTTTTATTCTGAACTCAACAGGTTAATTGAGAGATGTTGTACCTGCCAATGAATCTAAAAGGGCGTCTGAAGACCCTTTTAGTGTGAATAGGCATAATTAATTCTATACTTGTGTGGATTGGCTACAAATCCTTTCATTGTGAGATGTGTATTGAAGGTCGTTAGGTTTCTATTGTGTAAAGTCTTTTGATTGGGAAACAAAAGCTAGCCTAACAAGTCATTTAGTCATTTAAACTAAAAGGGGATTAGAACCTGTTGTCTCCTAACAGGTGTCAAAATAATGTGTATTGGGTCTGGTTATGTTGTGGGTGGAGCTGGACCATTGTTCATTTTAGGTTAATGCAGTATTGGATGTGTATAAGGCCCCTTTCACACTGGGGCGTTTTTCATGCGGTTTAGCGCTAATAATAGCGCTGTTATACCGCATGAAAAAATCCTGCCCTGTGCCTTCAATGTGAAAGCCCGAAGGCTCTCACACTGAAGCGGTGCGCTAGCAGGACCGCTCCAAAAGTCCTGGTAGCCGCTTCTTTACAGCGGTAAAGGAGCGGTGTGTTCACCGCTCCTTTACCGCGGTCTCCCATTGAAATCAATGGGACAGCGCGGTAATACCGCCCGCAAACCGCGGCAATAGCCGCGGTTTGCGGGCGGTATTAACCCTTTTTCGGCCACTAGCGGGGGTTAAATTAACCCCCCTAGCGACCGCATACCGCGGTAAGAACGACAGTATAGCAGCGCTGAAAATCGCGCTGCTATACCGCCACCGCTCCTGCCCGCCCCAGTGTGAAAGGGGTCTAAAAGTTACAATGTTTTTCTTAATAAAGTCAGCCTATCCTTGGAAAGATACAGAGTGCGTCTCGTTCTTTCAGAAGGATTGATTCCTATGGGAAGGGGTCGGCTGGCTGTGGAGTATCGGCAGTGAATTTGTGTCCAGGACAGGGAAGATTTCTAAACGGCGTTTAAACCCCTTTCGTATTTGGGGTGCCGTTACATTTACCAATTAGCCTAACACTACAGTTTAAAGTGATTTTAAAGTCATGTTTTTTTTTTTTTTTTTTTTTAAATAACAAACTTACCTGCTCTGTGCAGTGGTTTTGCACAGAGCAGCCCAGATCTTCCTTTTCTCGGGTCTCTGTTTGGTGCTCCTGGCCCTCTCTTTCTGCCAAGTGCCCCTACAGCAAGCAGCTTGCTATGGCGGCACCCGAGCTGAGCTGCTGCTCTGTGTGTCCATTCGGACACGGAGCTGCGGTTTCGGCCCTGCACCCTCTCTACTCGTTGGCTCACTGACTTTGATTGACAGCAGCGGGAGCTAACGGCACCTGCTGCTGTCTTAGCTACTTAGGGAGAGTCAGAGACAGACGAGGCTCTTCTCCAACATCACTGGATCGAGATGGGGTTCAGGCAAATATTAGGGGGCTGAGGGGGGAGGCTGCTGCACACAGAAGGTTTTTTTATTCTAAGGCATAGAATGCATTAAGATAAAAAACTTTCTGCCTTTAGAACCACTTTAAGAGCATTCAACCAGTAGAAAAAAAAATATGAGGGAGACCTCAGCCCTTTGCACAGCCTATGGAGAATTCTGTGAGAACCGCCAAAAAAATGGGTGTTTGACCAAGCAAACCTCTACCTGCAGTGTGAAGCATTGTAAATCATCTAAATCAGCTTTTCTCAACTGTTTTAACATGAAGGAGTCTTTGAAATATTTTTTGGGCTTCAGGGAACCCCTGCTAATAATTCTATGTTTACAGAACATTAGTGTGATGGTCAGTGGGAAGAATGGTCCTTATATGTGTGGTCATTGGGAAGAATAAATCCTTACAGATAGCTAAAAATATCAATGGTGTCTGCTGTTAATCATTTGAGAAGCATAAATCACCTATTTCTTAAGGAACCCCTGGTAAGCTCTGGAGAAGGAACCCTGATTGAGAAACCCTGATCTAAATAATTCACTTTACACTCGCTCAGCCAAACACCCATTAAATGTTTTTAGCCTATGCTTAAAGCTAGGCACACACTGTCAGAAAATTGGCTGGTTCAGCAGGACCTGGCCAACTTTCAGTCAGTGTGTACAGCAGTAAATCCAACAGGACCGGGGCTAACGATTGGCTTTTGTTGAAGGGACATATGGGAAAACCAGCAATACGATCAGCTCATGGGTGCAAGCACTGATCAGTGTATTCTGGTGGGGGGGATTTCTCCTGTCAGAATACAATAGTACAGTGGGGGGAGATCGCTGCACCAACATCGCTTGTGTTGGTACAGCGCTCTAACAGTTTTTTGTTCAACCCTCTGGGTTGAACAAAAGAATAATTTGCAGTGTACCGGGCTATAGGCGATTTTTCTCTCTTGGTGAATGTTCTTACGGCTATTTTTTTCTTAGTCCTCATGCACACAGGGCGTTAGAAAAAACGAGCTGCAAAGCCACTACCAACACCAGGAAAAAGCGGCTGTAAAAATGTGCTTTTAGTAGCTTTTTGCATTGGCGTTAATGCAAGTTTAGCTGCGCTAGCTTTTAGCAGCGTTTCTCTGCCTCTATTCAAAATCAATGGTTCCCTATGAGAGCCCATTCCATTTGAATAGAAGTTGAATCAGAAGTCGAATCGTGATTATCCGACTTTTGGTTCGGCTTGTGCACTTAGGATCTTAAAGGGGAACCCTTGGCCAAATGAAATTTTTTTTATATGGGGTCTCCCCCAAAATCCATACCAGACCCTTATACGAGCATGCAGCCGGGCAGGTCAGGAAAGGGGGGGGTGAGCAAGCGCCCCCCCCTCCTGGGCGATACCAGGCCACATGCTCTTAACATGGGGACAAGGGCTTCGTCCCAAAAACCCTGCCTGTTGGTTGTTGGGGTCTGCGGGCGGGGGCTTATCGGAATCGCTTTGCAGGCGCTTCAGCAGTGCTGCGCATTAATTTTAGTAGGCAGGGCATTTTGGGAGCGGTGTAAACACGATTTCCAAACCGCCCCGTAGATGCTGCTTGTGGGACTTTTTTCCCGTACCGCCCCAGTGTGAAAGCACTCAGGCTTTCATACTGGGGAGGCATGAGAGGCACTTTTCAGGCTCTATTTTTAGAGCTAAAATGCCTGAAAAGTGCCTCAGTGTGAAAGGGGTCTAGGAGAGCTGAGGCAACTAGGAGAGAATCTGTAAGTCTTAGGGGAGTGAGAGAGCCGGGGTGTCAGAAGAACCCCTACCTAGAGGCCAGGAGTGGACCTGTGCAGCAAGGTACAATAGCCAGGGTGGTGTGAGATTGTCTGAGGGACCAGTGTAAAGAGTATTGGTACTGCTGAAGTTAGAGCCAGGTGGCTTGGTATTTTTCTGTTACCTGTTTTGCTGTGTGGAACTGAAATCCCTGCGTGTGCAAGTTAGTGGACTTTACTTTCATCTGTTTTAATAAAAGTGGGTTGATAAGCCTCTAAAATGCAGTTCGGACTGGCAGGGACACTAAAAAATACATCTAACACTGAGCTAACCACCCCCATATCACAAAGGGTAAACATGATTGCACTGAGCAAAGAAAGCATTGGAATGTAGCTGATGGGCGTGGAGGAAACTTGGTTCAAATGTATGACACTGAATTATTTTTCCCTTTTGTAACATGACCACAAGTACATAAATGTTGTGAATGAATAACTGCTGCAATAGTAAACCACATTTGGAGGTTTCTATTGTAAAATATCGTATTTCCATTTGATGCCATTTAGTAATGCATACACAATGATAACATTTCATTTCCAAACTTTTTATAGAAGTAGAAACCATGATTATTGTTGTAGCCAAGTAAATATAAAATATTGCATATGACTATTTCATTTATTTCCAAGCAACAGTTGGGAGTTCCTGGCACCTTTTCAAACAGGCTATCATTATCTGCTTTGCTGTAAATTGACACAAATAACTGACTCATCACCCTCGCCCTCTTTGCTCGCTCTGTCCCGACAGATATACAGAGGTTCATTTGCAGAGGGAAAGAGTCTTGAAGGCAACTATCTTCATCTTCCGTTTGTCCTATATAACTTTGTTGATCTTGTGTCATTGGTGCACCCTAAATTAGCTATTTCAGCTCCGAAAGGTTTTGCCCCCTTAATTTCTTTCACACACATAGAGCTTTCTTTTAGTGGTATTGGACCACCACTGGGTTTTCTTTATTTTTTTATCATATAAATTAAATAAAAAGAGAATTTAAAAAACAATAAAAAACATTTTCTATATTTTCTACTATTTGTTATTAAAAAAAATCCAATAAAATCAAATTTCGTCATAAATTTAGGCCAAAATGTATACTGCTACATGTCTTTGGTATAAAAAAAAAAAATTACAATAAGTGTACATTAATTGGTTTGTGTGAAGGTTTGTGTCTACAAACTATGGTGTATATATACTGGAATTTATGCAGCTTTTACTTTCCGACTGCCTATCACATTTCCTTAGGTGCTAAAATGCCAGGGCAGTACACCCCAAATGACCCTCTTTTTTGGAAAGTAGACACTCCAAGGTATATGCTGAGAGGCATATTGAGTGCATGGAAGATTTTATTTTTTTGTCATAAGTTTTTTAAATATTTTATGAACATTTTTTTTTCTTTTTACACAAAGTTATCAGTTTATGAGACATTTTACACACGGGTATATGTGGAATTACACCCCAAAACACATTTTGCTACTTTTTCAGAGTATGGGGATATCACATGTGTGCAACATTTTGGAGACCTAGCCATGTACGGGGGTCAAAAACCAATGAACACCTTCAAGCTTGCAAAGGCTGTCATTTCCTCATGTCACTTCCCTACTACCTATCACAGTTTTGGAGGCCCAGAAATACCAGGATAGTACAAACACTCTTCCTCCAAATGACCCTTTTTTGGAAAGTAGACAAACCAAGTTATATGCTGAGAGGCATGTTGAGTGCATGGAGGATTTTATATTTTGCCACAAGTTTTTGAAAAATGAAAAAAAAAAATTCTCTTTACACAAAGTTGTCACTTTATTGAGATATTTCTCTGAAATACCATGGAATTACAGCCAAAAACACATTCTGCTGCTTCTCCTAAGTATAGAGATACCACATACTGTATGAGAGACTTTTTGGCAGCCTAGCCACGTACAGGCCCCCCAAATCCTTCAGGCTTTCAAAGGGCCTCATGTCGCTTCCTCCCTACCTATCACAGTTTCTGGAATTCCAGGCCTCCGAAAATGTGATAGGTAGTCAGGAAGGGAAATGAGGAAATAATGCCCTTTGAAGACCTGAAGGTGGTCATTGGATTTTGGCATCCTGTACTGTATCCCCATACTCAGGAGAAGTAGCAGAATGTGTTCTGGGACGTAATTCCACATATACCCCAATTTCTTTTTCTTTTTTTACACACTCCCTTTTAAATTTTTGTATTAATACTTTTATTGTTAGCACAGGGAATGTAAATATCCCCTGTGATAGTAAAAGGCAGTGACAGGTTCTCTTTTCTGAGACATCTGGGGTTTATTGGACTCTAGATCTCTCCTCTGCCCTTAAAGCATTTGATCACACCAAGTGATGAAATGCTCGTAGCTTCCGGTTTCTGAGACCATAGAGATGATTGGAGCCATTCTGTTCTTTGATCAGCTCTGTTGTCAGCAAGTGGAACTGCGGTCTGCATTCTCTGGTTCCCTGGAGGAGACCTGAGAGCCCAAGAAAGCAGTGGAAGGCGACAAAAGGGGTAAAGTCCCCTCCCGCTGCTTGTAAAAGCAATGCAGTGGCTAATTAGCCACTAGGATTGCTTTTACAAGAAAGTGGATTTCCGGCTGAAAAAAACAATATAGTACCGGTACAGTGCTGTTCCTTGTTGGGCATATACAGTGCCTTGAAAAAGTATTCATACCCCTTTAAATGTTTCACATTTTGTCATGGTATAGCCAAAAACGTAAATGTATTTTAGTGGAATTTTATGTGATAGATAGACAAACACAGAGTGGCACATAATTGTGAAGTAGAAGGAAAATGATAAATGAATTTCATTTTTTTTTTCAAATAAATATCTGAAAAGTATGGCATGTATTTGTAGAACCACCTTTTGCTGCAATTACATCTGCAAGTCTTTTTGGGTATGTCTCTACCAGCTTTGCACATCTAGAGAGTGAAATTTTTGCCCATTCTTATTTTCAAAATAGCTTAAGCTCTGTCAGATTGGATGGGGAGTGTCTGTAAAAAGCAGTCTTGCCACAGATTCTCAATTGGATTTAGGTCTGGACTTTGATTGGGCCATTCTAACACATGAATATGTCTTGATCTAAACCATTCCATTGTAGCTCTGGCTGTATGTTTAGGGTCGTTGTCCTGCTAGAAGGTGAACCTCCACCCCAGTCTCAAGTCTTTTGCAGACTCTAACAGGTTTTCTTCCAAAATTGCCTTGTAGTTGGCTCCATCCATCAACTCTGACCAGCTTCCCTGTCCCTGCTGAAGAAAAGCATCCCCACAACATGATGCTGTCACCACCATGTTTCACGGTGTGGGTGGTGTATTCAGGGTGATGTGCAGTGTTAGTTTTCCACCACACATAGCGCTTTGCTTTTGGGCCAAAAAGTTAAATTTTGGTCTCATCTGACCAGAGTACCTTCTTCCACATGATTGCCATGTCCCCTACATGGTTTCTTGCAAGCTGCAAATGGGACTTCTTATGGCTTTCTTTTAACAATGTCTTTCTTCTTGCTTCCATAAAGGCCAGATTTGGGGCGTGCATGAGAAATAGTTGTCCTATAGACAGATTCTCCCACCTGAGCTGTAGATCTCTGCAGCTCCTACAGAGTTACCATGGGCCTCTTGGCTACTTCTCTGATTAATTCTCTCCTTGTCTGGCCTGTCAGTTTAGGTGGACGGCCATGTCTTGGTAGGTTTGCAGTTATGCTATACTCTTTCCGTTTTCCGATGATGGATTGAACAGTGCTTTGTGAGATGTTCAAAGCTTGGGATATTTTTTTATAATCTAACCCTGCTTTAAACTTCTCCACAACTTTATCCCTGACCTGTCTGGTATGTTCCTTGGCCTTAATGATGCTGTTTGTTCACTAAGGTTCCCTAACAAACCTCTGAGGACTTCACAGAACAGCTGTTTTTATACTGAGATTAAATTAAAAAAATGTGGACTCTATTTAGTAATCAGATGACTTCTGAAGGCAATTGGTTCCACTAGATTTTAGTTAGGGTTATCAAAGTAAAGGGGGCTGAATACAAATGCATGCCACACTTTTCAGATATTTATTTGTAAGAAAAATTTGAAAACCATTCATCATTTTCCTTCCACTTCACAATTATGTGCCACTTTGTGTTGGTCTACGACATAAAATCGGAAATAAATATTGCGCTAGTGTCCAAACAAAAATGGTGAATAATAACTAGTGAAGCAGCTACATAAAATATGACTAATATTAAACGTATGTGGATGAAGATGTAGCGCTGATCGTGAAAAAAAGGCCAAAGAATTGGTCTCAAAATAAAATAAATGTGGATAAAAAATGACAACAATAAAGTGAGTCCACAAAAATTTTCATAAACGTATCCATGATAAAAACAAATAGTATTTGAAACCACACGTGAAACAATATGGATCATCACAACTTCTGAAGGTGAAGAGAGGTAGAATACCCTTACCAGAACAGGTGGATCTGCTGGTCAAGGCAGATCAAACAGGCATTGAAAAGACTCAGTGGTGATTCCCCTCTGCTTGTCTGTAGGCTGGATCATATGAATCTCAGGTGAAAACTTCCCGGCAGGTTCCCCGACTTGGAAGCAGACTCAGGACTCAAACACGATCTCCACAGACATCAGATGAGACGGAAAACACCTTGAATCCGGAGAAAAGTTCTTCCCGGAATGACAATCGCACATAGAGAGAGAGCTTCAACTCAATCAACCGACCATAGGAAAAAATGAGAAAAGTGCTCCGATAGTGCAGGTCAATGCGGGTTTATTAAAACCGACAAAGTAAAAGTGATCACATAAGCATAAAAAACATTAAAAAGGGCAGTAAGTAGAGTGGTGAGCAAGCCCGACGTGTTTCGTACTAGTGTACTTCAACAGGGGCACATAAAATCCCCAAAAAATCTATGTTTTTGGATGTAACATGACAATGTGGAAAATTTTAAGGGGTGTGAATACTTTTTCAAGGCACTGTATGTAATGTTCTTTTTTTTTTCATGCAGCCTGTGGGCTGAACAAAAAAAAGAAAACTAAACAGATTCCTCCATTCACATCAATCGATATTGATGAAGAAATCTCTACCAGAAAAAGTGTGTGGGGTGCCCACCATTAGAATCTTGTAATGTTGGGCATACATGTAATGTTCTTTTTTTTCTGTTCAGCCCTTGGACAGATTCTTCAAGGCACATTAATCAATGTGGATGAAGAAATTTCTGCCAAAAAAAGTAAAAATCTGCCCACTGACCACCCCAGGCCCTCATGCTTGGGCATATATGTTTTGTTTTTTTAACTGCAGATAAGAAATCTCCTCATGCAGCGCTGCAAGCACTGACGTATGTATTCTGAAAGCACACCCTGCTGCTGTCAGAATAAACCGATCAGGGCTGCAGCTGAATGGTATTCCTGCAAAGCAAACACAGTTAAAGGAGAAGTATGGGATGGGTAAATAACTAGTACATATTACATTAGTCACATATCAGTTAATCTTTTTTTCCTACCTCTTTTAGTTTTTACAGCATGTGCACATAAACTTTCCTTCTGCTGGCAAAAACGGTCCATTTTCAGTTTGAAAAGTTCTCAGGGTGTGTGTACATCTTCACCAACACACCCCCTGCCTCTGCCCCCCCCCCCCATTAAGAGACATGGCTGTGCTGATAGATAGAAATATATAGTGTAGATTCTCATACACAGAACTATCAGTGACTTCTCTCACATTACACTCACTGAAGTACTGAAATCTCTGCCGACTCTTCTGACCATTGAAACATGCGGCAGAGGAGGAGGGAGGGGGAGGAGAGAGGAGTGAGAATGGAGGGGGAGCAGCTACGCCCTGTGAAGTCTCAGGAACGAGCAGAGAGAGGAGAGAGGACATCAATCAAGCAAAATGACAGGAAAGGGGGTGGATCCAGACTTCATATCCAGGCTATTGTCGGGATGATGCTGTATGAAAGACTGTAGAACCTCCCACAGGTATTTATCTCGATTTTAACAGAATGGGGGCACTTCTGAGAGGGCTTTATAGATATCAGCAGCTCACATAGAATAGATGTAGGCAAAAAAAACAATAACTCAACAAAGTGACAACTTTATTTTTTACTTTTATTTTTTTTTACTTTATATATCTTTTTTTTACTTTTGTTTTTGTATGTTTGTTTTATTTATTTTTTACTTTTTTTGTAACTAATCAAAACGGTAACTGTAAACTTTTCAGGCTGTGGTTTTAGGCCCCATGCACACGAGACGCTGTTATTTGCTGTTGAACGCGCGTTCAGAGGCAGTTGGACGCTTTTTTCAACTGCTCCTGAACCCATTCAATGTTATCCTATGTGTCCATGCACACAGTCTCGTTTTTTGGCGTTTACAAGCAGTTGCGTTTAACCTCGTTTTTCCAGAAGCAAAAAAAATGGGTTCAGACGCAAACATTTTTACGTTTCAGACGCTAAACGCTGCTAAACGCGGCTAAACGCGGCTAAACGCGGTACCGGCGTTTTGCCGCGTTTGCGTTTATAAGCGTTTTTAAAGGTGACCTATTTTTTAACATTAGAAATCTCAAAAATGATGGCAAATGATGAAAAACTTAAAAAATATAAAAGAAAACTGTAACTGCTTGCATTGCATTGTGGACAATCCACAACTTGTGGCAGGTAACGTGGCAAGTGGACAATCCACAGCTTGTGTCAGGTGATGTGGCCAGGTGACGTGGCAGGTGACGTGGCCAGGTGACGTGGCAGGTAACGTGGCCAGGTGACGTGGCAAGTGGACAATCCACAACTTGTGGCAGGTGACGTGGCACGTGATGTGGCCAGGTGACGTGGAAAGTGGACAATCCACAACTTGTGGCAGGTGACGTGGCTAGATGACGTGGCAGGTAATGTGGGCAGGTAACATGGCTAGGTGACGTGGCCAGGTGACGTGGCAAGTGGACAATCCACAACTTGTGGCAGGTGACATGGCCAGGTGACGTGGCAGGTGACGTGGCAAGTGGACAATTCACAACTTGTGGCAGGTGACGTGGCCAGGTGACGTGGCACGTGATGTGGCCAGGTGACATGGCAAGTGGACAATTCACAACTTGTGGCAGGTGACGTGGCCAGGTGACGTGGCACGTGATGTGGCCAGGTGACATGGCAAGTGGACAATCCACAACTTGTGGCAGGTGACATGGCCAGGTGACGTGGCAGGTGACGTGGCAAGTGGACAATTCACAACTTGTGGCAGGTGACGTGGCCAGGTGACGTGGCACGTGATGTGGCCAGGTGACATGGCAAGTGGACAATCCACAACTTGTGGCAGGTGACATGGCCAGGTGACGTGGCAGGTGACGTGGCAAGTGGACAATTCACAACTTGTGGCAGGTGACGTGGCCAGGTGACGTGGCACGTGATGTGGCCAGGTGACATGGCAAGTGGACAATCCACAACTTGTGGCAGGTGACGTGGCAAGTGGACAATCCACAACTTGTGGCAGGTGACGTGGCCAGCTGACGTGGCAGGTAACATGGCCAGGTGACGTGGCCAGGTAACGTGGCAAGTGGACAATCCACAACTTGTGGCAGGTGACGTGGCCAGGTGACGTGGCACGTGATGTGGCCAGGTGACATGGCAAGTGGACAATCCACAACTTGTGGCAGGTGACGTGGCAAGTGGACAATCCACAACTTGTGGCAGGTGACGTGGCAAGTGGACAATCCACAACTTGTGGCAGGTGACGTGGCAGGTAACATGGCCAGGTGACGTGGCCAGGTAACGTGGCAAGTGGACAATCCACAACTTGTGGCAGATGATGTGGCAAGTGATACGCTAAATACAAGTACACTGCTGCTCTCTCAGCTGCTGCTACTCACTCTGGTCTCACAAACTGGCTGAAATGGTTAAAATTTACTGTTTTTTGAGCTTAGGGAGGGTCTATGATGAAACGCTTATAAACGCAAACGCGGTAAAACGCCGCTAAACGCGGCCGCAAACGCGGCAAAACGCGCGTTTATAAACGCCGGTTTCAGCGTTTAAAAACGTGTGTTCAGCAGAGTTTGCACCTGCGTCTCGTGTGCATGGGGCCTTAGGGTCTCTTAAAATTCTGTTCCTGACTAACATCTTTCAAGACCCAAGACGCTAAAAGTGGGTGTCTCTTCTTATTCTGTGTTTGTTACAAACACGGCATCTTCTTCAGGGTGACCTTTGGGTTGGGGTACCAAAGAGGGCATCAGGAAAATGCCTCTCATGCAGCCGGCTCACTGCATCTGGATTGGGAATTTGGGCTACAGCACCTTCTGGATACAAAATGGTAGTGATCTCATCCTTAAATTTTACTTCACAGCAACTTCATCCTGTTGCTTTGTAAATTACAAAAGCGTTATCTAAAGCCAATTGAAAGAAATAATTAGACACCTTTTTGTACCAGTGTCTGACTTTGGGGGAAACGGAATACGGCTTCATCATTTGGTCATTGACGTCCACACCTCTCGTGTTAAGGTTATTGTCGTAGACAGAGAGGGGCTTCCCAACAACACCAGATGATGTGCTAATTTGGACCATTGTGTCTGTGTGAATGGAAGGCAGGAGGAAAGCATCCCGTTTGTCCTTCCATTTCACTGCAAGCAATTTAATATTTCTCAAGCATGCTTTCTCCCCCTTTCTAAGATGGGTGTTTACAAGTTGTTGGGTCACACGGTGCCACTTGAGCCAATTCCACGCTAATATAGAAGTTGTCCACGTACAAATGGTACCCCTTGCAGAGCAAAAACGACACCAAGTCCCATACTATCGTGCCACTGCTCCCCATATAGTCTGGGCAGTTGGGGGGCTTTAATTCACTTTCCCTCAAACTCTAAAATTACATGTATAGCCTGTTGCCCTCTCACAGAGCTTATACATTTTGACCCTCAAATTTGGCATGCTTGCTGGGGAGTTACTGTTTGAATGGAAGAAAGCCGGTGAAATGTATGAGGGATACACCTATGCAGATGTTTTGTTGGGGTGTATACACATCTGCAAATTTCTTTGTTAGGTAATTTTTTAAGGGGCCATATTTTGTAGAGCCAATCATATTCAGGGTCACCCCGAGGACAACAAAGTGTGTTATCACTAAAATGCATGAAACACATTATCGTCTCGTATCTATGCCTGGCCATTGCAGCAGAGAACATGGGCATATGGCAATCGGGTCTGTGGTCCAATATAACCGCAATTCATTCTTTTTTGTAATACCCATTTAGAGGGTTAGGCCCAAAAAAGTCCTAAATTCGGAAACCGTGATAGGCTTCCACACGAATGGTCTGGCAAGAGTTGAATTTGTGTGGGCGGCAATGTACTGGTCAGCATGACCCTGGCTGGGAGGGACGCTAACTGAACCTGATGCTATCTGATGTCGCCAGTGGCAGTAATGCAGTGATCAGTGAAAAATATTGTACAATGACACTGTACTAATGGCACTGGCTGGGTGACAGGGGTGATCAAAAGGTTAATGATGGCGATCAATGGGTTAAATGTGCCTATCTAAAGTGTGTGTGTGTGTGTGTGTGTGTGTGTGTAAAATGTTATGTTTTTGCTCACAGTATGGTGTGGTTCTTTTCTCTCTGTGGAATAGGGATTTACACTGACCACTAATGTAAGGGGGACCTTCACACTTGCTACTAGTGTAAATAAAAGGATTCTACACCAAGCCCCAATGTAATGAGAAGATTTACAGTGACCACCAATGTAACTGAGACATTTAGCCTGCGTTCACATTTGTGTGTGTTGGGAACGCATCCAAAATCACTTTCCTGACACCACGTGCTGCCCTTTAGCAGATACACAGCAGTGTCATCAATTGTTAATGACACCCTCATGCATCTGCTGACATGTGCTGTGGCACTGTGTGATTTTGAAAAAGGGTTAGGGACTTTCTTCCACATTTCTAGAGCATAAAGCAGCCCATTGAAATGAATGGGCTGCCCTACATGCAACCCACATCTTTATCCACCCTGTCAGAATACCTTTGCATCCTAAAACCCCTGCTAACCTTTGCACCCCAAACCTCCCCACTCCAACCCTCCCTCCCTCCTTTAACTCTACCTGCCTCCTCTTTCCATCTTTGCACCCATCTTCCTTACCTCTATAAATCCCCTCCTTGCTCACCTGTGCACCCCAAACTGTAATTCCTTCTCTGCCTACCTCTGCACACCCCACACTACCCTCCCCCCCCCCACCAATTTGCTTACCTTTAGCAGAACAGACTGGTGTTAGGCTTAATGGCCACTGTTGCAGGCAGGACTTTCAAGCATGCTCCTTTTACCTCCCCAGTGGGCAGCATTCAGTATAGATGATGGTGGATATGACCTCAGGAGGGCATGATATACATATGAATGCTGCCTTTATTTACATATCAATACCACCGGCCAAGGCTATTTACATATGAATGGCGCCACTATTTACATATCAATGCCGGTTATTTACATGTAAACAGGTGAGTCATCTGTACACAACAATGGGGCAGAGCTGGGCAGCATTAGTAGTAGCACTTCACACTGAGATATTGGGACACAGCACAGGACTAAAACTTAAAGGGACATGGGAATTTAAACTGGGATAGTTGGCAAGTATGAGGCAGTTGCTTTGGGCCCCACAACAATGACAGGGCCCGGGGCAGCTGCCCCTTTTGCCCTGCCTAAAAGACTGCCCTGCCCCCCCCCCCCAACATGTTTGAAAGGTGTATTTTTTTTTTTTTGGGAGAAGCAGGTACCTTTTTTTTGGGCAAATTTCCCTTAAGCAGTCTATAAGATTTTTAGACAAAGTTTGACCAAATTCATGTGAGGGGAAAATTTTTAATTTCGCTGTGAAGTCACTCTGGCCATGCCTATGTACGAAAACTGAAAGTTAAAAAGTTGCAGATCCGATAACTAGAAAAATAAGCTTTTTTTTTCTTAACCCATACCTGTGAAAACGTTCTTTTGCTTTATGAATGGTCAACATGTGTCATGTTAAATATCTTTTGAAGTTTAAATGGGCTCAATGTAACTCAATGTTTTACACATTTTTCTTATATTTATATTCAGGTCGCCCCACAACTTTTTGTGAAATTATGGGGAAAGCTGAGATTTGGCTGATCCGTACTTACTGGGATTTTGAGTATCCACGTCCAATTCTTCCAAATTTTGAGTATGTTGGAGGCCTACACTGTAAACCAGCAAAACCTTTACCAGAGGTAACTACTGCTTTAACTTAACTGTACACTTACAAGAAAATAATGCAAAACGGTGCAGATGGCAGCCTTATTATACAGACTAGATGGTCTTGATGACTTTGGACTTTAGAAGGCAGCATAGAGAACAATTTTATTTTATGGCTGTACTGCAACATAAGAATTCTCCAGCAAGGGAAACTGCAAATGAAATATGGAAATGCAGTACCGTTTCAGTGCAGAAGCCCTGTAATGTAGAATGTATCTAAAGTAAGTAATTTTGTTAGATTTGGATAAATCAGGGAGCCTTATTAACCAGGGTTCCTCCAGAGATTGCTATGGGTTCCTTGAGCCATAAGCAGTGGTGGATTGAGCTCCTGCCTATACAGACCACCAAAGTTAGGGGATTTTTCTCCACTGATGGCCAATATTAGGAAACCCTTCTCCACTAACCATCAATTTTATAGGGCCCTTTTCAACTGACCACCAACGTAAGGGCCCATCTCCTTGACCACCAATGTTGGGGGCCCTTCTTCACTGTCTACCAGTATTAGAAAACACTGCCATTTCCACTGTCTTCAATTGCTTTCTGGCAATTATTATTTGTTTCTTTTTATGACTATTACTAAAAATATTTTGTCAAATAGAACAGTGGTCCCCAACCTTTTTGGCACCGGGGACGGGCTTTGTGGAAGAAAATTGTGCCAAGGCCCAGGGGTATATGATTTTTCACGGGCAATTCGTCGGGGCAATGGCTGGTGTTAGCACTTCAATCATCACGACACCATGGCTGATATGATGTTAGTTAATTGAAGCGCATTATTTCTATTACATTGTATTATAAAATGAAATAGTTCAACTCCCCAGAATGCAGATTCAGTAGGAGCCCTGAGTGTGTCACTTGCCACCCTCGCCTGCCAATAGATGTAGCTTGTCACTTTCCACCGTCACCTGCCACCAGATGCAGCTTGTCACTTGCCACCGTCACCTGCCACCAGATGCAGCTTGTCACTTGCCACCTGCCTCCAGATGCAGCCTGTCACTTGCCACCCTTGCCTGCCAACAGATGCAGCTTGTCACTTGCCAGTTGCCACCCTTGCCTGCCAACAGATTCAGCTTGTCACTTGCCACCATTGCCTGCCAACAGATGCAGCTTGTCACTTGCCACCGTCGCCTGCCACCAGATACAGCTTGTCACCTGTGTTAATTTTGACATCAAATTTCGATTTTGTTTTAGTTAGTCTTTTAACTAAAATGCCATTTTAGTTTTAGTCCTCTTTTAGTCTTTTGACTAAAATGCCATTTTAGTTTTAATTGTATTTTAGTCATCGGAGTTGTTTTAGTCGTATTTTTGACGACTTAAATCTCCAGTACATTTTTGGCGACTAAAATCAAATGATTTTAGTTCAATTTTAATGCGTTATTTCTTTGGAACTGCCAAACATTTATATACTCCCTGGAGTAAAAATCTAATAACATGTTTATTATTTATGGTATTAAGGTTTGAACATGCCCTACAGACACAGATTTAGCCGTTGTGAAATAAATTCAATTTAGTTTTCGTTATAGTCTTTTGACTAAAATGTAATTTTAGTTTTAGTCATATTTTAGTCATCTGCATTGTTTTAGTTGTATTTTAGTTGACTAAAATAGTATTAATTTAGTCGACTAAAATATTTTAGTCGACAAAATTAACACTCATTGTCACTTGCCACGTAGCCTGCCACCAGATGCAGCTTGTTACTTGCCACGTCACCTGCCACCAGATGCAGCTTGTCACTTGCCACGTCACCTGCCATCCGATGCAGCTTGTTGCCTGCCACATGATATGGATTGTCACTTGCAACATTGCCTGCCACAAGATGCCCATTGTCAATTGCCACCAGTTGTGGATTGTCACTTGCCACCAGATGCGGATTGTGAGGGTGGAACAACGTTGATGCGGGGTGGGCGGTGAGAGATGTCGTCTCTCTGCTCGCCCGTCGCACCTCACTGAAGTGTTCGCAGCCAGCTGTGAGGCCTGGGAGGTTGGGTACCCCGAAATAGAACATGACCAAAAACTCTAGATCAGCCTTTCTCATCCTTTTCAACACAAAATAACCCCTTGAAAAAACGTTCCAGTCTCAGGAAACCCCTGCTAAAAGTTACTATATCTACAACTCAATTTTACATTAGTGTGATGGTCATTGGGAAAAATGCTCCTTATGCCCCATACACACGATCATTTTTAATGTCATTTTTAAAACTGACGTTTTTCTTGTCATTTTTTTTCTTGTTTCCTCTCAAGCCTGTCTTACGTACACACCATCATTTTAAAAAATGTTCAAGAAAAGCGCAGTGACGTACACCACGTACGACGGCACTATAAAGGGGAAGTTCCGTTCGAATGGCGCCACCCTTCATGTTAGTAAAGTTTGTTGAGAGACGATTCGCTCTTTTCAGTCTAGTGCTTTTCAGTCCGTTACAGCATGACGAATGTGCTATCTCCATTACGAACGCTAGTTTTACCAGAACGAGCGCTCCCGTCTCATACTTGATTCTGAGCATGCGCATTTTTTTTCACGTCGTTAAAGCATACACACTATCGTTTTTCACGTCGTTAAAAAAAACGACATGAAAAACGACGTGAAAAAAGAGAGCATGTTCGAAATTTTTAATGCCCGTTTTTCACGTCGTTAAAAATGCTCTGGAGCATACACACGATCATTTTTAATGGCCATTTTTTTTAATGGCATTTTTAACGGCATGAAAAATGATCGTGTGTATGGGGCATTACACTTGTGGTCATTGGGAAGAATTCCCCCCTTACAGCTAGCTAAAAAGATCAATGGTGTCAGTAGGAACTTCTCTGAGAGGCGGAAATTGTTTGTTGCTTAAGGAACCCCTAGCAACCTCTGGAGGAACCCTGGTTAAGAAAACCTGGTCCAGATAAACCATATTTATTCTCATATTCTTTATTCTATATAATAGCAAGGGTTCCCATGTGGTAAAAAGGTTAAGAAAAGCTGTAGCAGAGAAGAGTAAAGCTTCTGTATTTTTGTTTCTGCCTGCATTACTTTGGGAAAGTTTCCTAATTCTTTCTTAGATGGTTTTCTGATCCCCCTCTATTTCTTTGACAACCCTAAAATTTTAGCTTTCTCCACCACTTTCTGTTCTGGTGACAACAGTTACCAAAACAATTTACAAAAAGGAATCTTTCCAGGCAGGACCTAGACGACAATAAAACCTGACAGAGGTTTTATCTCTTCACCACTCCATGCAAAACTAAAAAAAAAATGTTTTAGCATTACATGCACTTTATTATATCTGGGTAAAAAAAAATTGTGTTCTACTGCTTTTTATAAATGATTCATGCACATAAGTGCTTAGTCATTAGTAAGTAGCCTTCTAGACCTCAGACCCATCAATTTAACATTGTTGATATATTACCCGACCCTTTATTGGACTGTAAAAGTCTTGTAATTGTCCGCAAAAAGAATGATAGCATCCTCTGATGTTTGTAAAAAGACCAAAGCTAAGGCTAGGTTCACACTGGTACGACGCACAGTCCTACTACTTTGGATCCGACTTTACCCTGTGACTTGAAGTCCGACACGCGCCCGACTTTCAATGAACAGGGTTCCGACTTCGATCCCCGACAATACTAGGCACTGTGTCTGGTATGAATCTTGAGGGGGAACTCTACGCCAAATTTTAAATAAAAAAACGGCATTGATCCCCTCTGCAAAAGCATACCAGGTCCTTCGGTCTGGTATGGATTTTAGGGGAACCCCCTACGCCGAAAAAACGGCGTGGTGGCCCCCCCAAAATCCATACCAGACCCTTATCCGAGCACGCAGCCCGGCCGGTCAGGAAAGGGGGTGGGGACGCGCCCCCCCCCTCCTGAACCATACCAGGCTGCATGCCCTCAACATGGGGGGTTGGTGCTTTGGGGCAGGGGGGGCGCCCTGCGTCCCCCCACCCCAAAGCACCTTATCCCTATGTTGATGAGTATGAGGACAAGGGCCTCTTCCCGACAACCCTGGCCGTTGGTTGTCGGCGTCTGCGGGCGGGGGGGCTGCGGGCGGGGGGCTTATCGGAATCTGGGACCCCCCTTTAATAAGGGCCCCTCACTCTATGTGAATGAGTATGGAGTACACTGTACCCCTACCCATTCACCTGGGAAAAAAAGTGTCAATAAAAATAACACACTACAAAGGTTTTTAAAATAATTTATTAGGCAGCTCCGGGGGTCTCTTCCCACTTCGGGGGTCTCTTCCGACGCTCTCCGGTACTTCTCCCTCTGTCTTCTGCCGGGCTCCTCCGCTATCTTCTGCTCTTTTGTCCGCTCTTTTGCTAGCGGTTGCCCGGTCTTCTCCATCGTCTTCTTTCTTCTTCTCTTCTTCCGGTGTTGACACAATGCTCTCTCCCGCTGTAATGCCGTGTGCGCGGTGCACAACGACTTATATGGGCATGGGCGTGGTCACCGGGTGATGTCACCCGGTGACCCCGCCCCTTATGTCACCACCTGGGGCATGATGGGATGGGGACATCATAAGGGGACGGGGTCACTGGGTGACATCACTCGGTGGTCACGCCCCATACCTATATAAGTCATTGCGCACCGCTCACACGGCATTACAGCGGGAGAAAGCGGTGTCAACATCGGAAGAAGAGAAGAGAGAAGAAGACGGAGAAGACCAGGCAACCGCTTGCAAAAGAGCGGGCAAAAGAGCAGAAGATAGCGGAGGAGTCCGGCAGAAGACAGAGGGAGAAGACTCGGAGAGAGCGGAGAAGTTGGAAGAGACCCCCGAAGTCGGAAGAGACCCCCGGAGCTGCCTAATAAATTATTTTAAAAACCTTTTAGTGTGTTTTTTTTTTATTGACACTTTTTTCCCCCCAGGTGAATGGGTAGGGGTAAAATGTACCCCATACTCATGCACATAGGGTGGGGGCCAGGATTTGGGGGCCCCCTTATTAAAGGGGGCTCCCAGATTCCGATAAGCCCCCCGCCCACAGACCCCGACAACCAACGGCCAGGGTTGTCGGGAAGAGGCCCTTGTCCTCATCAACATGGGGACAAGGTGCTTTCAGGTGGGGGGGCACAGGGCCCCCGCTGCCCCAAAGCACCCACCCTCTATGTTGAGGGCATGCGGCCTGGTACGGTTCAGGAGGGGGGGGGGTGCTCGCTCGTCTCCACCTCCTTTCCTGACCGGCCGGGCTCCGTGCCCAGATACGGGTCTGGTATGGATTTTGGGGGTCCCCACACCGTTTTTTCGGCGTAGGGGTTCCCCTTAAAATCCATACCAGACCTAAAGGACTGGTATGCTCTTGGAGGGGGAACCCATGCCGGTTTTTTATTTAAAATTTGGTGTGGAGTTCCCCCTCAAGATCATTAGAGCACAAGTCGCATGCCAAACTCGGATCATGCAAGACGGCGATCCGACTTTGATCCGACTTAGATCGCTGAAGTAGGATCAAAGTCGGACCAAAGTAGTGCAGGGAGTATTTTCAAAGTCGGACCGACATGTGTCGGACCAGTTAAGACGGCTCCTATAGGGAAACATTGATTTTCACACGTCATGCGACATGAGCTCCCAATGTCGGAGCGTTTGTCGCACTAGTGTTCTTGTCAGAAAATGTATTGTTGGGAGTCTGCCAGAAACCTGAGTGTCCCTAGGCTTTGGTAAGTAGCTAGGCTGTAGTCAGCCTGAGCTTTAAATGTTATTGTGTCTTTGTTTATTGGATTTCCCCTTTTCTCAGACTATTGTTTGCTTCTGCCTGTTGCTGTGAAGTTTTCTCCAGTAGATAGAGCAAGGAGAAACAAGGTCATGAATTATGAATATTTATTTCTATCTGGTCAAACACTGTTAGGTTTATTGTCATTAATACAGGTTTGAAAAAAAGATAATTTTTTATGGTGACCTTCTGACTCCCAGGCTTTGCCTGGAGTAGGAGAGGACGTGAGCCCATGATGTAGGTTTTACTCATGTCTGCTGCCTAGGGGTTGAGTTGCTGATAGAAGGCCCTGAGGAAACAAAGTCGGCCTGTGTTGTGGGGCTTGAAGGTTTTTTTGATGTCCTGCTGGAGGGTATATTCAGAGAGAGCAGATGGATGGCTGCCTGTATGAAGCATCTTAGGAGGAGGCGTCTGTGCAGCAGAGTGTCTTGGAGAGTGGAGTATAATTGCTGCTAGTTGACATTGCAAGAAGTTCTGATTGCCCATCTGATAAGGTACCTGTGATTTATTACATAGAGCCTGGGTTCTGCTTGGCTGTTCTTAAAGGACCAACTACCTACTTTACTAGAAGTGAAGTCTGAAGCTATATTTTTGCCTGTTTTGGGGCATCCTGTGCCCAAAATCTCTCTTCTGAGTTTATTATGCTAAATAAACTTTTAGGCCCCGTTCACACCTATGCAAATTGGTTGCGGTTTACACCGCATCCAATTCGCATAACATTTTAAAATACATTTATTTTAATGAGGCTGGTTCACACATGTGTGATGCATTCGCACTGCGCATTGCCCAAAAAACGTGTGCGTTTTCTAGGCATTGCGGTGCGAATTGTCTGCACATTATCTTCTATGGGAACACATCTGATTCGCAGATGTGTTCCGTTCTGAACAGGAATTCTCTCCCTGCTCACTACACTTCCCCCCCCTCCCCTCTCCCTCCCCTCTACCAGGTCAGCAAATCCGCAGCTACAACACAGACGAACTGCTGAACAACTCTGTTTTCTCTTCGCAGAGAAAACAGACCTGGAATTAGCACTGCACAAGAGTGAACCCAGCCTTAAAGATTTTTAAATATACTAGCAACTCTAAATTTCCCTTATAACCAAAGAAGCTAAAGATTCTACCATTAGAGTTTAAAGGCTAGCCAACAAAGCCACCTGGGAGTCCAACTGAACAGCCCAGGGGTAAGGGGTTGCTACATATTGGCATTCATATTTATTTATTTTTTAATATACAGTGGTTTTTATCAGTAATTTTATAATACCAGCCTCTATTGACGGTTAAGCTCACCATTCACATTACAATCTGACTGTACAATATCATTTAGTTCTACTTCATAGTGCAAGGGGGTGGTCTACCCGCTGTGCATGCTGGGAGAGGGTACATAAGGGGCAGACGCCATTGGGGTTCGTTCGTTCCTGGGGACCCATTGGTCCTGTGCGTGCGCCTTGTGGCCCGTATGGCACGGGGTGCGTGTGTTCTGGTCCCAGGCACATTTAGCCTGAGGCCACATCGCTGCTTGTAGGCCCAGCTCTGCTGGCTGTGGCCTATGTTTCAAAAAAGGATCCCAAGCTACCCACCTATGGGAAGCCCACTGTTAGGAAAGGAGACCATGGGAGGATCAGTCCCAGAGGAGACTAGCGACGGTACTGCTGTCTCGGGAAGAGGCCTGGAAACTCGCCTAAAGAGGGATTCATAATCAGAAGCCTGCAATACGCCAATCTGGCCTAATGGTTCTCTTCATTATTGTCTGGCTGGGAGGATAGGGACTTTAATCCTGTGGCAGGGGATTTCCTGATCGTATCCATAATACAAAAAGGGAAGATTGATTTGTGCTGCATTCCGGCTGCTAGGACCACTAAACGGGACTATCCGGGTGAGCAATACCCACTCAGGCTTGAGTGGCGACGAGTGCTATTTTTGTGTTGCGTGCCTGAACATTCCACTGTGTTTTTTTTTTCTCTCGTGTCCTACTCTTCCTCTAAAGTTTCCTCAGCAAAAGAAAAATAAACCCTAACTGTTTGGGTTTTACATTGTGTGGACATTGGCCTTTTTGAACACTCTTCTCACACCCTGACAACGGAAGCCATGGAGGTAATTCGCAGACCCAAAAATATAACCAGCAGCTCCTGCGGGGTAGTGCTACACGTGGGGGCTCGAGTCCAGGATTTGCGGTTACCAAGTGGATTGATTTCTATGTGTTTGAAAAAATCGGCCATTGAGGAAATTGGATTGTATTTTTGGAGCGAGAGAAGGGGTTAAGGGGTTCGAGAACTGTTTTTTTTCTAACTGCGTAGTTCGTGGGTGGATCCAAAAGAAGAAAGGCCCGCGAGTTACGTGCAGGACGAGAAAAAGGGGAGGAGTTCCCGCCACCTGCATGGTACACGTGGGTGTATTGGCGCCAAGGAGCAGAGAGAGATTGGATCAAGTGAGAGGAGCAACATATCTACATTTCCATGGACCTCAACCTTATCGGGACCCCGGATGTTCCCAGTGCCTACTACCATGGACATTGCTCCGTTTACAGCCCCAATCATGGATACGGGGATCTGGCTCAAGCCCCGGGGCCGCTTCGCTTTGTACACTTGCTGAGATGCAGAGGCCCTGGGCATGCTCTGTCCTAGATGCGGTGGACTGGCCGTGCAGCTACGGCCATTCAGACGGTGTTTGTCCTGTGGGGAATTTCTATTTGAGGTGGACCAGCCCACCGAATCACCCCGAGCCTACCGAGTCAATTGTGTTACGGGCGTTGTTACTTCGGAGGAAGACGCCTATGCCCCTACAGCCGAACCCACGCGCATCGCATTGGTTGCCACGGATGTGACTGAGGAGGATGCCGCTGCAGAGCCATCGGCGGATACCGCAGCGGACGCTGCCTCCGCCACTACGGAAGTCCATATCCCGTCAGCAAAATGGAAGGTGGGATATGTCAAGGCCTGCCCCAGCACCTGCCGGAACTGGACTTTAAAAGTGAGAAAATGCTTGAGAGGTCCACGTCAGGAGACGGTAAGAAGGCTGGGGGAAAAGTGTCTGAAAATGCCAGGAATTACCTGCCTGCTGAAGAGGTGGATTCCTCAGATATTGACTCATCATCCGATGTTAGGGATGATGTGGAGATAGACGAGATCTTCCTCGCAAAAGGATGGGACAAGAAGAAAAGTGTTGTTCCAACCCGCAGCCTTCGAGAGGGATCGCCCATGAGCTCTAGGGAAACCACACCCCGGGTGGAAGTCCCCGCTATAACAGAGAAGGCTATCGTTGTGATAAATAAGAGACTTTCGCCGGAGCCCACTACGGTTTTGGTCCGGAGGTCCCCGGATTCTTATGTGATGCCTGGAGCAGGAGACCCTGCCTAAGCTTGCTCGCCTACAGCGGATCCTCATGAAAAGAGTGGCTGATGAGTATGGCTTGGAGTACCCCTACGTACCCAAGGAAATATTATTTGAAATTGAGGCCTGTCGTGAACGGTGGTACGAGGAAGCTATCTGGAACTACCGCAAAGTGCCCAAGATACAGATACTTTGCCTGCCCAGCTGCCATGACTGATAGGTTCAAATGTTGCCGCAGGGACTGGAACTATGGTCGGCACATCCACGCTGACCGATTTGTAATCTGCTGCCCAAAGAAAGATGATGTGACTTATTCTGTGACAACTCTGGACAAGCAGTGGAAGTCAATCACCCTCCCAGATCCAACTTTTTACCTTTGAAAATTTGAAGACAGGAGCTTGTTTTTTGTTTGTTTTTTGCTTTTTTATCCTGTCTCTGCACCGATAAACCGGGTCCTCGATCAAGGTGACTCTGCCCTCTGCTAAAGAGGATGTCCGCTCTAAAGGAGGAAAAGACGGAGAGTATGTTTGTTTTGGTTTTTTTTTCCTTCTCTCCGGAAAAGGGACAGTTTTTCCTCTGAACGAACTTTGGGGTAGTTAGAGTGTTGTGGTAAGAAGACGCCGCGCTCAACAGTGGGATTTTCAGTGTATTGTGTTACAAACCCCTGCGCAAGAAAAACATTTTTTTTTGGGGAGACTCTGCTAACACTAGGTGGCAGTGGTCTGCAGGAATGAAGAGACTTTAACAATGATATGGCACTTAGGGAAATTTTATGCTAGGCTTAGCATTAAAACTTTATAGAAGGAAACTGTCTCCTCTCGGGAGTCTGCTTCTTTTGTGAGTTAGGATGTTTTTTTTTATTATGCCTGTTTGTGATTTCTTGCAGGTACCGGAAGCTACTATCAAGACCACCGGAATGCGGTGGGATCGATAGTCAGTGATAGGAGGATTGTATATTTGAATGTGAAATTTAGATGTCTTCTTTAGAAAATGTAATGTTATTCTGTGTTCTATCTTTTCTTTTCTTTCTCCCCTCCCAAAATTTTTTGGTTCAGGTACCAAGTTCAAATATTTTTTTCTTTTTAATTATTAGTAAATCAACAGCCTTTAGGATTGAAGGATTTTGATTTCCCCAGCCACTGGGGGCAGTGTCTTTTAAGGAGGGGGTGTGTGTAGCACCCTCCCCAATATTTGGGGGCGCTGTGTATATATTTGGGGGTAATCTGAGCTAGTAGTTGGGCTCAGATCAATTGATTGTTCAATTATTGCTTCTGCTCTGGGTGTGATGCTGCCTGGCAGTAGTGTTCCCTGTTGCCTGTAGGTGGCACTGTCACCGCCAGCATAGGTTGAACCACAGAGGGTATCACAGCACCTTGGGTGTCCTCTCTCGGCAGCCGTGCAGTAGGCGCGGTCTACCCGCTGTGCATGCTGGGGCAGGGTACATAAGGGGCAGACGCCATTGGGGTTCGTTCGTTCCTGGGGACCCATTGGGCCTGTGTGTGCGCCTCGTGGCCTGTATGGCACGGGGTGCGTGTGTTCAGCAATGCCCATATCTGAATCCGAGCACTCCCGTGTAGATGGTGGGGGGAGAGGGCGCTTAATAGCCCCCTTGTGCTCGCACGCCGATTCCATCCTGCAACAAATGATTCCAGGACTGCCGACAACTGTTCCATAGGGACCACAGGTGCAGTAGCACTGCCATTTGCTTCTGACATGAAAGGGGAAGCAGGTGACACTGACTCCATGATACCACCCTCTGAGACTCTGTCCATAATGAGAGAAAAGCCCACCCTCCGGCTGCACTGACTGTAGGGGGTTACCCAGGGGACTCACCAACCCGGCCAGGACCGCTCAGTTCCTCTGCCTTTGTCTGTCCTCTACAGCGCGGCTCCCGCGAGTGAACAGTGAGGAGACTGTGAGGAGAATTGCGCCGTCCAACCAGCACAAAAGAGCGCGGGGCTACAAGAAAATGGCCTCCGCAATAACAAGTGCGCCATAGGCGCTACGGCAAGATGGCTGCCAATGCGGTTTACAATTGCAAAATAAAATACAGTAAAAACATGGCGCCGAATGGCGCGCAAGGCCCCCGCTGACACAGCACAACCCCCACACCTCATGCAGACCCCTGTGGACCCCCACCAGGCCAGAGAGACCCCCAGGCACCCCAGTCAGCGCATCATTGTGAAGGTGACAGAGAGTAGTAAAGAAAAAACAAGGGGGGGGACAGGGAAAACCCCCCTACCATAGGAACACACAGTATGTACTCACCTGCTGAGGCAGGGGAACAGTACTTACCCGTCCATGCTAGGACCCACTGGTGCGTTCCTGACAAGCATATCACAGTGCAATACTGAGTAGCTGTCGGCCAGCCCACCGCGAAAGATACAGCAAAACTGTTCAATCTTCTGTGGACCCTGGAGAAAAAAGCTCACCGGCCACCCCTGGAGCCATGGGTTATGTCGTGAACTGATCTCACGCAGAGCGAGGATTAGCACGCTCGATGGTCGGACTGGGAAGACTACGAGGATAGCGAACTACCCCACCTGTTTCCCAGCTGACAGTTGATAGAAGAATCTCAAAAATAAAATAATAAAAGTTCAAAAAGAACAAACATTTCTTCAAGAGACTGGCTCCGAAGAGAGCCACGTCCTCTCCTCTGCTAGGCAGAAAAAAACTGAGGCTGCTGGCTGCAGGTAGGAGGGTTATGTCCGGAAGGACCGCACCCTGGGCGGGGCTGTTCAGCTCTGGTTTTGGAATGTATGTTAAAACATCTAACATTCTGCCTAGTCTTCTCCTATGAGCAGGAACATAACCCACTTTGTCAAGATTGAAGATGCCGTGTCAGTCCATGGATGGAAAGAGAAATAAAGCCTTAAGCCCTGTACACACGATCGGATTTCCTATGGTTTTTAACCGATGGATTTTTCCATCGGAAAACCGATGAAGCTGACTTTCATCAGTCTTGCCTACACACCATCAGTCAAAAAACCGGCCGTTCCAAACGCGGTGACGTAAAACACTCATACACTCAGTTTGTCCGATGAAAAAAGTCCATCGGACTCTTTTCATCTGTAAAACCTATCGTGTGTACAGGGCTTAACTGTTTTGGTTGTTACATTGTGTGGACATTGGCCTTTCTGAACACTCTTCTCACACCCTGACAACGGAAGCCATGGAGGTAATTCGCAGACCCAAAAATATAACCAGCAGCTCCTACGGGGGTAGTGCTACACCAATATGAAAGTAGCCTTAAAGATCACTTCTCCCATAGAGAACACCTTTTTTCTTTTGTCTTTCCAAAAGAGTCCGTAATATACATGGCCTAAAACAGGCATCACTAAATGGTGGACCATGTCAATGTCTCATTCGACCCGCCATGGTCCCAACCTTTAGGAGCCTTCTCTACTCCCTGCTGTCGCTCTGTTATCCTCACAGGAGGCAGGACAGTTCTGGATGGAAGGCAGTAGCTGCCCGAGATTAACAGGCAGGTAATTGGATGCTAGGATGAAAGGGTGGTCCTAGCAACCAATCACTATCTTGCAACTCCTGGACACACAGGAGGGTGCAAACGCCTAGTGCAGTACCAAAGGTTTATTGTAATAAAGACAAAACAAATGCATACTCTCTTTTGTCTTTATTACAATAAATACTAGACGTTTGCACACTCGTGTGCTTTTTTCAAGATGAATTTCACACAAATAACATTTTGTATTATGATTAATTTTTGTTATTATTATGATGAATATTATTATTATTATTATTATTATTGGGTGTTCCCTATCATGACATGCAAAATGGAATGTAAAAGTTTGTGTCAATTGAGGAAGTAGAACATTTCCATGCGATGAGTGCTGCTATAGTATAGATTCACAATCTATTATTTAATGTCACCCTCTATAAATCTGATATAAATTAGTCATGTCCATCTGTGTTGGGTGCAGCAAACAAATGTTCCTCCAAGTGTATTTCCAGAATTAATTCAAGGCAGATTGTTTGCAGTAGCATTGTCGCCCTGTCACAGAAACTGCATGAGCAGGATCAACAGGTATTTGTGAGACTTTGCAGAGGGATTAAGATAAAACCATAAAGTGCAGATGTGTTTAAAACTAAGTGCCACAGAACAAATGGGTTCTATTTTAAAATTGTAACGAGAAGAGGGATGCCGCTCTAGGAAGGGTGTCTGGAAATGTAACTCTCCTTTAGGATAGGAACAGCAGGTGCAGGGTAAGAATAGGCAATTGGGTGAGGAGAACATTCTGGACAGGCGCACTCAAAATCAATGCCTTTATTAAAAAGAGGTACCGTAATAATCCAAAAAATGCAAGCCACAGCAAACAACGGAATACAGGAGCTGACGTGTTTCACACTTTCAAAAGTGCTTATTCATAGCTAAAGAACCACAAACATTAACTGCAATATATACACTGATCTATATTGGACATGTGACCAAACCTGTGAATAAATTACTCTAATTAGAGTTAATTGGTGGGTGAAGTGAGTTAATTAATATGTATGGCTAACATGTCTGGTTGAATGTGAAAGCACAAATTTGTATTCTAATGAATAAAAATGGATGTGCATAAAAACATAATAAAAATGTTAAGAGAATGCTACTAGCAAAACACCAAAAACATTTGGTAGAGCATCCATTAAATGTAAACAGGAAAAAAGAATACTTGATACTGAATCAAGGGGCATGTGTGATAAAGTAAAATATATCAGTGTAGACTAAATATATACAAGTGTTACATATATATACTTATATGATATAAAATGTGTAAATGAAGATATACAGCGTTGAAAAAAGTAGACTAACGTGAAAATAATATGAAGAAAGTAAAATGTGGAATGGAATAATATAATGATAAACAGATATCCATGTCTATATAGATATGAATATCTCCAGGTAAGTATAGACATATGTGTACGTAAATATATGTCAAAAACTAGGTATGAAAGTGCCAATGACCACAAACTTACAAAAATATGCACTGGGGCGGAGAGTATCAATGTATTCAATAAATCATGTCTCTGTTGCCTACATGAAAATATGAAATACATGTATAGTAAAACTATTACTGAAAATGAGTATGGCTCGTGCATATATAGGAATAGATGTGGCTTCTAGATATAGACTATTTAGAAAATGGCTGATACATGTAGGATTTTCTACCTTTTTCATACATGGTTAAACATACATGGACAAACATATCATTATTAAAACCATAAATTTAAAACATTAGATATTAATTTGTGTCAATTGATGAAGTAGAACATTTCTATGCGATGAGTGCTGCTATAGATTCACAATCTTATATTTCACGTCACCCTCTATATATCATTATCTGATATAAATTAGTCATGTCCATCTGTGTTGGGTGCAGCAAACAAATGTTCCTCCAAGTGTATTTCCAGACTTACGGTAATTCCAGGCAGATTGAGTGACGCAGCATTGTCACCCTGTCACAGAAACTGCATGAGCAGGATCAACAGGTATTTGTGAGGCTTTGCAGAGGGATTAAGATAAAACCATAAAGTGCAGATGTGTTTAAAACTAAGTGCCAAAGAACAAATGGGTTCTATTTTAAAATTCTAGCAAAAGTCTTCAAGCCATATATTTTCCAAAATATTTTCAGTCTCTTTTCATAAATCTGTGCCACTTTCTTTACCGGTGCCTTTTTGAATGGTCTGTTGTTTGATAGTCATTGTAATTGGCGTAGTAGTCTTTTATGTATTTGAATACACCAGAACACATTATTTTACCTTATCAGTTGATTGCCTATACATTTTTCCCCTAGGGAATGGAAAAAGTTGTCCAAAGTTCTGGAGAACATGGAATTGTGGTGTTCTCCCTTGGATCTATGGTGAAAAATTTAACGGAAGAAAGAAACAATGTCATTGCTGCTGCCCTGAGCCGGTTACCACAGAAGGTAATTTTGTCTTCCATAAACTATTGACATATATTACATCTATTATTGATCATATATTAAATTTATTACCCTTTAGTTATTTTACAATTCTATTATACAGTAAAACCTTGGACTGTGAGCATAATTTGTTTCGGAAACATGCTTGTAATCCAAAGCACTTGTATATCAAAGCAAATTTCCCCATAACAAATAATGGAAACTCAGACTATTCATTCCACAACCATTTATTTATAGGTCTTTCAGTTTATAGTCCATATAAAAAGATTCTAGCAATGTGATAAGTTGTGTGACCATAAAATGTCCTAATGGCAGCCTCCACAAGGGGATCAGAAGCAAAATCCAGCAGGAACTACAGAATATAAAAGAGAAGAGAGGCGCCTCTAAGTGTAGCAATATAGTTACATTTAATGAAGGAGGATGGTCTATGTGGTCTATGTTTACTCTGGATGCCTGCAGACTTAGATGTGCCTGTTGTAATCGTCAACCATGTGAGTTGCTAAATGTTGTACCTTCATTAAAGCAGAAGTAAACCCATCCATATAACAGTTTCATTTATGGCACGTGCCAGAAATGTAACACTCCCATTGGTTGTGCTCTCAACCAGACTGTCAAACCATCCAATGGTTGGTGTCATAACTGATCACATGTTCTGCATCATGTCAGTTGTAGATTAAACAGAGGCAAAGATGGCAGCTTCCTTGGCTGAAAACGATAGGGGGGTTTACTTACACTTTAAATTTAACCATATTGCTACATTTAGAGGCTCCTCTCTTCTCTTTTATACTCTGTTGTTTCGTGACGCTACTTGTATATCAAGACATCTTTTGTTAATCAATTAAAAATGTCTTAAAAAAAAAAACATCATTATAAAAATAAATAGGTATACAGTAAAACCTTGGTTTAAGAGCGTTTTGCAAGACAAGCAAAATTTTTAAATTGCTGATCTGAAAAAATTACATCATCCCCTCAAAACTGGATTTGTTTCTGTAAACTTGGACTTATGGTTTATATCTACCTAAAACTCCTGAATTTGGTCATGGATTTCTGTTTTAATTGAGATAGTGAATTATGTTTTGGGAACAGGTAATCTGGAGGTACAGTGGGAAGAGACCAGAAACATTAGGAGATAATACAGTGATATATGACTGGATACCACAAAATGATCTGTTGGGTAAGTCTTTTGGCAATGTAGTAATTTTACAGCATGAGTATAAGTTAAAGATGAACTTTGGGATAAGTAAATACTGTATAAATACATTTGTCATGCGTAGTCTTCCTTGAATCTTGGTGTGCTTTTTGTATCTCTTCCTGATCTCTGCAGTAAACCAGTGTGAAACTTTACTTTTGTTTCCTGTAATAAAGACTAGTCACACTGTTGCCCTCTTTCCTTGCGCAGGGTGACTGGTCTTGTCTCCGCCCCCTCCTGTATTTTTTTTTGCAGGCAGCTTGTAGTGGGTGGAGCTTTAAAAAGTGGATGTAGGGGCGTGGCTTAGTGATGGCCGGGTGAAGACGTGCTTTTGAGGAGCTCCCTGCCCGACCCGGACCATACGGACAAAAAACACATCTTTACCTCATGTGAACACGGCATGAGCATCCCCAAGCGTTACAGGACACGATCGGAGAGTCGCGGGACCCGCTACCGAATCTCGCAGCCCGGCATTCCGCACTTCTTCGGTGGGAGAGCGAGAACTTCCCCTGGCGCCATTGCCACTACACCTCGTGGGGCCCGCATGGAAGCGGATCCCTCCAGGACACGGTTACCCTCTGCTCTCCCTGCACCAGCACCAGACCCCCTTACAGGGACACCAGCTGCGGTCCGGTCAGAGATGGCCAGCTCTATACCCAGCCCGGTCCGCCTGGATGACGATCTTCGCAGCATGCTGCGGGCTTTACCTACAAGGGCAGACATTGAAGCCCTCCCTACGAGGGCAGACATTGAAGGCCTGATCATGCGGATCGAGGAGGCTCACAGTAAGGACCTACAAGAGGTGAGAGCGGAACTGCACACCGTGGAGGACCGAGTCACATCAGGGGAAACCCAGATCGCCTCGCTGGAGACCAGAGTGCAGGCCCTGGAGCGCACGAAAGACAGCCATGCGTTGGCGACACAGGAGATGCAGCTCCATTTAGAGGAAATGGAGGACCGCAGTCGCCGCAATAACCTGCGGCTGCGGGGTCTTCCGGAGGCTACAGGTTCAGAGGATTTAGCGGTGACTGTCACAGCCATCTTCCACAGACTTTTGGGAGATTTGCCTCCTTCCCTAGAGATGGACCGTGTCCACCTTACGTTGGGCCCCAGATCTACTGACTCCGCTAGACCCCGTGATGTTCTGTGCCGTTTACACAGATACGCTCAGAAGGAAATACTCCTGAAGAAGGCTTGGGATCAGGGGAACGTGGAATTCGATGGAGCGCAGATCCAGATACTTCCGGACCTATCCAGGGCCACGCTACAGCGCCGCGCCATGTTGAAACCGGCTCTTGAAGTTGCGAGGCGACATGGATGCACATACAGATGGAGTTACCCCCTGGCGGTCATTTTCCGCAATGATAGCAGCTTCTTTACACTGCGCACACCAGAGGACCTTCCTGACCTTTTCACTTTTCTAGGAGCAGAACCGGTGACGGTACCGAACTGGCTGTTGCATCAACCGCGTCCTACGGGTCGGTCGGGTCCATCCGCAGGCAGATTTGCCCATCCAGCTCGCTCCCAGAGGTCCCGGGGTAGGTCCCCCACAGCAGCCATATCTCCAACTGGAACACGTGAGGCATAGCTGTATTTTTCAATTTATTGCTAACTTTTGTTTCCTGCACTGGCTGAGATTTCATTCCCCTGTTAATACCATCTGCACGTGGGGTGTTTCCCTATCCCACGGCCGCCACGGTTACAGGCGCCATGCTGAAGATGGGGGGGGCCATCACCAGGTTCTGGTTACCTCGGTTCCCGCCCACTAGCTTATCACCATCCCTGGAGACACTGGGATACCCTAACGACTCGTGACTAAACGGTTTATGGGGACACAGCAGATGTTCCTAGGGGAAGTGTTTTGTTCTAGCGGCCTCCTCCCACGGGGGTCTCTTTGCCTAATGGAGGACTGACGACCCACCTATACACCCCCGGTGGCTCAGGGTAACTGACATGGTCAAGCAGGAGCAGGACTTCTCCACCGCATTGGGAAAAACACGCAGTAAGGAGACCCTGATACACATGCCCTACCGTGTCGCACTGCTACCCCTTTTTTTTTATATATATATATATATCAGTCACAGAGCCGCCTACTGTTTCACCTGCATGGACTACAGAACCATTATACCCTCAAAGACGCCAGGTGAACGGGGGCACTTTGGATCATAGGTGGGGGACAAATTAGTTACTGTTACAGGTTTTGAGCGGAGGGGCGGTACCTTCCGGTTTTGAGGCGGGGGGTTTGTCTAGCCGGGGGGAGGTGGTATCCCTGTCTCCCTCTTTCCTTCCTCCTCCCTCCTCCTCTGGCGCCCTATTTCCCGGATCGGATGTTGGCTCCCGGGTGATGGGGGAAGGGGGCTGATGCCGTGGCCCGGGGTGTTGGCGGGGGGGGGGTGGATGGGCCGAACTACTATGCAGGGGGGAATGTCTGATGTTTAAAAGATGTTTTGATGGTATTTTGTTTATGTTGGTAGGTTATGCCACCAGCCAGTGTAGAAACTTTGCAAGTTCCTATGTACCGTTATATTGTACCAAGTTTTGTAGAATGCCAAAATACAACAGATCCTGATGGTTCCTAATACCCTAATCACATTGATCCTGTCTGTACGAGAATCGCTTACCCAATCATATGTACACATACATTTACAGTCCGGGGGGGTTATGGGTGTTCCCCGCCGGCTCTCGCTGAACACTCTCCCACTTAGGTTGACACCTTACATCCGGGTGTTACTGGAGGGCGTTGAAGCAGCACACTGCTGCATTGTAGTTTATCCAGCTTAGCTGGATAGTGCTGACTGAGAGATCTTTCTCTCGGTCGCTACCCAATACCTACGAGAAACCTTTTGCTATCTCTTTTTATCTCTACTTATACACTCTCTTTTTCACCCTCTTATCTACTCCCCCCCACTCTCCCCCCTCCCAGCCCCCCCCTCCCTGCCACGATCATGGACGTGCTCAATATTGTCACCCTTAATGCGAAGGGACTCAACGTCCCGGAAAAGAGGCGAATGCTATTGAATGACATGAAACGACAGAAGGCTGACATTGTTCTAATACAGGAGACTCACTTTAGGGAAAACAAGTTCCCTATCTTAAAAAACAGATTTTACCCGACAGTCTACCACTCCACACACTCGGAGGCCAAATCCAGAGGGGTCTCCACCCAAATATCGGCGAGAGTTCCTTGGACTCTGATTGATATAAAAGCAGACCCAGCGGGAAGATTCCTATTCCTTAAAGGCCTAATAGGCGACGTGAAGGTAACCATCGCAAATCTATACGCCCCTAACAGCCGACAAGACCTGTTTGTAAAAAGACACCTAGATTTACTCCAAAGCTTTATGGAGGGACAACTTATTTTAGGTGGGGACCTAAACATCCCCTTACTCCCCTCAGAGGACACATCTACAGGCCTATCCTCCATTCCCCGAGGCACAAGGAAAGTGGTTTATGCTGCCCTACACGCCGCGCAACTGGTGGACGTTTGGCGCCTTTTCCACCCCGGTGAACGGGATTACACTTTTTACTCACGACCACACCTCGGGTACTCACGCATCGATTATTTTCTGCTACCACACTGCCAACTTGAGGCAATCAAAGGATCCACTATAGGGTCTATCACATGGTTGGATCATGCCCCAGTCACAATACAATACGCCCTGACTGACTTTTACAGGGGACAAAGGAAACCATGGAGACTTAACGAGAGTCTCCTCCACGACCCAGAAGTACTGACGGATGTAACAAAAGAATTATCACACTACTTCCACACCAACAATTCAGAGGATTGTGACACAGGTCTAATCTGGGAGGCGCACAAGGCGGTGATCCGCGGAGTGCTGATGAAACACGGCGCACGGCTTAAAAAGCAGAGGACAGCTCAACTATCCATGTTATTTGACAAACTCCAAGCTTTAGAAGCACAACACAAACAAACCCCGACTGGAAGGTTAGGTAGTGAACTGGACACAACACGCACTCAGATAACCGACCTCCTCCACTTTAAAGCCAAGGTAGCACTCCAATTTTCCCGCACAAAAATCTATGAATCAGGTAACAAGTGTGGTAGACTACTCGCACAATCCCTGAAAGCCCAAAAGGCGGCATCTTACATACCTCACATCTACTCCCCCTCGGGGGAGAGAGTGACGCTACCCCAACAAATTACCAAAGAATTTAAGTCATTTTATGAGACTCTATACAATTTAAATATAGCGGAACCTCACTCGGATCAGATAAATGACTATATAGCCTCTTCCAAAATGCCCGCCTTACCGTCTGAGACCAGAGACCTTTTGGAGGAACCCATAACACTGACCGAAATACAGCTGGCAATAGGGAAAACCAAGCCAGGGAAGGCCCCGGGACGGGACGGCCTAACAATTCAATACTACAAGACCCTACTCCCATCCCTGGGAAATCATCTACTCAAACTTTTCAATGACCTAGCCAAAGGGGGCACTTTACATGACGACACGTTACAGGCCCATATAGCAGTGATACCCAAGGAAGGCAAAGACCCGTCCCATTGCGGGAGCTATCGACCAATTTCCCTACTTAATACAGACCTGAAGCTGTTCACTAAAATCTTAGCTCTATAAGACTGCAGTCACACATCCCCGATTTGATACACCTGGATCAGGTGGGCTTTGTCCCAACCAGGGAGGCAAGGGACAACACCACCAAAGTCCTGAACCTGCTCTATACTGCCACTTTAGAAAATACGCCTAGTGTCTTTCTCAGCACTGACGCTGAGAAAGCCTTTGACCGGGTAAACTGGGCATTCATGTCGGCCACACTAAAACATATAGGGCTGGGTGGCAACATGTTGCGATGGATCTCTGCACTATATACAACACCATCGGCCAGGGTAAGGGCTAATGGAGTCACTTCCGACTCCTTTCTGATTACGAACGGAACGCGACAGGGCTGCCCACTCTCACCCCTCCTTTTTGCGCTGTCCCACGAACCATTCTTGTGCCATATCAAATTAAATCCGAATATAACGGGAATACCGATTAACCAAACTCAATATAAAGTGTCAGCCTATGCTGATGACCTGCTGTTCACAATCTCAAACCCAACAATATCTCTCCCAAATTTGATGCAGGAATTTAAGACGTACGGGGCGCTCTCATATTTGAAGATTAATTTTGCTAAATCGGAGGCAATGGGGGTGGGAATACCAACAGTGCAGCTCACACACCTCCAAACTAGCTTTAACTTAAAGTGGACAAACAAGGCTCTGAAATATCTAGGCACATACATCCCCCACACATTTTCAAAACTTTATGAACTTAACTTCCCACCACTATTAGTGAAGATAAAAACACTCCTGAACCAATGGCAATATGGGTTACATTCCTGGATAGGCCGCTGCAACATCCTAAAGATGACTATTCTTCCGAAACTCTTATACCTGATGCAGGCCCTACCTATTCATATACCACCCGCTTATTTCAAGGGAGTACAAAGGGGACCCCCAGATCCCGCCCCCCCCCTATGTGAATTGGTAAGGGGTACATTGTACCCCTACCATTTCACGAAGAAAGCGTCAAAAAATGTTTAAAAAAACACACAAACACCTTGAAAGGTGTACGCCTTCACAGATTTTGTCTGGGCGAAAAAAAGACCTAGACTCACTAACAAACTGCTTGTCCTCCCCAAAATGTATGGCGGTCTGGCCCTACCAAATATCCGAGCCTACTATCAGGCGGTACACCTGGGAAGGCTCATAGACTGGTGCCGCCATCAGGGAACCAAGCTATGGGCCAAGTTAGAACAATTCCAGAGTGCGATCCCTCTTCGGGGATCACCATGGTGCTACCCAGCACTACCGTCAGAGATCAAACTGCACCCACTGATTGGTAATTCGGCGCGGATCTGCGCCCGGCTTATTTTGAAGACATCCCTCTCCTCCCCGAACTCACCCCTCTACCCTATAATAGGTAATCCCCTGTTTACACCGGGACTGTATGATGGGAGGTTCCAAGGGTTGAGGGAGGCGGGCTTACATCAGGCTTCCCTCTTCAGTGCGGGTGGGTGCTGGAAGACAATGGCGGATTTTATGGACCCTACAGGCCCGTTCCGTCTAGATTTCCTGAGGACACTCCAACTAAGCCATTTTCTCGGCACGATCTCATCCCCCACAGATGACGGCCGGGCGCTCACTACTCTGGAGGAGTTCTGTACTGACACGGGAGCCCTACCACACACACTATCATTGACTTACAACCTTCTAAATACCCCCTCAACGGACTTTGTTCCTCCGGGAATACTAAAATGGGAAAAAGACTTAGATTGTCAATTCACTATCACCAAGAGGCAAAGTATACTCAGATTCACACACAAGTCCTCAATCTGTGCCAAGATTCAGGAAACTAACTTTAAAATCCTCTCACGATGGTACAGGACCCCATCACTACTTCACAAGTTTCACCCGACAACATCGGACGTGTGCTGGCGCTGTCACACAGATAAGGGGACCCTATTACACATTTTTTGGTCATGCCCTAAACTGACACATTTCTGGAATGTAGTGCGCGACACGATACAACAACTTACAGAGTGGCCCATCACAGCCGACCCAGCATTCTTTCTCTTACACGCCTCAGATATCCCTGATAGGAAATACAAGAAGTCAGTGATCCGCCACCTGCTTGACGCAGCGAAGGCATGCATACCACTCCACTGGAAATCGGTCCTCCCGCCAACCATTGCTCTCTGGCTCCAAAAGGTGGAGGAAGTCAGAAATATGGAGGACTTGATCCTCACATCGCAAAACAGGGAGGAGACATTTACCAAAACCTGGCAGGGTTGGAATAGGTTCTTATACTCAACGGAGGGGCAGGCCCTGAGAGGATCTGACACAGATACATAAAATAACGCACAACAGCGGTACTCTGTTGAGCCACGTGGACGTAGACACAAACCCCGCAGTTATAATTGGGGCCAGTTCTGCCGACACTACATGGTCGTGGTCATTCCCCTCCCCCCCTCCCTCAATCTCCCCCCTACTTCATACCCCCCTTCTTCTCTTTTCCCCTCTGTCCTTTTCACTCTATGCTCTATCTCGTGCCCCTTACTGGGGGCTGTACAAATGTAGGTAATTTAGATAAATAAAAGAAAACCAGGAGGTGGGTCCGGGGGACGGCAATAGTTCACAACCCCATAACACGTTGTTTACTGCTCTCGAAGATGACGCTAGAGGAGACATGATGATATATCACCAATTTTGTCATTTACTCTGTATGTTATGTGGACAGTCTGTAACCTTTTGGTCCGTGTGGACCCAATTCCTGATATAAATAAACAATTTAAAAAAAAAAAAAGTGGATGTAAACCCAATTTTTAAAAAAAAAAATTTGATGTCACAATGTAGTATATAAGATTTCCTATCATCTGTGCCCAGTCTTGCCACACAGTTAATCCAGTTTTGAGCAATCCTCTTTTATTGTTCAGTGAGATAAATAGGACAAACAGAGAAAAACCTTTGTCTGTTCCGCCCCCTTGCTGTGATTGACAGGTTATTTACATATCTCGTGCACTAGCCTGAGACAGAGGCACATCCTGTGTAAAAAGTTCACAATTCACATCTCCCTCCCCTCCCCTCCCCTCCAGCTCTCCCAGGATTGGCTGCCTTTACTGTGTTTTGACTGGATGTTTCTCATAATGGGGTGTGATCCACAGTTCAGGGTGATGAGGAAATGTATAGTGAAGTGAACAGAACAGCAGAATATACACAGACAAGTGATTTAGAGCAGTGGTCATCAGGGATGAGCCGAACACCCCCCTGTTCGGTTCGCACCAGAACCTGCGAACAGACAAAATGTTCGTGTGAACTTTAGAACCCTATTAAATACAATGGACTCGAACGTTCGAAATCTAAAGTGTTAATTATAAAGGCTAATATGCAAGTTATTGTCCTGGACTCGAACACCTTGAAAAAGTCCTTTATTAAAAAAAAAAAAAACATTCCAGCGGTGAAATCCAGTGTCCCGCGGCGATTCCGATGTCCAGCGCTGTCCTTCATTGGTTGTGCCTGAGCGGACCTGATGGGGAACTCCCTCTCAGTGTTTTAAATGTATAGACCCGCCCCTTCTAAAGTTCCCCATCAGGTCCGCTCAGCGGACCAGATGCGGAACATGAGAAGGGGCGGGTCTATACATGTATTACCAAAGTGAGAGCAGTTCCCCATCAGGTCCGCCCCCTCGGTATGTCGGACCCGCCTACGTCATTGGCTTGAGCGGGGAACTTCCTTCACTGTGTAATTTAAATTTACACAGTGAAGGAAGTTCCCCGCTCAAGCCAATGACGTAGGCGGGTCCGACATACCGAGGGGGCGGACCTGATGGGGAACTGCACTCACTTTGGTAATACATGTATAGACCCGCCCCTTCTCATGTTCTGCATCTGGTCCGCTGAGCGGACCTGATGAGGAACTTTAGAAGGGGCGGGTCTATACATTTAAAACACTGAGAGGGAGTTCCCCATCAGGTCCGCTCAGGCACAACCAATGAAGGACAGCGCTGGACATCGGATCACCGTGGGACACTGGATTTCATCGCTGGAATGTTTTTTTTTTATTACTATTATTTTATTTTTTAATAAAGGACTTTTCCAAGGTGTGTGTGTTTTTATTTACATTTTTTGACACTTTCTTCGTGAAATGGTAGGGGTACAATGTACCCCTTACCAATTCACATAGGAGGGGGCCGGGATCTGGGGGTCCCCTTTGTTAAAGGGGTCTTCCAGATTCCGATAAGCCCCCCGCCCGCAGACCCCCACAACCACCGGGCAAGGGTTGTGGGGATGAGGCCCTTGTCCCCATCAACATGGGGACATCCTCCCCATGTTGAGGGCATGTGGCCTGGTACGGTTCAGGAGGGAGGGGGCCGCTCTCTCGTCCCCCCCTTTTCCCCTGCGGCCGGCCAGGTTGCGTGCTCAGATAAGGGGTCTGGTATGGATTTTTAGGGGGACTCCACGCCGTTTTTTTTTAAATTTGGGGTGGAGTTCCCCTTAAAATCCATGCCAGATCTGAAGGGCCTGGAATGGATATTTGGGGGAACCCCCCGTCATTTTTTTTTTAAATTTGCGGTGGGGTTCCCCTTAATATCCATTCCAGACCTGAAGGGCCTGGTAATTGAATTCTGGGGAACCCCCACGCTTTTTTTTTTTTTTTTTATCAATGACTTTTGTATGTATTGCCGGGAGCCGACAATTCATTAATAGCCGCGAGTGAGTTTTAAATGACTTTTTTTCTTTCAAAAATGACATTTTTTGCAGGGACAGTTCTAAGCATGGGAAACATGCGCCACTTCACATGCATATCATACACACCCCCCAAGTACGAAATTTAAAGGAATATTTTACTTTTATTTTTTCATTTTAAGCATTATTAAAATCACTGCTCCCGAAAAAACGGCCGTTTTTAAAACTTTTTTTTGCATTGATACATGTCCCCTGGGGCAGGACCCGGGTCCCCAAACACTTTTTAGGACAATAACTTGCATATAAGCCTTTATAATTAGCACTTTAGATTTCTCCCATAGATTTTTCGAATTTGCCGCAAACACCCCAATTTGTTCGCTGTTCGGCGAACGGGCGAACAGGCAATGTTCGAGTCGAACATGAGTTCGACTCGAACTCAAAGCTCATCCCTAGCGGTCATCAACCCTGTCCTCAGGGCCCACTAACAGGCCAGATTTTATGTATTACCTTTGGGAGATGCAGACTAGAATACTGCAATCACTACGCTGCAAATGATATCACCTGTCATGTATTTCAGTTATCTTGCAAACCTGCAGTGCAAATCACATGCGATTTCCGTGCAGTGCGATTTCAGCCATACAGATAGTATGGCTGATATCGCACCGCATTCGGACCAAACTCGCACAGGACCCTTTTTTTGGTCCGCACCAGAATCAGATCGCAAGTTCATGTCCGAACTTTCAGTTTGCAGTGCGATATTGGAGCTGAAATGGGGGTGCCGTTAACATTGTTTGACACTCCCCAGCAGTTGGCATATGGCAGTGTGAACTAGGGTTGCCACCTCATCCCTTTAAACCCGAACACCCATGAATTACACAGGTTCTGAGGCTAATTAAATGCAGATGAGGCACCGAGTGAGTTTAATTATCACCTTAATCAGCCACAGAACCTGTGTAATTCATATGTGTTCGGGTTTAAAGGGATGAGGTGGCAACTCTAGTGTGAACTGCTGTGCAAGTCGGGTGCGATGTCGGAACCCGCAGTGGGATTCGCAGGGTTACCGCATCGCACCAGTGTGAACCAAGCCTCAAAGCATACAGCCTACAAATGTCACCTGACTGCTCCCACCAAGGCTTGGTTCACACTGGTGTGATTCAGGATCGAATCCACTGCGGTGCAAATCCACTGCAGGTTCCCACATGCCGACTCGCACGGCAGTTCACACTGCCATATGCAAACTGCTGGGGAGTGTCATACAATGTTAACGGCACCCCCATTTCAGCTCCCATATTGCACTGTGAACTGACAGTTCAGACATGAATTGATTTGCATAGGTGTGAACACCCATGCGATCCGATTCTGGTGCGTACCAAAAAAAGGTCCTGTGCGTGTCAGTAGAACAGTGGACGGTGTCAGTAGAGCAGTGGACGGTGTCAGTAGGGCAGTGGACGGTGTCAGTAGGGCAGAGGACGGTGTCAGTAGGGCAGTGGACGGTGTCAGTAGGGCAGTGGACGGTGTCAGTAGGGCAGTGGACGGTGTCAGTAGGGCAGTGGACGGTGTCAGTAGGGCAGTGGACGGTGTCAGTAGGGCAGTGGACGGTGTCAGTAGGGCAGTGGACGGTGTCAGTAGAGCAGTGGACGGTGTCAGTAGAACAGTGGACGGTGTCAGTAGGGCAGAGGACGGTGTCAGTAGGGCAGAGGACGGTGTCAGTAGAGCAGTGGACGGTGTCAGTAGAGCAGAGGATGGTGTCAGTAGGGCAGTGGACGGTGTCAGTAGGGCAGTGGACGGTGTCAGTAGGGCAGTGGACGGTGTCAGTAGGGCAGTGGACGGTGTCAGTAGGGCAGTGGACGGTGTCAGTAGGGCAGTGGACGGTGTCAGTAGGGCAGTGGACGGTGTTAATAGTTTTTTTTTTTATACGTACTTTTTTTATTTATTTTTACAATTTAATTTGTTCAACATTTTTTTTTTTCACAATCATATTGTGTCAGTGTCAGTACTTTTTCTTTTTTTTTTTTACCTTTTTTTTACAATAATTTTTTTTAATATTCATTGCAGTTTTATTTTTTATGAGCCATGTTGGGGGGCTTTGGTGAGATGTCAGGGGTCTAAACGGACCACTGACATCTCCCCTTTGAGACAGAGAACGGAGTGAGGTCACAGATTCCCCACTCCCTTTCTCACACTGAAGATGAATGGAGGGGAGACAGTGGCTCCACTCTATTCATAAACTGAAGCAGAGTAACACACAGGTTACTCTGCTCAGTTATCACAAGACAAGAGCGTTCTGTAACGAAAGCTCTCTATGTCCCATTCAGAAAAGGAAAGGACCGGCGGTAAATGACATATATACCGGTCCTTTCCTCCGCTCTCCATCCTGACAGATTAACCCCCCGCCCGCGGGAGAGCAGAGGAGGGGAGCCGGCTGCGGGGGACGAGGGGGGGGCAGAGGAGGAAGACACAGCGGGCGGATGAGGAGGACAGAAGGGGGGCCAGAGAAGAAGGGGAGGTGGTGGAGGAGAACACGGAGGTGATCGGTGCAGCGGAGAGACAGCTGTGAGCACCGATCTCCCTGCATGGCTTTAGATCAGCTGTTTCTCCTTCTCTCCCTCCCGCAGCTTTCAGCGGAAAAGCCATTCAGGGGGATTCATGCTCACAGCTGTCCGCACCGCACCATCATGCCCGACTGTCACTGGACAGTGACACATGAAGTGACAGGAGCCATGAGCGCGCTCTTCTTCTCCTGTGCGCGCACTTTTCACTCCGACCAGGCGCGAGTGTAGAGGTGGGCGGGGAGTCTGGTGATGTTGTGACTCCGCCCACTGAGCGCCGTACATCAGGCCTGCCCACTGAATCCACAGTTTTACGGGGCTCTAAATAAAGAAGGGGGAGATATTTGAAAGGTAAGGATACATGCAGGAGGCATGTGTATCCTTATAGAGCACTATGCCTTTACTTTAAAAAAGATGAGAGTGGGTTTACATCCACTTTAAGGTGTGTATGCTGTGTAATTAGGAATCCGATCCAAGCCTTCATTGTGAAGGCTGTAAAACAGACTTGCCACTAAAAAGCAAAGTCTGCTTAATACAACAGGGTCCCCACCCCCGTATGAATTGTTGTATAAAATAAAATACCTGTTTAAAAAAAAAAACAGAGAAGATACTGTATCTTCACAAAACCCCTTACTTCTGCAATAGCGAGGGAGATGACACGATCCTCTCGGCAAAATGCTGGGAATGCTGAGCTTCCCAAATCTCATGGGATGCTCCAACAGTGTCTAAACTTTTCTCATGAATTTTGGGAACCACATCATTACCTGAATCTGACCAGAAGAATTGGAACATCACCATTACTGTTAGTAAAATGTAAATTAAAGTACTGTATATACTCGAGTATAAGCCAACCCGAGTATAAGCCGAGGTACCTACTTTTACCCCAAAAAACTGGGAAAACTTATTGACTCGAGTATAAGCCTAGGGGGGGAAATGTGCCCATTGCCACCTCACTGTGCCAATTGCCCAACCTTACTGTGCCAATTGCCCAACCTTACTGTGCCCATTGCCACCTCACTGTGCCCATTGCCACCTCACTGTGCCCATTGCCACCTCACTGTGTCCATTGCAGCCTCCCTGTGCCCGAGTCAGTCAGTGTACCTGAAAATCTTCTTATTCCGCGGCCGGCGTCCGTTGTTTAAATCTCGCGGCTTTCTTCTGGTCCCTTCCATGATAGGCGTTTCCAGCAAACACTGTGTTGAGTGTTGCGCCTATCACGGAGATCCTCTCATTCTCGGACTCCGTTTCCCAGCAGGCACTGTGTTCAGTGTTCCGCCAATCACGGACGTCGGACAAGAGAACGTCCATGATAGGCGCAACATTCAACACAGTGTTTGCTGGAAACGCCTATCGCGGAAGGGACCAGAAGAAAGCCGCAAGATTTAAACAATGGACGCCAGCCGCAGAATAAGAAGATTTTCAGGTACTGACTCGAGTATAAGCCGAGGGGTATACTTTCAGCCCTAAAAAAAGGGCTGAAAAACTTGGCTTATACTCGAGTATATACGGTAGTTGTCATCGCTTAATACATTATGTATTATGCCATGGCATTTTGCTAAGCCCCTTTACAGCTAAACTCCAGGCATACATCTAAATACACAGCCTAAGTATATGTAAGATAATATATATAAGGGAGCTGTTCTATCTAAAAAGGGCTTGCGTAAATATATATATATATATATATATTTGATCCCCTGCAGATTTTGTAAGTTTGCCCAGTTACAAAGAAATGAAGGGTCTATATTTTTTATCATAGGTGTATTTTAACCACTTACAGACCTTAATGACCAGGCTATTTTTTGCGATACGGCACTGCGTCGCTTTAACTGACAATTGCGCGGTTGTGCGACGCTGTAACCAAACAAAATTGACGTCCTTTTTTCCCACAAATAAAGCTTTCTTTTGGTGGTATTTGATCATCTCTGCGTTTTTTTTTTGTTTTTTTTTAGCTATAAGCAAAAAAAGAGTGACAATTGAAAAAAACAAAACAATATTTTTGCTATAATGTCCAAAAAAAAATGTAAAAAGAAAATTCTTCATCAGTTTAGCGATATATATTTTTCTACATATTTTTTGAAAAAAAATAGCAAAAAGCGTATATTGATTGGTTTGCGCAAAAGTTATAGTGATTTTTTTTTTTTTAATTGGAAACCAACTTTATTGAAAAGTATGCATGGTACATAAATCAACATAAGCCAGTATGGCCAATATAATAGTACATACATGAACACAGTGAAGCATCTGTGTGTCACAAAGATAATAACAGCAGTGAAAGTAAAACCGGTATACAACAAAAATAAAAGATCGACATGTCAAGTACACGTTTCACCATCCGCCATCCATCTGTCCCAGACCTTCTCAAACTTTAGCGGACACCCTCTATGTACATAAATCAGTTTTTTATATGGGAGAGCATCATTAACTGCTTTTTTCCAGCACTGAATTGTAGGGGGCAGGGCCTGCATCCAATTACGGGCCACTACTTTTCTTGCCAAGAATAGCGTCTCATGTAAAAAGGTACGGAGGGGTTTGTCGGCATCCAAGTCTGGCAACAGGCCAAGTAGGCACATCTTTGGGTCAAGGGTAGCAGGGGAGCCCATCTGATCGTGTAGGAAGCGTATCACCTGTGTCCAATATGCCTGAATGGTGGGACAGAACCATATGAGGTGGTAAAAGGAGCCCGGGGTATGGTCACAGAGGCGGCATCCCGGATTGTACGTGGGCCTGAAACGTGCCACTCTCTGAGGGGTCAGATATGTTCTATGTATAATGTACAGCTGTGTGAGGCGGTCCGACAGCTTGGGGGAAACCTTTTTCACGTCCTCCAAAATCTCGCCCCAGTCCCCATCCTCTATAAGTCCAACATCCGCCTCCCATCTAGTCTTAGCAGTATAGGCCAATGCTGTGGTGCTAGGGAGACGAATGGCGGAGTACAAAGTGGAGATGAGCTTAGCAGGCACATTACCCGTGACTGTGTCCACTATGGAGGGAACTGCCAGGGACGGGCAAGAGCCAGAAAACTGGGCCTGTATGGCGTGGCGGAGTTGCAAATACCTGAAAAAAAGGCAATTGGGGAGGGAAAATTCGTCCTTCAGCATTTGGAATGATTTAAGGCCTGAATTAGTCATGATCTGGTGTATGTATAAGATCCCATGGCGTATCCACGCCGCGGGGTCCGGAATGGACAATAATTCTGGCAAGCATGTATTGTACCAGAGAGGGGTATGAGAGTGTACCCTTGGGGTCCCAGTTCTCTGCAGTGCTGCCCGCCATACCCTCCGGTGGTGAGTCAACATGTCTGCTGTGTGTTGGGGGGGGGCGTCTAGTCAATGGGGCTCTCAGGACCGATTGAAGTGGGGTATGGGCCGAGTCATCCGGGTGCTCACAGAGTAGTGTCTGGTATCTCGTTAGTTCATGTTTATCAAAATAATAGAAGTGGGACAGCTGGGAGGCAAAATAATAATCCTGAAAGTCAGGGAGAGCAGCTCCTCCCAACGTCACAGGGTTCTTCAGGATTCTCCAGGACAATTTGTGTCTGCCATGACCCCAAATAAATGAATTCAGGATGGATTCAATTGTCCTGAAAAAATTTTGTGGTATATAGAGGGGAGCATGCCAGACCAAATAGAGTATCTTGGGAAGGAGTATCATCTTAACCAAGCTGACACGACCCATAACACCCAGGGGTAGTCTGGCCCAAGTCTGCGTCTTGTTCTTGATCAGAGCAAACAGGGGTTCAATGTTCAGTAATTTATAATCTGAGAGCGATCTGGTGACCTGTACGCCAAGGTATTTAATCTGGGAGACCCTTGGAAGAGCCAGAGGAGGGGACGCAAACGAGGAGGGGAAATGGTCAATCGGAAGGATCTGGGACTTAGCCCAATTAATACTCAGACCCGAATGGCCACCCATACGTTCTATGGACTGGAGGGCTGCTATAAGAGAAGGACCGGAGTCCGCCAGATACAAAAGTGTGTCGTCGGCATACATCCCAATCTTTTCTTCCAGTTTCCCCATCCTGAGACCTCGGATGCAAGTGTCCGCACGGACCATTATGGCCAACGGCTCCACAGCCAATGCGTAAAGCATGGGGGAAAGGGGGCAGCCCTGCCGGGTCCCCCTCTCCAGCGGGAACTGGTCAGAAAGCCAACCGTTCACAAACACTCTGGCCCTCGGGGATTGATAGAGGAGTTGGACCCAGCGAATAAAGCTGGGGCCAAATCCAAATCTTGAGAGACACTCCCACAGGTAGTTCCACTCCACGGAGTCGAAGGCCTTGGCGGCATCCAGCGCCACCACAACCCTCGAGCCAATTTCATCATGGGACCCCTGAATATTCATAAATAGGCGGCGAATATTCATGGCCGTGTTCTTCCCTGGCATAAAGCCGGTTTGGTCAGGGTGTATCAATGACAGAATAACCTGGTTAAGGCGGGAGGCTAGAATCTTAGCTAATATTTTAATATCTACCTGTAACAGGGAAATGGGCCTATACGACTCCGGGTATTTAGGGTCCTTTCCGGGTTTGGGAATTACGACTATTTGGGCTTCTCGCATAGATGGGGGTAGAACTCCTGAGTCAAATATAGATTTATACAGGTACTTAAGTTCAGGGATTAGGATTTCGGAGTAGGTGGCATAGAATTCAAGAGGTAGGCCATCCAATCCTGGGGCCTTGGATGAGGCCAGACAGGAAATGGCCTTGGAGATGTCCTCCTCAGTAATAGGGGCTTCCAGAATTTCAAGCTGGTCGTCTGTCAGTTTAGGGAATTGAACTCCCGCCAGGTAGTCCCTAGTGTCTTGGGGAGTGTGGGCGACCCTAGAAGTATAAAGTGCACGGTAAAATCTCCCAAATTCCTCCGCCACCAATTGCGGATCGGTGATGTCGTTCCCCTGCGGGTCGGTCAAGGACACCACCACAGGGGGACGCATATCCAAGTGGGCGAGATATGCGAGCAGTTTGCCCGATCTCTCTCCATACTCAAACACCCTCTGTCTACAGAAGAAGATACGTTGTTTAGCCTTTTCCATGTGCAATTGGGAGACCTGGCGCGCCTGAATCTTTAGATTATTGGCCGCGCTGGGCGAGGGGTCCCGGTGGAACGCCTCCTCCAGCACCTGCAGGTACTCCGCAGCCTGCTGGACAATAAATGTTGATGACCGTTTAAGCCTGTTAATACGTGTGGAAAGCAGGGAACGAGCGTGAAGTTTAAACATTTCCCACACCACATCATGCGCGGCAGTGTCCCTGTTGGCCATAAAATAGTATTGCAATTCTGTGGGGATGTCATCCTGGTCCTGCAGGGCAGTCAGCCAGAATGGGTTTAGCCGCCAAGAAGGAGCAGGGGAAGCCTTCAGGAGCTGGATCGTGACCCAGTAGGGGGCGTGATCCGAGAGTACTCTCGGAGCAAAGCCCACATCTCCTAACTTAGGCAGCAGGGACATTGAGATAAAAACAAAATCAATTCGTGACATTGTGTTATGACTGGCTGAAAAGCATGAGAAGACTTTAGTGTGCGGGTGTCTGTGGCGCCAAGTGTCGACAAGAGCAAAGTCGGTCATTATGCGGTGCAGTCTGGTATGGGTCGGTGGGTTAAGGGGGGGATCCAGTGTGCCCAGACGGTCCAGAGCGGGGATCAGGGTCATATTAAAGTCCCCCATCCACACTGCCGGTACGGAGGGGTATTGTGTCATAAAGGCAAGGCCCTCCTGAATTACAGCTGAGTTGTACGGGGGGGGGAATATAGCAGGCAAGTAGCAGGATAGGAGACCCATTAATGGTGGCGTGCATAAACACATATCTGCCCTGCTGATCCGTGCGGAGCAGTATAAGCTCAAAAGGTACCCGTTTGGCAACCAGGACCGATACTCCTCTGGAATATGAGGTGTGAGTGGCATGATAAGCCCACCCCACCCAAGGTTTTTTAAGGGAGGATTGCAAGTGGCCCGTGACGTGGGTCTCGACCAGTGTGATAATGTCAGCTCTCTGAGATTTGAGAAATGTCAGGACCGCTGTGCGTTTGATCTTATTGCGTAAGCCTCTAACATTCCACGTGAGGAACTTCAGGGAACTCATGGTGGGTATATGGTGTGTATAATAGACCGCAGCCAAACCAGGACCAGCAGAGCAGATAAGGACACATCAGACAGTACAGAACATATCAGCAACCAATATTGATAGTGCATGTATGACAATGACATAGTACCTTTAGCAGAAATGAACAATTGTGAACATAGTGGCAAATAAAAAACAGCCAAAACATTTCCCCTCCCTCCCAGTCCAGTGCCACCCCAACTCGGCATGAACATAGTATCCCAAAACCAGGTATCAACCGGGGACATCCAACGTGAAAAAAGCATTGGAGGCGAGGGACTTAATTTCAAAGGGACATAGATACCTGTGATGAACAGAAAACAAAAAAAGAGGAAAAAACAATCAGGTAAACGGGGGGGAGTGAAAAAAGTCCATAGAGAACCTAGGGGGACGACTTCTTCTCTGAGAAGTGCATGGGGTGTAGGGGCCACAAAAGCACAACACCATTGCAGCCGTGCAGAAGGGAGCCCCGCCTGCCATCAGGGTGGTACGTAAAGTAGGATAGGAAGTTCCAGCAACGTTCGGTAAGCTGCCCTCTACAAGCATCTCCCATGCGTGGGGAGAACGGGGAATTAACAGTTAGATCACCCGAAGGTGGCGAGCACGCTGTGAGATCCGAGGAGGGGCGGAAAAGGCTTATAGGTCTGTCTCCCCCGTCCCGGCGGAGGGCACTCACTAGCAACAGAGCAACCGTGAGGCGAATCACCAGGGCACGAACAGGGAGCGCCACCGGCACAGGGGGCGGCAGGGGAGAGAAAAGAAAAGTACTCACAGCTCCCAGACAGCGCGGTATGCTCAATCTCGCCGATCTCTCCGGTCAATCCAAGTGGATGCAGACTCTGGGTCCTCGAAGAAGTGGGTCCGACCGTCGCACTCCACACGAAGCTTTGCAGGGTACAGCATGGCGTATTTGAGGTGTAGAGTGCGGAGGCGCTTCTTAACATCCTGGAACCTGGACCGCTGCCGTTGCACCTCATTGGAGAAGTCCGGGAAGACGGCAACACGAGCATCGGTATGGGGGATATTCCCCTTCTCTCTGGTTAGGCGGAGGATCTTGTCGCGATCCCTGAAATTAAGGAACTTCGCTATCAGGGTACGCGGTGGAGCTCCTTGGGGAGGAGGGCGGCCAGGGATTCGATGAGCTCTCTCCACTGCAAACATTACCGAAAATGCGTCTCTGCCGAAGGTTGAGGTTAGGAGGTTTTCAAGGAAGCTCTCCGGATCGGTGCCCTCAGCAGACTCAGGAAGACCGATGAAGCGGAGGTTACATCTCCGAAGGCGATTTTCCATGTCATCCTGTTTTGCGCTAATCTGTTGTAACTGGCGGCGCACCTCATCGGTGGTATGTTGTAAAGGGTGTAAGATATCCTCTGCTCTGCTAATACGGGTCTCCGTCTCCGTCACGCGGTCCCTGAGGGTAGAGAGATCCTGCCGGTTAAGGGACACATCAATTTTTACCTCCTCGATCTTGGTGGTAAGCGTGCTCTGGCACATGGCGATGGCATCCAGTAATTTGTTAGTAGCCACCACAGAGTGATCCGCATCCAGGATAGCAGCAGCGCCGTCTCTGACCTGCCGATCCCCCTCCTCAAGCCTGCGGTATCTGGCCAGTTTATCGATGGCTTCAGAATTATTTTTAGACGGAGACATGCTGTAAGGCGACAGGGAAGATCCCTGGGTGCACCAATATGGCCGCTGTTAAGGAGGCCGGGTCCTCCACGACCTCCCCCCCCCTCCGCTGCCCAGGGACGGCCCAACGTAGGCAGCAGGTCACTCTCAAGCAGCTGTAATGGCAACAGGCTGTATGCAGGGGAATCTGAGCTCAGGGGAGTCAGGGAGGCCTGTAATACTTGCCAAAGATGTCTCCGGGTGGGGCAAGATGGCCGCCGTTCCGGGAGTCAGGCTGAGACCGTGGTCCGCTCACACAGCAGGTGTAGAGTGCAAAGACACCCCAGCAGCTGCAGCAGGTAATCCGGGGGCCGATGTAGAAGAGGATGGAGCCCAGTGCGCCCAGGGAGGCAAGGAGAAGTGTCCAGGGCCGCCGTCGGGAGGGCCAAGATGGCCGCCGAACCAGGAGCTAGGCCGAAGCCGGGGCCTTTCCTGAAGCAGAGGACCGGGAAGCGCCGCGACGGCAGTGGCGGCAAACCAGCGGGCTAACAGGCTTCAGGAACCGCAGGGAGAGCAGGACACGTCCTCGGATGTAGGGGATGGCAGGAACCGAGCAGGATGCAGGCAGGATGGTAGGTTAGGAGTATGGGCAGACGGAGCTCACATCACATGCGACCTATCCCATTGCTATCCAGGCCACGCCCCAAGTTATAGTGATTTATAGCGGGACTGCGACATTGCAGAGGACAGATCGGACACTTTCGACACTTTTTGGGACCATTGACATTTATACAGCGATCAATGCTATAAAAATGCACTGATTACTGTGTAAATGTCACTGGTAGGGAAGGGGATAACACTAGGGGGCGATCAAGGGGTTAAATGTGTTCCCTCATGTGTGTTTTTACTGTGGGGGGATGGGACTGACTGGAGGAGTTGTTCCTGATTACTAGGAACAGCAGATCTATCTCTCCTCTCCTGTCAGAACAGGGATCTGTGTGTTTACATACACACATCCCCGTTCTGGCTCTCGTGCCCGCGATTGCAAGTGGGCCGGCAGAACATCGAGGCCGCCGGCCACGAGCATCAAGTGCTCCGCCATGCAGCGTGCCTGCTATCGCCCTTAAAGATGCCGACGTACATCTACGGTGATTTGCGGAATCGTGGCGGCCTGCCGCAGTATGACGGCAGCTGGTTGGCAAGTGGTTAAATGATAGAGACAGAATATCAACCAAAAATCCAGAAAAAACACATGACACTGAACTGCAACTCAATTTATAACATTTGTAAGTAAAAGTATTTGATCCCCAAGCAAAACATGACTTAGTACTTAGTACATATGATAGAAATGAAAGACCCTTCATTTCTTTCTAAGTGGGAAAACTTACAAAATCTGCAAAGGGTCCAATAATTATTTTCCCCACTGTGTGTGTGTGTGTATGTATATATATATATATATATATATATATATATATATATATATATATATATATATATATATGTATATGTATATATATATATATATATATATATATATATATATTACAGTTGTGCTCATAAGTTTTCTTACCCTGGCAGAATCTATGATTTCTTGGCCATTTTTCAGAGAATATGAATGTTAACACAAAAACTTTTCTTTCACTCATGGTTAGAGTTTGGCTGAAGCCATTTATTATCAATCAACTGTGTTTACTCTTTTTAAATCATAATCACTACCCAAATAACCCTGAGAAAAAGTTTACATACCCCAGTTCTTAATACCGTGTATTGCCCCCTTTAACATCAATGACAGCTTAAAGTCTTTTGTGGTATTTGTGGATGAGGCTCTTTATCTTCTCAGATGGTAAAGCTGCCCATTCCTCTTGGCAAAAAGCCTCCAGTTCCTGTAAATTCTTGGGCTGTCTTGCATGAACTGCACGTTTGAGATCTCCCCAGAGTGGCTCAATGATATTGAGGTCAGGAGACCGAGATGGCCACTCCAGAACCTTCACTTTATTCTGCTGTAGCCAAGGACAGGTCAACTTGGCCTTGTGTTTTGGATCATTGTCATGTTGGAATGTCCAAGTACGTCCCATGCGCAGCTTCCTGGCTGATGAATGCAAATGTTCCTCCAGTATTTTTTGATAACATACTGCATTCATCTCGCCAACAATTTTGACCAAATTTCCTGTGCCTTTGTAGCTCGCACATCCCCAAAACATCAGCGATCCACCTCCGTGTTTCACAGTAGGAATGGTGTACATTTCATCATAAGCCTTGTTGACTCCTCTCCAAATGTAGTGTTTATGGTTGTGGCCAAAAAGCTCAATTTTGGTCTCATCACTCCAAATTACTTTGTGCCAGAAGGTTTGAGGCTTGTCTCTGTGCTTTTTGGCGTATTGTAGGTGGGATACTTTGTGGCATTTGCATAGTAATGGCTTTCTTCTGGCGACTCGACCATGCAGCCCATCTTTCTTCAAGTGCCTCCTTATTGTGCATCTTGAAACAGCCACACCACATGTTTTCAGAGAGTCCTGTATTTCACCTGAAGTTATTTGTGGGTTTTTCTTTGCATCCTGAACAATTTTCCTGGCAGTTGTGGCTGAAATTTTAGTTGATCTAACTGACCGTGGTTTGGTTTCAACAGAACCCCTCATTTTCCACTTCTTGATTAGAGTTTGAACACTGCTGATTGGCATTCTCAATTCCTCGGATATATTTTTATATCCCTTTCCTGTTTTATACAGTTCAACTATCTTTTCCCGCAGATCCTTTGACAATTCTTTCAGAAATGTCAGTGCAGCACTGGATGAAAGATGCAAAGGTCTGTCAGGAGTCCAGAAACGCATTGACCTGTCATACACACACACTAATTACAAGCAAACAGATCACAGGTGAGGATGGTTACCTTTAATAGCCATTTAAACCCCTTTGTGTCATCTTGTGCGCATGTTATTAGGCCAAAATCACCAGGGTATGTAAACTTTTGATCAGGGTCATTTGGGTAGTTTCTGTTGTCAATATTATTTAAAAAGAGTAAACACAGTTGATTGATAATAAACGGCTTCAGCCAAACTCTAACCATGAGTGAAAAATGTTCTTGTGTTCATATTCTCTGAAAAATGACCAAGAAATCATAAATTCTGCCAGGGTATGTAAACTTATGAGCACAACTGTGTATATATGTGTGTGTATATGTGTGTGTGTAATATATATATATATATATATATATATATATATATATATATATATATATATAATTTGTCCTAAAATATACACAGCCTTGCCAAGTGGATGACACCACCTTCTCCTTCTCTCTCACAGACACTAGTCACCCCACCCTGTTGAATGGGCATTAGAGAAGCTGTGATTGATGGGGTCATCTGTGTTGGAGATACAACAAACTTTCAGCTTAGCTTACTGTATTTGACTGCAGTTTAGAAAAAGGACACAAGATGTCGCTAATGCTCAGTGATATGCTATGCTATGTATTTCTCTATGATGTGTTGTATTTCATGTATACTGTGATGTACTTGTTGGTTTATTTTTCCTGTCTGTGATTCTTCTTACAATGTGAAGTGACATCTTTGCTAGTGTGGTTATGTTCCAATAAAGAAGCCAGTTCCTGTTACTACACAATGTCTGATCTGAACTGACTCCGCTGCACCTATCAATCATACTTTGCAACAGGTTATGGGCCCAGTATCCGGATAAAGACTTATGACCAGGTGCGGCCCAGGCAGAACAAAGCCTCGAACGGAAGACAGTGTGGCTGATGCGGAGATCAACATAAGGAAGCTTTCCAGCGACATCTCCTATAGACAAGTAAGACTGTTTATATATAAAGGAGGGATAAAATGGCCGGAAACTCAGAGCTTAAACTCTTAGTGGCCAAGCTGAACAATGACAATTATCAGCTATGGAAGTTTAAAGTGGAAAATGCTATTATCCAAAGATGACTTGTGGGAGGTTACAACTACAGAGAGGCCACAGGATAATAATCAGGACTGGGACAAGAAAAACAGACAGGCACGGGCCACCATAAGCCTACTAGTGGAGGATGATCAGCTCATTCATATACGCAATGAGGACACAGCGAAAGGCATGTGGGATGTACTGAAAAGACTGCATGAAAGATCCAGTTAAAACAGCAAGCTCTTTCTGCTGCAGAAACTTTACAAAATGAGACTTGGCAGAGAACAGGACATGCAGGAGCATATAAATGCAATGCTGGAAGTGATTGCGCAACTCAGATCGATCGGGGAGAGACTAACAGGCAGTCACATTGCAGCCATGTTGTTATGCAGTTTGCCCGATACATATACTGCACTAATCAATGCACTGGAGACACGACCTGAGACAGATCTGACGCTAGCATTTGTAAAAACCAGGCTCATAGGTGAGTATCAGAGAAGAAAGGAATTAGTGCATGACTTCACAGAAACCGACACCAGCACCGCTCTTAAAGCTACAGACGCAAGATTACACAGGAAAGAGACCAGAGTGTGTTTCAGATGCCACAAACAGGGACACATAAAGAAAAACTGTATTATATGGAAAGCAGAGCAAATGAGACAGCGTCCCTCTTATACTAAACAAAAGGTCAAAACCACAATCAATGATCCAAGGGAAGGTAACTGGAATGCCAAATTTAAAGCGACAGGCAACAATAAATGCCAAGGCTGGTGCATCGATTCGGGGGCAACCAGTCACATGACGAGTGATAGAAGTTTCTTCACAGAACTTAATCTGAGCAACAAAGAAACTATTTATCTTGCAGATGGAAGCAAAATACATGCAGAAGGATATGGGCATGGAACCCTTGTATGCCCTGATGATGCGGGACACAATTTAGCCATACCAGTGAAAGATGTGCTTTATGTTCCTAATCTAGAAGGAGGACTCTTATCTGTGAAGCGTCTAACAGCCAGAGGACTCACTGTAAAATTCCAAGGTGACAAGTGTTCCATTCTAAACGGCAAACAGACAATAGCAAGTGCCAAGCTGGATGATCATCTATATCACCTCGACACAGTGAAGGAAAAGGTGAGACTATGTACACACAAGCACAATGACTGCATACATATATGGCACAGACGTCTAGGTCACAGACACCCAGAATGCATACAGGAACTACAGAGGAGGAAGCTGACAAGGGATCTGATAGTATCCCCTTGTCCAATTACCGTTAAATGTGAATGTTGCATTAAATCCAAAGCTACAAGAGCAACACTTCCCAAAGTCAGTCAGAAGAGAGCTTCAAGACCACTTGACTTAGTTCACAGTGACGTGTGTGGTCCCCTAAACCCACCAACACCTGGAGGCAACAGGTACATAGTGACTTTCATAGACGACTATTCAAGATACACAGTCAAATACCTAATGCAACACAAGAGTGAAGTTTTTGAAAAATTAAAAGACTATATAATAAAGACAAGTAACAAGTTTCAGAGGAAGCCTCTCATACTTCAGAGCGATAATGGAGGTGAAGATACAAGAGTACTTAAAACAGAATGGAATAGAACATCAAAAGACAGTCCCGTATACACCAGAACAAAATGGAGTAGCTGAAAGAAAGAATAGAACTCTGACTGAAATGATCAGATGTATGCTGACAGACTCTGGACTACCACAAAAATACTGGGGTGAGGCAGCTATGACAGCTACATATTTGCAGAACAGACTTTTTTCCAGAACAGTGGAGAAAACCCCATATGAACTATGGCACAATGAGAAGGCAAGTGTAAAACACCTAAGAGTTTTTGGATGCAAATCATTCATCTACATACCTGAAGAAAAACACACTAAACTCCAAAACAGAGCGTTTGAATGTATCTTTGTTGGATACAGTGACAATGTCAAGGGTTACAGAATCCTAAATTCCAAAACCGACAAGGTTACCATTAGCAACAGCATAACTTTTGTTGAAGATTTAAGAGACAATGTAATGACAACAGTAGAAGCAAGAATAGAAGAGAAAACTGACATTGACCAGCCCATCTCTGTAACTTCCAAACAAACAGTTGAAGTGAGTGTAGACTCAACCAGTACTGAAGAGCAGACACAAGAAGGCTCAGACACAAAAACGAGACGTTCAACAAGAGAAAACAAAGGTAAACCACCAATACGTCTTTCATACAAAGTAAGTACTGCCAGTATCAACGAACCTGCAAACTGGGAAGACATATCTCAACTTTCAGAACAAGAAGCAACTAAATGGATAAAGGCTGCTGAGGAAGAGATAAAATCCATGCATGACACTAAAACATAGACACTTACAGAACTACCACCCGGAAGGAAAGCCATAGGCTGTAAATGGACTTTTAAAGTGAAATACAATGCAGATGGCACAGTTGAACAGTACAAAGCAAGACTAGTAGCCAAGGGCTATTCTCAAAAATACTGAGAGGACTATGATGAGACGTTTGCACCAGTAGTCAAGCACACTACAATACGGACTTTACTGACAGTAGCCGTCACAAGGAAAATGCAAGTGAAACATTTTGATGTGAAAACCGCGTTTCTACATGGCGATTTAACAGAAGAAATTTACATGGAACAACCGCCAGGATTCAAAGATGAACAAAGGTCAGACCTAGTGTGCAAACTTTACAGGAGTATATATGGTCCAAAGCAAGCAGCCAGAGCGTGGAATATAAAAATAAATGAAGTGCTTACACATCAAAACGTTCAAATGAGTAAAGCAGACCCCTGCTTATACATAAAGAAATTGGCAAACAGATGGGTCTATATGCTTATCTATGTGGATGATATCCTGATTTGCTTTGAGCAAGAAAGGGATGAAGCAGAAATACTGGAAAAACTAAATCAGCACTTTGACACCAAAGATCTTGGCAACATAAAGAATTACCTCGGCATCCAGATCGAGAGAGAGGAAGATGGCAGCTTTCTTCTGAACCAAAGACACAAAATACAAGAAATAATTGAAACATTTGGAATGGAAGACGCCAAACCAGTAAAATCTCCCATGGAAACCAACTACCTAAAGGAGATGAATTGTCAAGATAACCCATTACCTACTAATACTCAATACAGGAAAGCAATAGGGAAATTGCTGTACCTTACCACCGCTACAAGGCCGGACATTGCAGCAACTGTCGGAATCCTATGCAGAAAGGTTTCGATGCCAAGTCAAAAGGACTGGAATGCTGTAAAGCGAATCATTCGCTATCTTAAAGGGACTTCGCACTACAAGCTAAAGTTACCACCAAGTGATGAAAGCACCTTAACAGGATATGTGGATGCTGACTGGGCAGGAGACACCAGTGACAGAAAATCTACCAGTAGCTACTTATTTTTTCTGTCAGGAGGTGCCATCAGTTGGACTAGTAAAAAGCAACTCTCTGTTTCACTGTCGTCTACTGAAGCAGAATACGTTGCTGCAGCGCAGGCAAGCCAAGAAGTTATATGGCTGAGACAGCTATTAACAGACTTAGGTCAACCACAGTTGGGACCAACTGAAATCTATGAGGACAATCAAGGATGCATTGTACTTGCACACATGAAAGGACTTAATTCAAGAACCAAGCACATTGATGTGAAGTTCCACTTTCTTAGGGATCTTCAAGAGCAAGGTCTTCTTGAGTTACTTTATTGCCCAACCGAGGATATGACAGCAGATATCCTTACAAAGCCCCTGACTGCTGAAAGACATTCAAGGCTTACAAAGAAGATGGGTTTAACAGACTAAGCCTTAGTTGTTGAGAAGGGGTGTTGGAGATACAACAAACTTTCAGCTTAGCTTACTGTATTTGACTGTAGTTTAGAAAAAGTACACAAGATGTCGCTAATGCTCAGTGATATGCTATGCTATGTATTTCTCTATGATGTGTTGTATTTCCTGTATACTGTGATGTACTTGTTGGTTTATTTTTCCTGTCTGTGATTCTTCTTACAATGTGAAGTGACATCTTTACTAGTGTGGTTATGTTCCAATAAAGAAGCCAGTTCCTGTTACTACACAATGTCTGATCTGAACTGACTCCGCTGCACCTAGCAATCGTACTTTGCAACAATCTGTATGCTCACTTTGCTTTATCCTCCTGTCAGTGTGCTCCTTGTCAGCATATTGCATGCAGCACACCTGATTAGCTCATTATACTGCCGCTTCCTCTCGTCGTATGAGCTCTGTGTCTACTTCAGGTACTTGGCACTTAAAAAGCACATTTATTCCTGCATTAGTGAATAAAGCATAGTCACTTTGTTTACAAACAGAATTAACTGGTCTGGAGCTGTCATTTTGCTGGCAATTTAAATACAGTGGAAAAAAAATTGTTCCGCATTGACTTCAATGGCATGCAATACCGCATGTAGCCAGAGGTGGGGGGGCTCTGGAGAGCCTCGGAAACAGCCGTAAAGGCCCGAGGACAGCTCGGCTGACCTCGGCAAACCTCGGAAAGGCTCGGGAATGGAGTATTTCCGGGTCTTTCCGAGCATTTCCGCTTTGGCCTGAATCCAGCTCGTTTTGCGAGACAACACTCGCAAACCGAGTTAGGATTTTTCAAAATACAGTGCTCGTATTGCGAAATGCTTGTTAACCGCGTTACTCGCAAACCGAGGTTCCACTGTATAGCATTTCCTTTTGTAAGTGTCAGTTTTGTGATACTATGTTGTATACATTGCACATATGCACAAGTTCACAGGTTCGGTCCAGACATGTTTTTTTTTTTTTTTTTTTTTTAAAGACTTTTTTTATTTTGAAAATAAGAAACCAAGTCATACAGTCACAGAGAAGTTGACAAGCGATAGCGAAATGCGGGCACAGCCGCTGAAAATAACAAACATGTGGTAATATACCATTTCAGACAGTGTATATCAAATGAATAAAGACAGAATAAAACCTAAAAAAAAAAAGTGTCAATATTCACTGTAACAGCTTGTCCTAAAAACAATATGGTACAGAAAACTATAAAATAGATTATGCAGAACATTCGAGAACCTGTTTGGACCTCGCAGTCATCTAATTTGGGGTTGGTCATAGTCATGTCGAGATCCGGTCAAAGATGTATGGTCAAGATAGAATAGAGTAGAATAAAAGAAAGTAGAACATAATGTAGGTCAAAGTACTTGGTGATTGACTGGGATAGGATGATACTGGGGATGTGAGGGAGGAGACAGGGGGACCAGCCCCCTTCTACCTCCTTGCTACAGCTCTTGTGGTTCGATTAGATCGGGACTTTTTTGTATTCCTCCGTGGTAGTGAAGTGAATCCAGCATGACCATATTTCAGTGAATTTGGCTGGGGTATCGCGTGCCTGATGTATTAAGTCCTCCATTTCCGACATTTTATGTATACGCCTAAACCAATCCGTTAACGATGGCGGGTCAGGGGAGCGCCACTTAGATGGTATACACATTCTTGCCGCATTCACCATGTGCATGGCCAGTGAACGTAGGTAGGAGCGGGGTAGCGTCGGAGAGTGGTGGAGCAGATATTGTGCTGGCGTATAATCTAGTATGTACGTGGAAACTTGAGCAATGAGCCTGTGAACCTCAGACCAGAAGGGTTGAAGTTTGGGGCAAGTCCACCAGATATGCAAGAAGGACCCTATCTCCGTCTTGCATCTCCAGCACTGTTGGGCCTGGGAAGGGTAAATGCGATGTAATTGGAGAGGTGTTCTGTACCACCTGGAAAAGATTTTAAATGCATTCTCTTGTGCACTCACATTGACCGTTCCCTTGTGTATATGCGTGTAGATTTTTTCCCAATCCGTTGCCGCAAGGTCAGTTGTCAGGTCTCGTTCCCATGTCTGATTGACCCAGTGTAATTTGGGATTATGATCTGAAAAAAGTAAGGCATATGTGTACGAAACCAGATGCCTCTGGGGTTCTTCTTTTAAACAAAGAGATTCAAATGGGGTGGTACACCGAGACCACTCTGGTTTGGGTTTAGGATGGTCAAAATAATGTCTGAGTTGGACGTAAGTCCAGAAGGGGAATGCGGCTGTGGTCATTTTGGAGGATAAGTCTGTGTGGGATAGAAAACGGTCGTCTTCGAAGAAGTGTTCTGCCCTAATAGTCGGGTGCGGCCATCCCTCTGCTAAAAAGGAGATATGTGTCCCCGGGGAGAACTCAGGATTGTGTTTAAGTGGGGTCATCGGTCCATGTATCGAGGAAATCTTGTGCTTGGTGCACGCATCTCGGAAGGATGTAAGAGTAGGGTAGATGAGTGGGTGAAGTTTGCTTTCCGCAGGAGTGTGTTGAGGGACTATCCAGGGGAGTTGCGCCAGTGGGAGGGCAGAAAAAGCCTGTTCTAAACGGGTCCAGTCTTTCCGGTTGGCGTGTATGTTCCAATCTAATATTCTGGTGAGAAAACAGGCCTGCTGATACTTGCGAATGTCAGGAAGGCCTATCCCCCCCTTGGGTTTTGGAGTGGTGAGTCTAAGGTAGCCTAATCGTGGACGAATTGCTCCCCATATAAAGTTAGTGCAAAATCTCCGATAGGTCGAGAAGAATGTTTGGGGAAGTGCGATAGGTATCGTCTGTAAGAGGTACAGGATCTTAGGCAGGATAGTCATTTTGACGATTGAGGCCCTCCCGAACCATGAAAACGTTCCAGAGGACCATTTTCCTAGATCTGTTATAATAGACCGTAATAGCGGCGCATGGTTTTTGGAGTATAAGTCAGTTAGGGAGGTAGGAAGTTGTATGCCCAGGTATGTGATCGCAGAGCGTTGCCATGTGAACGGGAAATTTTCTTGACATTGTCGACAAATGTTAGGGGGTAGAGTAATGTTTAGGGCGTTGGATTTTGCGAAGTTTATTTGAAGGTTGGTGAGGATCTTAAAGGAATGGAACTCTTTGAGAAGATTAGGGATTGTCGTTAGTGGGTCTCTTAGGAAAAGGAGGATATCATCCGCGAATGCGGCTAATTTATACATCCTTTGTTTAACTTCTATACCTTTGATGTCCTGCGCACCCCTGAGGCGTCTCAGTAAAGGTTCGAGCGTGAGGATGAAAATTATCAGGGAGAGGGGGCAACCCTGGCGCGTTCCATTCGAGATGGAGAAGGCATCTGACAGGTGGCCGTTCACTCGGACTCTGGCTGTGGGATTAGAGTATAATGCTGCAATAAAGTTCAGCATCCTGGTAGGTAAGCCTATGACCTCCAAGGTGTCTTTCATGTAGTCCCAGGCCACCCTGTCAAACGCCTTCTCCGCATCCAGGGAAAGAAAGAATCCCTGCTGACTAGTGTGCGTAAGCCAATGGTGTATGTTGATAGCTTTAAGGGTATTATCCCTCGCCTCTCTACCTGGTACAAAGCTGACTTGGTCGAGGTCGATAAGTTGGGGTAGGAGTGGTAGAATCCGGTTTGCAATCGTTTTGGCGTACCATTTGAGGTCGACGTTGAGTAACGAGATTGGCCTATAACTGGCAACCAGGGCAGGGTCCTTACCTGGCTTTGAAATAACCGCAATGTGTGCAGTGAGTAGGTCACGTGGGGGTTTCAATGGGAGTTCGAAGGAGTTAAAGGCCGTGAGAAAAAAGGGAGTAAGGATATCAGCATATGATTTATAGTATCCTACACTCAGGCCGTCCGGGCCGGGACTTTTGCCTAGTTTCAACTGTTTAAGCGCAAGGTCTACTTCTTCTTTTTGTAAAGGGACATTTAGATCTTGAGCCATAGAGGCTGAGATAGGGGCAGGGCTATGTTGCTTCAAGAAGTCTACAATCATTTGTTTCCTCGTGGATTCTGATATCGAGGGATCCGTCGGGGGGAGGTTATAAAGGTTAGAGTAGTACTGGACAAACTGTTTAGCAATGTCAGGGGTTGCATTGATTTTGCGGCCCGACGTGTCAGTTAAGGTATGTATTGTCGTGGTAGCTTTCCGCGTTTGAAGAGCTCTGGCGAGCCACTTACTGGCTTTGTTGCCATATTCATAGAAAGTTTTCTTTGTCAGAATATATTTACGTCTTACCTGTTTACCCAGGAGGTCTAGCAGTTCGTTTCTAGTTTGGATAAGGTCTGTTAAAGTGTCTAGGGCCTGCGTATGTTTGTGTGTACTCTCTAGCTTACGTATTTTATCGTACAGCGTTGTGTATAGTTTCCGTCTCTCCCTATTGCGTCTAGCTGCCGCCGCTATGAGGATGCCGCGTATCACACATTTGTGGGCTTCCCACGTGACAATAGAGGAGGTGTCCGCGGGGTCGTTTTCTGAAAAGAAATGTTTAATGTGTGTCCTGACTTCTTCAGCGATAGCTGGGTCAGTAAGTAGGGAGGAGTCCAGTTTCCAGGTCTGCGAGCGTGGGAGCGTTTCTGGGACAGTCAGTGTTACAGAAATGGGGTGGTGATCTGACATGAACATCGGGTCGATAGAAGCGTTCTGGAGCAGGGGGAGGTCCTTTTGGGAGATAAATAGATAGTCTATTCTGGAATACCTCCCGTGAGGGGCTGAGTAGAAGGTATAGTCCTTGCCATTCGGGTTCAGTGTACGCCAGGTGTCATGTAGCAACAGGTTTTGTAGGCAGTTTCTAATTTTACGTAGAGCTGCATAAGGAAGAGCAGACGTTCCTTTGGAGGTATCCTGAACGGGGCTAAGTGGAACATTGAAGTCCCCCCCTAGTATAAGAGTACCTTCATGAAAAGTGGTCAGCGTATCTGTGATAGCTCGGAAGAAAGGCACCTGACCCACATTTGGGGCATAAATATTAGCTAATGTGAATGTCCTACCGAGGCAGGAGCCTTTAAGGAATATGTATCTTCCTTGTTTATCACATAGTTGGTCTGTCAGTTGGAAAGGGCAGTTGTTCCTTAGGAGGATGGATACCCCTTTCTTTTTGGCTAAGGGGTTGGTTGCATGGTACACTGTAGGAAAGTGGCGGGTTTGGAGTTTGGGCGTATCATCAGTGCGGAAATGTGTTTCCTGTAAAAATACAATGTCCGCTTTGGAGCGTTGCATGGTTAAGAGGAGTCGGGACCGTTTTTCTGGGATATTAAGTCCTTTTACGTTAAGTGAGACAATTTTTAGAGGAGGTGTGGTGTTAGTTGGCGTGACTGGAGGCATGATCGACGTCTGTCGCTGTAGCTTCTGTTCGGTTGATCTAGTAGTGTTTTAGAGCCGCGGCAAGGGGGTCGAAGGGGAGGGAGTGGGGTCAAAATATGGGTTGCCTGTTATAAGTGAGTGTGTATAATCGAGAGCCGTTTCCAGGCAAAATTTCAAGGGTAGGGTGGGCGTTGGGCCGTAAAGGGTAGAGGGGACGGTGGGGATATAGGGGATGGGGGGATTTCCGGTGGCAGGGAGTACCTGCTCTCCTGCTTTAAAGGGTGTGGTCCGTCGTCGGTTAGTCCGAAAAGAGTCAGTGGCAGGTTCTGTTTACGATAAGTTCTAAAAAGAAGGGCTAAATTAAGTGCCACTGTGTGGGAGTTGGTCCGCCGAGAGAGAGCGATGAAGAGCAGCAAGATATAAAAGAAATGTGTAAAAAAGTACAGAAAGGGGTACGATAGAGTGGTATAGAGATACCATGTGAACCGCCCAACCAGTAACCTATTCGTGCAAGAGTGGTAGCGGGTGGGGTAGTAGGAAGGTAGAAGGGGATGGATAGGGTATGCGTCGGGTTGGAGGATTAGTCTAGTGTGAGTTAGCTTGTATGGGTCCGTCCTGGATAGGTCTGTTGTCAGGGAAACAGTAAACAGTGCTGCATGGAATAGTTCATGTTCACATGGTATCTGTATCCTATAGGCTCGGTAACATGTAGCAGATCCATATAGCATCCTCAATAAGCACAATCAATTGGGAGGAAACATAATAGAGAAATCTAAAACATAAAACATGAAACATGCAAACTGAGACTTCGTATCATTTCAAACTTATGGCATCCTTATCCTAAAGTCAGGGTGTAGAATAATCTCTGTAAGATGGAACCCTGCATTAGGTAAAAAGGAACGATTGTCAACTGGACATCCGGATCCTAAGAGCATGGCAGCCTCTACAACAGGTGTACCAGGTGTGGTGAGCTATGGGAGGGGGAGGTATGGGTCGTCTAAACGGATGTCAAGGCAAAGAGTTGCTCGCACCCTGGGAGTAGGTAGGGTATGCGTTAGGTGCGTGGAGTATGGTGTATGATGAGGTTCGTACTAGCAGTAGTGTGGAGAATTCAGGTGAACAATGTGTACCTTGCTTGGTTTAAGGAAACAAGTCCCCGTTGCGATATGTGTGTCAGAGGGTTATCTAGGGCAGTGATTATTAGTGAGGTCCTAAGTTAGCTTGGCGTACATCCCGAAATTACACTAGGTGGCGCTATAGGATCTCTGGAGAAGATAATAGTAAGAGCAGTGGTTAAAACGATCATGTCGCAATGGGTGCTTGTGATAATACCCATGGAGAGCAGACTAAGTAGAAAAACAAGGAAATCAAAGAGACTTTTTTTGTATGTGTTTGGAAATCAGGGCTTATCTCTATGACTTCTAAGGGGAGAGGTATATGTTCACACAGCATCTAACATCTAAAGGGGGAACAAGGTCCCTAAGGTTTTACCAGCAGGCAGGTATATGAGGAAGATAACTCACATGAACAGTTCAGAAGTGCTGCAGGTACCTTTGTATAGCCTCCGATCATCATGCTATGGGTAAACCTGTATGGATATAAGAGGTAAAGAGAGTCCCTTCAGCTAGATTGAGCGGCATCATTGAATCGGATGAGAGAAGTTGGGATGTCAGAATCTGACAGCTTCCCAGGGGCCGGGGAAAGTCCGCACATCGTTCTGTAGGGCGCAGTGAAGGAGAGGTCCCAAGAACTAGGCAGCCGTGCGATGTTTCATTCAGGTGAGTTGTTCAGTTAGCCTTGCTTGCTCTCCTCCGATGATATCCGCACCATCGGTGTGTTCGGTGGGGTGCTTGCTGTAAAAGGAGACATCCTCGTGTCCGCGAGAAAAAAAAAAATCCTCTTGGCAGGTTTGAAGAGTCAGGGACCATGGCATATCAGTATTCCCCTACGAGGTCCGAGCAGGCTCCCAGGGTGTCGTAAAAGGGTGATATATAAACTTTGCAGTACATCATGCAGTCGTGGGCATGTGTGTTGCCGCACCAGACATGTAGACCCTGACAATGAAGGGAGGGGTAACAGAGAGTAAATCAAGCGTATTCACCTGGCTGTAGTACTGTGTTCCGTCTGCGGGATCCAAGTTAGTGGTCCCGACGCGCTCTCCGAGGCAGGGGGGCGGTTGTGGGGCTCGCAGGGTGAAGCCTACGTTGCGCCGTTGAGCTGGGTCTGGTGGCCGAAGGGGAGCGGCGTCTTCGGTACCTTGTATCCTGTGTCTCCATCGGCTCTTCACTCAGTGAGTGGAAGTGGGGGTTGAGGAGATCAAAGTCCGCGTACCAGTTCGGCACATCCACGTAAGGTATGTCTAGGGCTCGGCAGAAATCATCCATTTCCTCGGGGACCCTAAGTAAAGCGGAGCGGTTCTGATGGGTGGCGAGGAGGCCGAAAGGGAACTTCCACCGGTATCGAATGCCTCTATCACGTAGGATTTCAAGCAGGGGTCGCAAATCCTTGCGATGTTTCAGCGTGATTGCCGACAGGTCCTGGAAGATGTGTATCATGCGGCCTTCAAACTCTAAGCCCTCCTTGTCGCGGGCTTTCTTAAGGATAGCTTCCTTGAGGGAGTATTCATTAAGGAAGCAAATGATGTCCCTCGGAGGATCCATTTCCTTGCCTCTGGGTCTCAGAGCCCTGTGTATGCGCTCCATCGCTATAGGGGTTTGGGAAGCGCGATCCAGGAGGCTATTGAAGATGGAGGTAATAACGGGGAGTATCTGGTCCTGGTCGACCGATTCTGGGAGGCCTCTAACACGGAGGTTATGTCTTCTTCCCCTGTTATCCAAATCCTCCACGTGACGTTGGATGTCACGGAGCTGCAAGGTGTGGGTATCCACTCGGCCGTGGATCCTCCGGATTGCGGTCTGTTGATGAGCCGTTGTACGTTCGATGGATTGCACGCGTCCCGATATGGCTTGGAGTTCGTGGCGAAGGTCGGATATGGCCGCGGAGAGCGTATCTTTAATATCCGCAGCTACCAGTCTGAGGTCAGTGAGACTAAGTTGCTGGGGTTCAGATCAGGTGGTTCCTTCCAGATTTTGGATTGGATTCGTGGGAGTTAGTACTATCTCACTGGAAATAGGGCCCGGAGTTGAGGCGGGAAGAGGGGCCGCCATGTTGGTTCTCTGAGTGCGTTGAGATCTGAAAATCTCTGGGATATTTGGGCTTACCCGGTTGTTCATCCCTCGGTGAGCGGGATCGAGACTCAGAGTTTGAGCGGGATGAAGTGCCCATCCTATGAGTGAAGCTGTCAGCAGTAGACCCCTATTCTAGGTTAGTATAGGCACTGGGTTGACAGAGCTCAGGGTTTAAGCGGCCATCTCCTCTCACGGCAGACCACGCCCCCCCATCTCATGTTTTAACTGCTTCCCGTCCGCCCACTACCTATAAACGGCGAATGAGAAGCAGCACCAATGCGGGTTAATGTACATGTATCGCCATACCCCATACCAGCTTTCTGATCACCACCATATGCCATACCATAGTTTGTAGACTCTCTATAGCTTTCACGAAATGGTATAAACTGTTATTGGGTTAATTTTACTGCAGAATAAATTTTTGTCCTAAATTTATGAAGACTGATTATTTATTTGCAAAATTTTATGTAGCGGGTATACACTTTTCTGTGTGATAAAACTGGCTGAGACACCAGTGATGTGCCGTTCCCTGCAGCCCCAGAGGTGGCACTGTCGCCTTGGGCTGGTGTTGAACCATTGATGTGTGCTGTGCTCCCTTTTTGTCCTCCCTCGGCAGCGGTATGGTGGGGCGGGGAACCCGCCGTGCTTGCTGGGAGAGGGTATAAAGGGGCCGGCCATCTTTGTCACGTTGTTGAGTCCCGGGCACCTTCAGCCTGTGGGCGGTGGTTCGTGTCGGTCCCCTAGGCGGCCTAGGCCTAGAGGACATTCGGAGGTCGTGTTCCATCCCAGGCACCTTTAGCCTGGGGTGAGGTACTTGGATGGAGGTCTGGAGCTCAGTGCCCACCACTGAGTTCCGCGAGGGAAGGAGATCCTAGGGAACCCCAGGAGTGGGTACCCGAATCCGGAAGGCGTAATGGACCGGTGGGAGATACTTGCTTGAAGACCTGGTGCAGCATATTGCCAGTGACGGGTGGGCCTCCCATCGGAGACCGCCTGGAAGGAAATCCCCCCTCGCTCGGAGACCACAACCCACTTTCAGAAAAGGAAAGTGCAGAGTTCATTGTGTCTGGGCCTACTTGCATCCACACCTCCTTGTCTATTCTGTTCTCTAAGGGAGTCCAACTGATTGTGTTCACTTTTGCAAAGAGAAGAATAAAGGAGTGTTGGACTTTAATGGTGTGGGGCTCATTTTCTGACAGACATTGTTCAAGGTAACTCTCTTTGGAGGCTCCAGGTACAGAACACCAACCCGAAGGTAACATAAGAACTTTGCTTACACCACACAAACATCTGCGGTGAAGGCTTGGCGTGGTGACCACGCACTCTCTCCTCTAAGGTACCCCTAGACAAGTGACAAACGAGCTGATAAAGAGAGGAGAGAGAGGAGGCCGCTACACGTGGTGGCTCGCGTCCGGGATTGGTGTTCGTGCTACTACGGAGTTGAAAGTGTCTGCCGGGAGGAGTTCCGAGTAGGTGGGCCACGTTATCGGCCAAAGTGCATCCCTGCTCGAAGTCGTGGACATGACCCAGTGAAGGGAAAGGCCCGCGCAGAAGAGCGAGAGAAGGGGGGAGCCCAGCCGTGTGAAGTAGTACACGTGGGGGTTTCTATTTGCACTGCGCCACCAGGCACACCCCCACCGCTTAGTTCGTGGGCGTGACTCAGAAAGAAAAAGAAGAAAAGCCCACGAACTGGAGCAAAGGGGAGGAGTCCAATACGTGTGAAGGACTACACGTGGGACGTTGGCGCAAAACTTTGCAGTGCGCGATGGACCAACAGCAAGTCACCATGTTTGGACAAACAGCGTGGGTTCCACTTTATCCTGCTACCACGTCTTTGACTGCTGCTGCTTCGGTGACTAATACAGGGATTCGGCTAAAGCCAAGGGGACGATTCGCCCTGTATTCATACAATGACTTTGAGGCCCTGGGTGTGATTTGTCCCGGCTGTTCGGGACTGGTGTGCCAACTGAAGCCATTCGGGCGATGCAAGGCCTGTGGGGAGTTTCTATTTGAAGTAGATCCAGCGGTTGAGAAGCCGAGAACCATCTACCCCGGCCGTGTTGCAGGCAGCACCACTCAGAGAGGAGGAATCACTGCTTTGACAGCCATCCCTGCACGCACTGCAGCGACCGCGGTGGAGGTCGCTACAACTCAACGGGAGAAATCCGAGGATGCTGACCCGGTCACCACTGTCTCGCAGCGTCCACCACCGAAGAGAAAGACAAGCATGGTAGCCCCGACCAGCGGTTGTGGTGGACCATCTCGCCCGCTTACGCCCGGCCCAGAGGGATCTGTCAGCAGGAGTTTCGGACGTCCCGCCTCAAGTAAAGGCCAAGGTAAGCCAGGCGGAGAGATTTGGTGTGTGGGAGGAGGTGGTAATTCAGTCTCCACTACGGGCTACCTGCCTGCGGAGGAGTGTGACACCTCTGACCTGGAGTCGCTCTCCGATTTGGGAGACGATGTCGCCATTGATGAACTGTTTGCAGAAAAGTGCTGGGACAAAGTACCTCTTGCCTCGTCCTGTGGAACCAGGGACCCACCCATGTCTACGGGGGATAGTACACCCCGGGTGGAGGCACCAGTGCCTGAAAAGGGGTCCCGTCTTCAACTTGCCCTTACATTCCCGGTACCCCCTACACCTGGGACCGGGAAAAAGAGACTGCTGTTGCGGGCACCTATGCCCAGATCAGATGTAATCAAGGTCCCTCGTCACTCAGACTCAATAGTTTTGCCTGGCGAAGGGGACAGAGCCACTATGCCTCCTCTGGCGAGACTACAACGCCTGTTTGGCCAGAAGGTTGCTGCTAAGTACGGATGGGAGTATCCATACTTGTCCAAGGAGTTGCTGTATGAGGTGGAAGTGTGCCAGGGGCGCTGGTACAATGACTTTGTGTGGACCCACCTTCAGGTTCCACTCGCCCGCAGGTACCTGGCATGCTCCCCCAAGGCCTCTCAGCGTTTTAAAGATTGCAAGGCAGAATGGATGTTGGGACGGCACATCCACGCGGACAAGGTGCTGATCCGGCGCAAAGAAGGGGATGATGTCGAGTACCATCTGGAGACCATGGATCAGCACTTGAAACCATTTGTTTTTCCCCATCCCCATTTCTATCTGTAGGAGGAAAGAGACTCCGTTCTTGTTTCTTATGCTGCTGAACATTCTGGGGCTTGTTGTCCCTGTTGCCCAGAGAAGGAAGGACTGTTCCTGTTTTTGTTCTTCAATTTTCTACGAGAGATCATGGACTCTGGGGTAGATAGGGCTCAAGAGAAGAAGAGAGGTTCCACGAGTGCAGTTACCGCGATGCTGTCACCAGGTGGCAGTGTTGCGCATCGTTAACACTTTTCACACACTCACTCTTTGGAGAAAAGGGATTTCTTTTCGAAGAAGTTTCTTTCCTCTTACACGAATACATGTGTCAGGGTTTATGTGTGTTAATTTTCTTTTTTCCTCTGCAGGAGAAGCATCCCATCAAGACCACTGAGTATGGGGTGGGTCTTAGTCAGGATGGGTGGGAAAAAGTGTATGTGAATGTGATTCTAACGTTATGGTTTAAATGTTGTTGTTTCCCTTCCCTTTCATGTAAGGCTCAGACACAATTGCTTCAGTTGACTAAGTTTTCAAAAGTTTATTTTGTACAATTTGTAGTTGGTTTCTGGACTGGGCTGTGCCAGCCATTGAGGGCATAGTTTACTCCAGACACTGGGGACCAGTGTCAAATTACCAGGGGGAGAGTGTAGCGGGTATACACTTTTCTGTGTGTTAAAACTGGCAGAGACACCAGTGATGTGCCGTTCCCTGCAGCCCCACAGGTGGCGCTGTCGCCTTGGGCTGGGGTTGAACCATTGCTGTGTGCTGTGCTCCCTTTTTGTCCTCCCTCGGCAGCGGTATGGTGGGGCGGGGAACCCGCCGTGCTTGCTGGGAGAGGGTATAAAGGGGCCGGCCATCTTTGTCACGTTGTTGAGTCCCGGGCACCTTCAGCCTGTGGGCGGTGGTTCGTGTCAGTCCCCTAGGCGGCCTAGGCCTAGAGGACGTTCGGAGGTCGTGTTCCATCCCAGGCACCTTTAGCCTGGGGTGAGGTACTCGGATGGAGGTCTGGAGCTCAGTGCCCACCACTGAGTTCCGCAAGGGAAGGAGATCCTAGGGAACCCCGGGAGTGGGTACCCGAATCCGGAAGGCGTAATAGACCGGTGGGAGATACTTGCTTGAAGACCTGGTGCAGCATATTGCCAGTGACGGGTGGGCCTCCCATCGGAGATCGCCTGGAAGGAAATCCCCCCTCGCTCGGAGACGGCAACCCACTTTCAGAAAAGGAAAGTGGAGAGTTCATTGTGTCTGGGCCTACTCGCATCCACACCTCCTTGTCTGTTCTGTTCTCTAAGGGAGTCCAACTGATTGTGTTCACTTTTGCAAAGAAAAGAATAAAGGAGTGTTGGACTTTAATGGTGTGGGGATCATTTTCTGACAGACATTGTTCAAGGTAACTCTCTTTGGAGGCTCCAGGTGCAGAACACCGACCCGAAGGTAAAATAAGAACTTTGCTTACACCACACAAACATCTGCGGTGAAGGCTTGGCGTGGTGACCCCGCACTCTCTCCTCTAAGGTACCCCTAGACAAGTGACAGACGAGCTGATAAAGAGAGGGGAGAGAGGAGGCCGCTACATTTATAACAAAAACTAGGATTTTTTTTTTTTTTTTACTATTTTTTTTATATAGAAAAAAAATTAAACCCAGTGGTGATTAAATACCACCAAAAGAAAGCTCTATCGGTTTCAAAAAAAGAATAACATTTTCATTTAAGTTCAGTGTTTGGGTACATGAAAATGAAAGTGCATAGGTGTTAAGCATCTCTAAAACATAGTTGCACTTTAAACACAAACTCTGTAGCCCACCCTCCGCATCAAAAATGCAAATACAAACCTGAAATGCTATTAAATGGCCATCTCATTGCTGCAACCTGCACCGGGCCTTGCAATGTTTAAAGCCTGTAGTACCGCACTTGTTCTCTGAGAGGCAATAGTGTAGAAAGACTGTCTCTGGAATAGGCTACTAGATTGTTTTTGCTAAAACTGCACTGGGAAAAGATGGAATGGGATATTGTTTAATTTTATTCATAATGTGAACACATAAAGGCTTGATTTACAGTATATTAGCAAAAGATTGGTACAAGAGCAAAATAATAGCACAGTGGAACCTCGGATTGCGAGTAACGCGGTTAACGAACATTTTGCAATACGAGCACTGTATTTGCTAAAATCCTAACTCGGTTTGCGAATGTTGTCTCACAAAACGAACAGGATTCAGGCCAAAGCAGGTGCAGTACTGCGTTTGGCCTTAGGTGGGGCGTCGGAGCCGAATGGAGCCAATCAGCGGCATTCAGAAACGGCCGGAAAGGCCCAAAGACAGTTCGGCTGACCTCGGCAAACCTCTGAAAGGCCCGTGAATGAAGACTTTCCGAGGTCTGCCGAGGTGAGCCGAACTGTCCTCGGGCCTTTCCGGCCGTTTCTGAGGGTCTCCGGCGCCCCTCCACCTCTGTCCACATGCGGTATTGCATACCATTGAAGTCAATGCGGAACAAATTATTTTCGTTTCCGTTGACTTCAATGGGGAAACTCGCTTTGATTCGCGAGTACTTTGGATTACGAGCATTCTCCTGGAACGGATTATGCTCGTAATCCAAGGGTCCACTGTAGATGCAAATGAGGGTGTTGTAATAGTAACTATTGTTCGTTTTTGTGCTGATGAACTAATATCAAATCTAGTGATCATAACAATGAATGTGTTCTGTTTTTAGGTCACCCCAAAACAAAAGCCTTTATTACACATGGGGGAACTAATGGAATATATGAAGCCATTTATCATGGTGTTCCTATGGTTGGAATGCCACTCTTTGCTGACCAGCCAGATAATATGATCCATATGAAGACAAAAGGCATGGCAGTTATAGTTGACATAAACAAAATGGAAAGCCAGGACCTGGTCGACGCAGTGAACACAGTCATCAACAATCCAACGTAAGACTTTTAATATTCCTTTGTAATAATCTATACACATCCACTACTTGATGGCCCTGTAATCAGTTTTTCATAAATTTGTTTATTACTGTTTTTCTGCCTACTGGTAGCATTCCCTATGAGCTTCTAAACCTCTCCTTTTCTCCCACACTTCTGTTTGTTTGGAACAAGCAGTCCACATTAGTTGTGGTTATGTGCTTTGCTCTATGCACACTACAAATCCCAGAGTCCCTAGTGCATCTTAGGAGTGAGAAAGAGAGGGTGGCTACGCTCCTACTCACAGTGAGACCATGGAGAACAAACGTAGCCACCCTCTAACATTAGGTTGAATCACGGCAGCAAAAAAGGGAATTTAGAAGTTTGGAGAAGACTGTGACCAACAGAAGGTACTTTGAGTTAAAAATATATATTTGAATGTAATATATTTTTTAACCAGAGTTTGTCACTTTAACCGCTTGCCGACCGCCTTGCGTATGAGTACGGTGGCAGAGCAGCTCTCCTGTGCCAGATCACGTACCTAGTACGTGATTCGCCACTTCCAGGTAGAGTGTGCATGCGGCACTTCATCTGTGTTGTGATTAGACCCAGCACAAGCCGAGCAGCGTGTCCTGGCCAATGGATGTCCCCTGACACCTGCTGATCTGCGATAAGGAACAAAGAAAAGAGCTCTGCCTATGTAAACAAAGCAGAGCTCTGTCCTGTCAGCGGGAATGTGCTGGATTTTGTTTCCCTGCAAAGCAAGGAATAAACTCCAACACATCCCTTAGTAATAACAGCACATAGTAAACACAAAAACACTGCTAAGGCACACAGTTAACCCTTTGATTGCCTTAGATTAACCCCTTCCTAGTCATTAGTACAGTGACAGAGCATATTTTTAGCACATATTTTTATTAGTGTCACTGGTTTCCAGGAAGTGTCAAAAGTGTCAGTTAGGTGTCAGATTGTCCGCTGCAATATCGCAGTCCCACTATAATTTGCTGATCGCCACCAATAATAGTATATAAAAAAAAATCCAGTATATATGCGATAGTTTGTAGATGCTATAACATTTTATGCAAACCAATCAATGTACGCTTATTGGGATTTTTTTTTCCTGGCCTGGTCAGGAAGGGGTGGTAGATCTTCTTCCGGAGGTCAAGTGGTTAAGATAATTTTAGGGCACACAAACCCAATATATTAAGCAATTTTTGGTAAAATATAAAAGAAGACGTGGCTAAGTAAATAGATGTCAAACATGGCAAGCCTTAAAATCGGATGCGCCAATGAAACAACAAACTAAGTACCCCAAATTTTCCATGGGCAGCACTTTAAAAGCCACTACAGGTCATCAGTTAATCGTGAATAATGGCCCTGGAATTATTGCTATCACTCTGACATGCTTATGGATATGTATTGTGTAGCACAATAAAAGTTCTCATATGTAGGTTCACCCCGATGTGCGTTTTTTCATTTGTATGCATGTGCTCAAAAAAATTTTTTTGGGGGGGGGGTTTAAGTGGTTTAGTGTAACTTTAGTTGTTTACACATTTTTCACCTAACTTTATTTTTATTACATAGAGGACCAAAAAGTCCTATGTATAACAGCATTTTGCAAGTACAGGTTCTCTTAATTAAGACATCAGGGATCTATTAGACCCCTGATTTCTCAGCTGCCTTCTACTGAAGCCAATGGAGCAAATATTATACTCCATTAGCTTCTTCCCAGCTAATCCCCGAGGTAAACTTCATGCACATCCCTCCTGTGTTTATTTTAGCTATGGAAGATTAGCAAAGGGATGTTCACTGGTATCTCTCACCTCTACCTGATGACACACACCAAGGGGTTCCCAAGGCTGCAGGTGGGACAGCAGAGCCTGGGAAACATAGCAGGGAACACTACAGTGTGTTGATGGAAGCGATTGGGGCAATTATATAGCCACCCAATTGCTTCCACCTGACATATTTGGGTGGCAGCAAAAAAGCTAAACTAAAGTCCACTGCAGGTCCCCAGGGCTTTTTTTATAATTTGCAAGTACGCACAGCTTATGTGCACATTATGGCAGACTTACCTGCCATAGCGTTCTTCTCTAGTGGTGCGATCTTCCTCATTGCTCTATTGCCACCGCTGATGTCTTTGCTCCATAGTCTTCCAAGTCTGGCATTACCGACCATACTAATTGGCTGTCCTTAAAAATGATGTAACTACTATGCATATGCACAGGAGTTAATTCATCCTGGCAACCATGACCTGCCAAGATTGTACAGGCAGAAAAGGAGATCATACAGACTATCTTCTGCACTTAGGCCCCTTTCACACTGCGTGGTAGCGGCGGTGGCGGTAAAGCGCCGCTATTTTTAGTGGTGGTTTACCGCTAATTTCGCGGCGGTATTCGGCCGCTAGCGGGGCGGTTTTACCCCCTGCTTGCGGCCGAAAAAAGGGTTTAAAAACCACCGCAAAGCACCTGTGCAGAGGTGCATTGCCGGTGGTATAGCCGCGGTTTACCATTGCTTTCAATGGGAAGGAGTGGTGGAGGCGCGGTATACACACCGCTCCTTCACCGCTCCAAAGATGCGGCTAGAAGGACTTTTTTTCCCGTTCTGCTAGCGCATCGCTCCAGTGTGAAAGCCCTCTGGCTTTTACACTGGAGAAACAGCAGCCGCTGTTTCAGGTCGGTTTGCAGGCGCTATTTTTAGCGCAATAGCGCCTGCAAACCACCCCAGTGTGAAAGGGGTCTTAATGTCTGTCCGCTAGCTTTAGTCATGCCTTGACCATTGATTCACACCTATGCTTTTTTAGTGCGTTTTTCAGAAATGCACCACAGTCCATTTAACATGGTTCCTATGGATCCAGTTCACATCTGTGCATTTTGAGCCAGTGCGTTTCTTGGAAAGGGTCAGTGACTTTTTTTCCTGCAGCAGATTGCGTTTTGCGTCTAATAGACTTCAATGGACCCACACCAAAAACGCAAATGTTGCATTTTTTATTTATTTTTTGCTAATTGGAAGGTATGACAACTTTGTCTATGAAGTGCGACAAAGTCGCATCAAAGTAGTGCAGGAATCTTTGTGTCCAAAGTCCCATGTTAGGGTTTGAGTTAAAGGTTAAATGTTAGGGTTAGGTTTAAATGTTAGGGTTAAGGCAAGGATTAAATGTTAGGGTTAGAGTTAGATTTAGCAGTAATTGTTAGGGTTATCGGTAAACGCTAGAGTTAGAACATTAACCCTAACAACCTTTAACCCTAACTCAAACCCCAACTCTAACCCTAACGTGACTTTAAACACATAAAGTTTCCTGCACTACATTAATGTGACTTGAGTGCCAGAGAGTGTAAAGTCGCATCAAAGTCACGCTCAATAAAAAGAACTGTCATATTTTCCTAGCTGCCAAAAAAAAAACCCCATCAAAAACGTGTGTTCAAAAACACAAAAAAAAAAAAAAGCACCAACTGCATAGATGTGAACTTGGCCTAAAGCTTTCATTCACTCCCCAAATTCTCTTGGATGAGATTATCAGGAAATTCACAGGATGGTAAGAGTACTTTTCTGCCTCAAGACAAGAAATATAGGGAACCCCATCGAAAGACTGGCCCTTTTTTAGTAGTTTAGGTAGTTCAGACAAAGGAGCAAGCTCTTCGCCTCCTCTATATATGAAAACTAATAGTACATTCACTTCTACACACCAAGCCTTCTTTGCTTAGTGTTTGTCCTTAGAGGCTCATTCTTGCTGTTTGTCTATAGCCAGACAATTCTTCAGTGGGGTGTGAACTAACACTTGGCTCTAGTCGCCATTAAGAGCCAGGTTTTAGCACTGGCTCTCCTTTTTCAATTTTCCATTGGCTTCCTTTTCTGTACACTTCATTAAGGGTACGGTACATGCCACTCCTCCAGTTAAACTACATTTCATGCTGTGAGACCTCAATCTGGTGCTTTTAGTACTTTAGAAACTTCTGTTTACTCTTTCCCCGTAGGCTGTCTTTTTAGCCATATGGCTTTATCTACCACTGTTTCTCATTGAATTGACCAGAAGATAGTTCAAGCATATTCTCTCAGACATTGAGAACCTTGTTTTCTAGTCAGTTCGCTCTATAATGCCGGGTACACATGATCGGAATTTCCGACAACAAAACCGTAGATCTTTTTCCAACGGATTTTCGCTCAAACTTGCCTTGCATACACACAGTCACACAAATGTTGTCGGAAATTCCGAACGTCAAGAACGCGGTGACGTACAACACTATGACGAGCTGAGAAAGCACAGGTGAATACCTCCAAACATGTAATGTCTCTAATCAGAGCTGCTCACCCACCCCTGCACGCCTGTTACATCAGGATGAGTGGTTGTGTCCGTACAGCCACTGTATGCTCATAGAGAAGCATGGACTCTTTGCACGCAGATGCAGGCAGCTCCGGTTGCATAAACAAGTAGTTTATTCACGCCGTTTGGGCCGCAACGCCCATTGCGAATGAGCCCTATATCTATGTAGCGGCCTCCACTCTCTCCCTCTATATAACAGTTCTTCTGGCTCTGGCTTTTGTCTAGGGGTACTCTGAAGGAGAGAGTGCGGGGTCACCACGCCAAGTCCCCCTGCAGATGTATGTGCAGTGAGAGACAATCCTCTTTTACCTTCGGGTCAGTGTTCTGCTTCTGGAGCCTCCTCCTGGTGGTTTCTTGAGCAATGTCTGCCAGAAAATGAGCCCCACACCAATAAAGTCCAACACTCCTTTATTCTTCCGATAACAGAGTAATGCACAGACAGTTGGACTCCCTCAACGAGTAGAACAGACAGAGGGGTGTGGATACGAGTAGGCCCAGACACAATGAACTCTCCACTTTCCTTCTTGAAAGTGGGTTGCGGTCTCCAATCAAGGGGAAATATCCTTCCAGGCGGTCTCCGGTGGAGGCTCACCCGTCACTGGCGATATGCTGCACCAGGTCTTCAAGCAAGTACCCCCTCCGGGTCCATTACGCCTCTGGATTCGGGTACCCACTCCCGGGGTCCCCTTGGATCTCCTTCCCTCGCCAAAGGTGCCTGGGATGGAACACGACCTCCGAACGTCCTCCAGGCCTGGGCCGCCTAGAGGACCGACACGAACCACCGCCCTCAGGCTGAAGGTGCCTGGGACTCAACCCCGTGACAAAGATGGCCGGCCCTTTTATACCCTCTCCCAGCAAGCACGGCGGGTTCCTCGCCCCATCATACCACTGCCGAGGGAGGACAAAAAGGGGTACGGCACACAGTAATGGTTCAACCCCAGCCCAAGGCGACAGCGCCACCCGCTGGGCTGCAGGGAACTGCACATTACTGGTGTCTCTGCCAGTTTAAATACACAGTGAAAGTGCATGCCCGCTACATCTATTAAACACTTTTTTTTTTTTATCTTTTTTATTACATTTTTCAGATTATGCATACAATTGTAACCCACGCAAGGGGCAAAATATCCATTAAACACTTTGATGAATATCCAATCGAAAATAACCATTTGAAAAAATGGGATAAGTTCCCAACAGGAACAAGTGCAAAAGTGTCTTTACTGTCTTTCCAATGATTAATCTGTTTATGTATATCATTACTGTTATGAAATTGTGATATTTATTACAAATGTGGGTCAATTTCAGGTATAAAGAAAATGCCTTGAGGATATCCCGTATCCATCATGACCAGCCAGTTAAACCGCTAGACAGAGCTGTTTTCTGGATAGAGTTTGTCATGCGTCACAAAGGAGCGAAGCATTTGCGTCCAGCTTCACATGATTTAACCTGGTATCAGTACCACTGCTTGGATGTCATTGGAGTCATGTTGGTCTGTCTTTTCATTATTCTTTACATCACTGTCAAGATCTTCTTATTCCTTTTCAGAAAATGCCGTCCAACCAAGAGAAAACAAAAAAAGCACTGACAGGATGAGTAGTACTATTGTATCTAGAAAATAGTGGTTCTATTTCGATTTTTTTATATGATTAATAAAAGTCTAGCGCAAAAGATAGTAATGTAAATTGTATTTTCATAGCTACATTTTTACTACTGCCAAGCATTATACAAATGTGTATGAAGGACTACTGTAGCAAATCTACAAAACTGTCAAAGGATGTCCACTCACAATTGGCATTAATGGATTACTTTTTTGGGGGACTCTGATGAATTAATATCCACGCACAAGTTCCTAGGTGCTGGGTGTAGGTGACACGGAGAGTATCAATAGTGTAAGCAACCACAGGTGATTCAGCCCATCAACCTCCCCTCTTAAGTAGAATATCAGATCTGGGTTGACTGGGCTTCTAAAATAAACATGTAATGAGAGAAATATTGGACAGACATTACTGACCTCGTTCGAAAAATGTTAGTTGCCCGGATGTCTCTGGCCTCAATACTTTGAATGAGCCAGGACTACCATGCAGCTAGTCAAGTGAAAAGAAAGTCAGAACTCCAGGTCCTAATACTTGTTCTATGTCAGTGACCCATAAAAAAAGGCTTACGATCAGAATCGTAGCCACATAACTATTATTTTTAAAAGGAGAGTTCAACAATAGCATCCTACTCATTTGCTCAGTACGGGCTACCTTATTCCTCATTCACATGGGTGTAATACAGCATACACCCATGCAAGGGCTGTGTTTACCCACACGGATGCACAGGTGTTTTTGTGCCTTCCCATGCGTTAAGTCCCATTCATGTCAGTTGGGACACAGCGGCTGCATGGACAGAGCGGCTGCTGCCAATTTGACAGCTGTGTACATGCAGGGCCTTGAATGCACACTGTCTGTATTTGGGACTATGCATCTGCACAACTGTCATATTGGAACCAGCAACTGTGTCTGTGCAGTCGCTGCGTCCTAATTAACATAAACTGCACTGCCTGAATGGGGATGCACAGAATACCTGTGCATCCTCCTTGTGCAGGCAAACAGGGCCCGCACATGGGTGTTCGCTGTAATACGCCCATGTAAACGAGGTCTTAGGGCCTGTGTTGACAGGCTGTGGGATTGTTTTAACGCCATTAGTTTGACAAGCTTCTCAGATCATTCAGAAAGTGCATTTGACCTGCAGTTGAATTTGTTCTGATCTGCATTTGACTTGCTTCAAGCAGGTTTATATTTCCAAAAACCTTTAAGGGAATGGAAAACCCATCTTATGCAAATAAAAGTCCCTCAACAAAGGTAATCTGTTATGAGATAAAGCAGGCTGCCATTGCCAAACTCCCCTATGCTAGTTGCTTGTTTGTCTTGCTGGTCTTTTGCTTGGATGCTATCTGCATCACTGACCTCAAACAACAACACAGATCAGGAATTCCACCTTCACTTGCCGAAAAATTGCCCTTGGTCAGCGAGTTAAAGCATTAAAACCATTGAATAAGAACAACAAACAGGTAACTGCCATTTTCAGAATGTGGTTAGTAATGGCTGCCCACATTATTCAGCTATGACAGGTTTCTTTTAGATAGATATACTTAAAGCGGAGTTCCACCCAAAAGTGGAACTTCCGCTTTAAGCACTCCTCGCCCCCTTACATGCCACATTTGGCATGTCATTTTTTTTGGGGGGGGAGTGGGGCTTTGTTAGGAGTGGGACTTCCTGTCCCACTTCTTCCTTCCACCTACGGGCCGCCTAGGCGGCGACTCCTCGCCCCCTAGGCGACCCCTCCCTCCAGGCGATCTCCTGGGACACGTGACAGGTCCCAGAAGATCGCCTGTCCACTCTGAGAGCGCAGTGCGACTCACGCATGCTCAGTGCATGCCAGGCCAGGCCATAAAAATCCTGAAACTCCGCTTTAATTACTTATTTGATCTCACTATATTTAAAACAACACTCTAGTACGTACAAAAATTATAATGTGACTTACGATATCTTTTTTTTATCTGTCACACCATTTTAATGGCTTCGATAGCATTGCGTCAGAAATCTCACCTGCATTTTTGTTTAGGGTCATGTCATCGGAAAGCGTTAGAATGGACCTAGCTTCAGAGATATGCTAAGTAATGTGTAAGCCCTCGAATACAGGCTTCAGTATGTGAAAACAATGTACCGTATATACTCGAGTATAAGCCGAGTTTTTCAGCACATTTTTTTGTGCTGAAAATGCCCCCCTCGGCTTATACTCGAGTCACCTTTTTGCGCCTGATCTCCCGGACTTTGGGGACCCGGTACTGGCCGGCCGTAGGTCTCCTGTACCCCAGACTTGGCACACATGTAGCCCCACTCTTCCTCTATAAGTTTGCAAACTTTTTGTCCGGGGGACTTACAGCCGGGGAGTACCGATTTTTCAAAACCGGGCACCCCTTCCATAGACTCCCATGTTAAATGGTAATTTCTCCGGTGACTTTGGGGACTCGGTACCGGACGGTCGTAGGTCCCTGAACCCGGAATTTGGCACACATGTAGCCCCATTTCTCCTCTAAATGTGTGCAAAGTGTGTTGTCTGGGGACCTACAGCAGGGGAGCACTGATTTTTCAAATCCGGGCACCCCTTCTGTAGACTCCCATGTTAAACGTCAGTCTAGGCATGGACACAGTGAGGCATGCAGATGGACACCCTAGGCTTATACTCGAGTCAATACGTTTTCCCAGTTGTTTGTGGTAAAATTAGGTGCCTCGGCTTATATTCAGGTCAGCTTATACTCGAGTATATACGGTATATAGAAAACGTTTACAAATTATTTGTTAAGCTTTCACCAAACTTCAAGCAGCTTTTTTGAAGCCTTTAAAGTGATTCTAACGCTTTGCTTTTTATTTTATGAAAATAACAAACATGTCATACTTACCTGTTTTGTGCAGTGATTTTTGCACAGAGCAGCCCCGATCTTCCTCTTCTTGGGTCATACCGGAGCTCATCCTTATTGCTGATTAGCACGAGCATTGCAGTACAACTAACTGTCTTCCTTGTGCTGCTTCTTCCTTTCCAAATCAGGATTCCGCTTTACAGGACTGCAAGAGACTAAAATATGGTACTTGCACTGCTTGTGTTAAAATATTTTTTTTAACTATTAATGAATAAATTGCTGGGTCTTTCTGCAAGCCAACTAAGAGATCTCATGTATATTATACACTTTTGTTTTCTGAAAACTCTTGCATTGCTAATTTGATAGATCATATTAACTTTATGTGTCAACAATTAATTCTTTAAGATTTGTTAATAAAATGTCTTTAATAAACTATATAAAAAAACACATGCACAATGGCATCTTTTTTTTTTATGTACTGAAAATGCATGCAGGAACCTTGCTTTCAGCACAGCTTTCTTGAAGCTTTTAAAGAGACCTTCAGCTCTAGTTTGAGCATGTTCAACAGATCATAATAAGAGTGCTGTCACTTTAAAGCAATATTAAACCCCAAAGCAAAAATTCATTTTATTGCATGCTACCAATCCTTGGATGGAGTGTCTGCATTATTTTTCTTTTTTAGACTTTCTTCTATTTTCACCTGGTGATCTGGCTAGTAATGCACCTCCTGGATTAGAGTGCTTACACTCTGGATGAAGAAAAACATGGGGCACCTTTGGACAGCAGCAATGTCGGCCTAGGGGGAGGGGAGTGTAAAGGGCCAAATATCGGCCGGTTCAATTGAAACCAGCCGACATTTGGACCATGTGTCAAGCAGCCGGGCGGCCAGCTTCTGTCGAAGGGGCATGACCGAAAAAGGTCTGCCGATCAGCGCTCTCAACCAATGGCTGAGAGCACTGACGGCTTTGTTCTGGGGGTGGGGCATGTCCCTGTCAGAACACAATAGCTTAGCAGTCGAGATCGCTGTACTAACATCACATAGTTAGTACACCAGCTCCTCAGGTACTAGGCTTTAGATGGGAATAGCAGATTTAGATACAGAAATTGAAGCCAAACTGCAGTTACAGCAACAGTTTTGTTCCTTTTGGGATAACGTTTTTACAGGAATAAATAAAAGCTGATTATCATATGCACCCCTTTCAGTGTTAAATGGTTTGTCTCAACACACAGATGCATCTGCAGGACAGCTTGTTTTGTTGAAAAACCGACCAAGTGAAAAGCATAAAAACCTAAAATTTAAAACGAATGCAGCCATCACATCTAAGAATTGGTTAGCTGCAATATAATAAATGTTTGCTTTTGGGTTTAATGCTGCTTTAACCACTTCAATACCATGTACTTATACAGCTTCCTGCCCAAGCCAATTTTGAGCTTTCAGCACTGTCGCAATTTGAATGACAATTGCGCGGTCATGCTACACTGTACCCAAACAAATTTTTTATCATTTTGTTCCCACAAATAGAGCTTTCTTTCGGTGGTATTTGATCGCCTCTGCGATTTTTATTTTTTGCACAACAAATAAAAAAAGAGCGAAATTTTTTAAAAAAACTAAGTTTTTCTTTGTTTCTGTTAATTTTTTTTGTAAATAAGTACCTTTTCTACTTCAATGACGGGCACTGATAAGGTGGCACTGAAGGGCACTGATAAGGCGACACGGATGGGCACCGATGAGGTGGCACTGATGAGGTGGCACTGATGGGCACTGATGATGGGCACTGATAGGCGGCACTGATGGGCACTGATATGTGGCACTGGTATGCGGCACTGATGGGCACTCATAGGTGGCATTGATTGGCACTCATAGGCGGCACTGATTGGCACTCATAGGCGGCACTGATTGGCACTCATAGGCGGCACTGATGGGCGGCACTGATGGGCACTTATGGGTGGCACTGATAGGTGGCATGGACGGGCACTGATAGGTGGGCACAGATTGGCACGGATGGGCACTGATAGGTGGCACTAATGGACACTAGTAGGTGGCATTGGTGGCACTGGTGCCCAGCAATGCCAGCCACCACACATTGTGAAAGTGCCAGTCAGTGCCCATTTGTGGGCACTGATTGGCATATTTTTTTAATGTTTTTATTTTATTTATTTCTTTTTACTACATGTGGATGGCCATGGGGGCCATCCACATGATTGGGGCTTCCCTGGTGGTTCTGGGGGGCTTCCCTGGTGGTCTAGTGTGGGTATCCGAGGGGGGGCTGCGCTGATAAACAATCAGCGCGAACCCCCCCTGTCAGGAGAGCCGCCGATCGGCTCTCCTCTACTCGCGTCTGTCAGACGCGAGTGAGGAAGAGCCGATCAACGGCTCTTCCTGTTTACATTGTGATCAGCCGTGATTCGACACGGCTGATCACGTGGTAAAAAGCCTCCGACGGAGGCTTCTTACCGAGATCAGTGTAGCGGTGGGTCAGACTGACCCACCGCTCCACCGATCGCCGCGATGCGCGACCCCCCCCAGGCGCGCGGCGGCTGTTATCCCGCAGGACGTCATATGACGTCCAGGGTGGATAACAGAACCACTTCCCGGACGTCAATCTGCTATTGACTGGGCGGGAAGTGGTTAAATAAGCTGCTAACAGTTCAACAAGTATTCATTAGTGCTGATCAAAGAAGTACTAACCAACATCTCAGTCAGTAAAAGGGTCCGCATGACAGCCAGGGATCCAACAACTTTTCCAGAAACAGGGGTCAGACATGGCAGCCTCAATGCTTTCCTAATGCAGTCTCTCACAAAATTTTCACCAGTGGAACCCTCTAAAGGAGAAGTTAATTTTTATGAAAAAAAAAAAGGAAAACAATTTTTTTTTTTTTTTAATGAGCCTGCAGAGCATTGCACCTGCAATCAGCAGATTGTGGGTGCAATGTCAGGCTCCTTCAGACACTTAGTATAACTGTCTGGCCCATACCTCCTGTACAGGGAGACAGGGTTACTGAAGTCCAAAAAAAAAAACCAAGGAACTACAACGGCGCCCTTGCAGTTTTCTGAGACCTACAAACCATCTGCTGCTGTGGGAGATGTTTATCGTTCATTCATACACAGATCTCCACACAGCCGCATTGTTTCTGAACTGTAACAGCAGGTGCGGGAAGAGGAACCCCCCTCTGCTGTCACAATGAGGCATCATGGGGGTGCAGGCAGGTGCTTTAGTAACACATTACACCTAGAATATGGGTGTAACGTGTTACTAAAAGTTAACTTATCCTTTAAGGCCTGCTGAATTCGGCCCACCAGGCCATTTCATGTGGCCCTTGCACTCAGGGCTTTTTTTAGCCGCAATGTTGCAGAACTCCGATCCTCTGTTTACCACTGCCACTTGCATACACAGAAGCCTTCTGTCATTACAAGGACAGTTTTTCTCTCCGTGGCTCTCACAGATCTCTGCCTGAACTGTACTCATGGTGTGGACAAGGAAGATGCAGATGTAGGTGCAGTGTGGTCACAAGTGGGATGGGAGATCATGTTGTAGGCTGCACTGTGATCCCCCTCTGTGCCTGGGTGCACAGAGGGGGACAATGAAAAAGAGAGTGGCAGGACGGCCTACACTGGTGGGAGGTATAGTGCCTTGAAAACATATTCATACCCCTTGACATTTTCTAAATTTTGTCATGTTACAACCAAAAAATTTATGTAGACCAACACAAAGTGCCACATAAATGTGAAGTGGAAGGAAAATTATAAATGTTTTTTAATATCAGAAAAGTGTAGCATGCATTTGTATTCAGCCCTCTTTACTCTGATACCCCTAACTAATATCTAGTGGAACCAACTGCCTTTAGAAGTCACCTAATTAGTAAATTATGTCCACCTGTGTATCTCAGTATAAATACAGCTGTTCTGTGAAGCGCTCAGAGGTTTGTTAGAGAACCTTGGTGGACAAACATCATGAGGGCCAAGGAACACACCAGACAAGTCAGGGATAAAGTTGTGGAGAAGTTAACCACTTGCCGGCGGCTGGCCGTCATATGACATCCTCAGCTTTGTGGGGGTATATCTGAATGATGCCTGAAGCTACAGGCATCATTCAGATATCGGCTTTTTCCTACACCATATGAATGATCATAGCGGCTGGCCAGCAGCTTGATCGTTCTTACAGGCAGCGAGAGGGGACGTCCCCCCCTCCCACCGCCCTTCGGTGCTTTTACCGACTCACCTCTGCGATCTGTGAGTCGGAGAACGGATCCGCCCAAATGTTCACCATAGAGATTTCCGGCAGACCAGATGGTCGCCGGAGTCTCTATGATCGTCGGAGGCCGGGCGCGATGTTATGACATCACGCCCGGTCTCTGCATTAAAAAAAATAGGATTTTTTGTACTCACCGTAAAATCCTTTTCTCTGTCATCCATGGACGGACACAGCCCCTTAATTCTTGACAGTTGGGTTATGTTCCTGTTCTATAGGAGTGGACTATACATGTTACTTTAACAGAGTTGAACAGCCCCGCCCAGGGGGCGGTCCCTCCAGACATAACCCTCTGCCCTGCAGTCAGCAGCTCAGTTCGTAAAAAGCAGTACAAAACAAAAAAGGAGGGGTGGGTGCTGTGTCCGTCCATGGACGACAGAGAAAAGGATTTTACGGTGAGTACAAAAAAATCCTATTTTCTCTTTTCGTCCATGGACGGACACAGCTCCTTAATTCTTGACAGTTGGGACATCCCAAAGCAGTGTCAAAAAAACAAGGGGTGGGAACAGCAATCAAAAAAACAATTTCACCCCAAACAAGCAGAGCTCCTCAACGGAGGAGTTGCAACCTCAAACAGCCGCCTGCAAAACTTTGCGGCCAAAGCTAGCATTCGAAGATGCACTCGCATCAACTTTGTAAAATTTTGAGAAAGAGTGAACTGACGACCAGGTCGCCGACTTACACACTTGAGATACAGACGCTTGATGTCGGAAAGCCCAAGAGGCACCAATAATCCTGGTTGAATGCGCCGTGACAGGAAAGGGAGGCGCCCGCCCCTCAAGGGCATAGGCCTGGACGACGGTCTGCCTGATCCACCGAGAAATGGTGGCCGACGAAGCCGCCAGGCCCTTCTGCGGACCAGACACTGACACAAACAGTGAGTCAGACTTCCGGAATGGAGCCGTAGCAGACAGGTACACCCGCAAGGCACGTACCACGTCTAAAGAATGCAGCGTAACCTCCTTGGAATGAGATGGCCGAGGACACAAGGATGGAAGTATAATGTCCTCATTCAGGTGAAAGGCCCAAAACCATCTTCGGAAGGAAGGAAGGCTGTGAGCGCAGCACCACTTTATCCTTATGGAGGACCAAATATGGGGACTTGCAAGACAAGGCCGCTAATTCAGAAACCCTCCTGACGCATGTGATGGCTACCAGGAAGGCCACCTTCTGAGAGAGCGTCAAAGGAGGAATTTCCCTGATGTTCTCAAAAGGAGGTTTCCGAAGCGCCGAGAGCACCAGATTCAAATACCACGGAGGTAGTGGTTGTCACACTGGGGAGCCACATGTCGGACCCCTTGCACAAACATACTCAGAAGTGAATGAGCCGCCAGGGGTCGCTGAAAGAAAACAGCTAAGGCTGAAATCTGCCCCTTAATGGTGGTTAAGGCAAGTTTCTGATGTACTCCGCGCTGTAAAAACAGCAGGATCCTGGAAACCGAATAAGCCCGTGGACGCTACTCCATCTCCTCACACAGAGATGTAGACTCTCCACGTACGATGGTAGATCTTTTCCCGAGAAGAAGACTTCCGTGCCCTCAGCATGGTTGAAATGACCGAATCCGACAGGCCTCGGTCTCTTAGTACCTGGCTTTCAATAGCCATGCCATTAAAGCCAGCGACTGTAAAGCAGGATGAAGAATGGGACCTTGCGAGAGAAGGTCCTCCCACATTGGCAGTCGCCAGGGTACATCCACCACTAGGCGCACAAGGTCGGCGTACCAGGGACTCCTGGGCCAATCTGGGGTGATTAGAATCACTGGAATTCCCTCGGTCTCTACTCTGCAGAGTAGACGAGGAAGCAACTTCAGTGGGGGAAAGGCATAAATTAGTCGATACTGACCTCACGGGGCCACCAACACGTCTTACACGTCTGCCTAGGGATCTCTGGACCTGGCCACGAACCTCGACACCTTGCGATTGAGTCGAGAAGCCAGAAGATCCATGGCTGTCGTGCCCCATCTCCAGCAAAGGAGTTGAAAAACCTCCGGATGTAACGACCATTCCCCTTGGTCCAGCATCTGGCGACTCAGATAGTCCGCCTGCCAGTTTTCCACGCCCGGAATGTAAACTGCCGATAGGGCGGGCACGCTCCTTTCGCCCACCGCAGGATGTGAGCGACCTCTGACGCTGCAGCCGAGCTTCTTGTTCCTCCTTGATGGTTGACGTATGCCACAGCCGTGGGGTTGTCCGACTGGATCCTGACTGGACGCCCTCTTAGCCTCTGTGACCACTTGGAGAGGCACAGCCTGATCACCCGGAGTTCCAGGACATTGATCGGCAGTTGGGATTCATTTGGAGTCCAGCGGCCCTGGGCTGCCTGAACCCCCCAGACTCCCCCCCCAATCGGTCAGGCTGGCGTCTGTCGTGATCACAGTCCAATGAAAGGGGAGCACGACTTCCCGGCCCGAAGAGCCGGGGATCTCAGCCACCAACTCAGAGAGGTCCTGACAAGATGACGGAGATTTGTTCCATTTGGAGAGAATCTCCTTCTGCAAGACCCGAGTGTGGAATTGGGCATATGATACCGCTTCGAAAGAGGCTACCATGAGGCCCAGGACTCGCATGCAAAAACGGAGAGATGACAATTTGCGGGATGTGAACAACTTCACCGCAGTCTGGAGTGTCTGCAACTTTTCCAAAGGAAGAAAGACTGGCCTCTGAGGAGTCCAGAATCAGCCCCAGGTACTCTAGGCGCTGGGGCGGTACTAACACCGACTCCTGGAGTTTCAGTATCCAACCAAACTCCCAGAGGGTCTGACTGGCTATAGACACGTCCTCCTCTAATACTGAGCTTGAAGCAGCTCTCAGAAGAAGATCGTCCAAGTAGCCCACGATAGCAATGCCGCGCTGTCTCAGCAAAGCTAAAATCGGGGCGAGCACCTTGGTGAAAACTCTTGGTGCCAACGCTAGGCCAAAGGGAAGAGCCACGAATTGATAGTGGTCTTCACCAATCGCAAAGCGCAGGAACCTCTGATGCCTGACGCAGATGGGGACATGCAAGTATGCGTCCCTGATATCCAAGGAGGCCAGGAAGTCCCCCGGATGGAGCGCAGCAACCACCGAACGAATCGATCCATCCGGAACTTTTGAACCTTTACAAAGGCATTGAGGGCCTTGAGGTCCAAGATTGGACGGACTCCATCCTTTTTTGGGACCACAAACTGATTCGAGTAAAAACCCTGAAACCTGTCCTGTGGTGGGACGGGTATGATTACCCCGCACCTCAACAAGTCTTGCACTGCCCCCAGCAGGGCAGTCCGACGAGCCGGCAGGAGAGGCAGATTTGAGGGAAAGAATCTGTTTGGTGGACAAGAAAGAAACTATCTTGTACTCTGAAGTGACCACATCGCAGACCCACTGGTCGGAGAGCAGGGAGGTCCACCGAGCTGCAAACCCGCAAAGCCGTCCTCCCCCACCCAGGAGTCGGGCAGGGGCAAAACTTCATGCGGTAGCAGACTTGTTTGCTGGCTTGTTGGGCTTGCGCACCCAGGGACGCTTCTGTCCCCCAGCTGGACCTTTGTCCCCTTGGGAGGGTCTGCCAGCAAGTCCTGACTGACAAAAATACCGCTTCTGTGTGGGAAAGGAGGGCCCTGGCTTACGGCGCGGCACCTTCCCTTTAGTGGACTGAGGGAGAAGTGTGCTCTTACCTCCAGTGACATCCTTAATGATGTCGCCCAGTGAGGCACCAAAAAGCCTCCCACCTTTGAAAGGCAAATCTGCCAGAGTTTTCTTGGAAGCTTGGTCAGCGGACCAGCATTTCAGCCATATCAGGCGGCGCAATACCACCGCAGATGCGGAGGCCCTGGAGATTAAAAGGACCGCATCCAAGGTTGCATCACAGACGTACACAAGTCCCTGTACCAACTGTTCGGCCAGTGACACGCATTCTGGAGGGAGCTGATGCTCCTCCACAGTCTGGTGCAATATTTTAGCCCACTCAGTGAGTGTCTGGGACACCAAGGTGGCAGCCAATATAGGCCGCAATGCTGACCCCAGCATGGTGAACATGGAGCGGCTCACCGCTTCGGACTTCCTATCAGTAGGGTCCTCTACTGGGATAGTGGTTACTTTAGAGACCGGGGGGGGGGGGGGGAGTCAACGACCGGAGGAGAAGCCCATTTTTTCAAAAGGCTCTCTACAAATGGGTAACGGACCGCCATGCTCTGAGGGACCGCAAAGGACCTCTGCGGCCATTCCCATTCCTTATCTATGTGAACCTGTCAAAGAAATCAACATAAGGAAAAACCTTAACAGAGCGGGTCGGTTTGTGCGACCCAAAAGGGACAGACCCTGCAGTGAAAGTCCCAGCTGTATCTTCCAGCTTGAGAGTGTCCCTCACAGCATTGATAAGTGCACTCACAAGTTCCCTGTCTTGACCTGACCCGGACGAGGAGTCCTCCTCACTGGGAAGGTCCTGGTCCGCCTCTTCTGAAACACCAGAACCTGGGTCCTGAGCCGCAGCCAGGCCCGAGTCTGAGTCAGAACACTCCCCAGGCGAAGGCGGTGGGAGGGGGGGCTTAGTACCCCCCCTTACGCCGCTTCAACCCTGGCAACAAATGACTCCAGGACTGCCGACAAAGCGTCCATGGGAACCGCAGGGGCACTGGTTGCTGCCTCTGGAATGTTTGGGGAAAAAACGCCAGCTTCTGAATCCATATTGCCCACTGACAGCCCTTAGGGACTTAGTCAAGACACCTGACACAAAAATTGTCCACCCACCTTGCGGCACTGACCGGGGGAGTTACCCAGGGAACTCACTACCCAGCAAGAGACTGTTCAGCGCCACTGCCCGCTCTCTATCCACACACAGCGTGTGACTGAGGAACTCTGAGTTGAATTGCGCCGTTCAGGAAGCCAGCCAACACTAGAGGCCAAAAGCCACTCCAAAATGGCCGCCGGGTGCCTCAGAGAAAAGCGCGCGGACCACAAGAAAATGGCCGCCCGCAATGCAGACCTGCATCACAGCTCGGCCACGGCAAAATGGCGCCCAAACAAGCGAGGTGGACGAGAAGGCCGCAGCGGAGGCTTCCAAAGAAAATAACTACCCCCCCAGAGAGCAGGCCTGGACACCCCCCAGCCGGGACCTGGAGCCCCCCCTACAGGTATTCCCCGGTCGCAGCGAGCCCCGTGAGGGGAGGAGGAAAAAGGGTGACAGAGGGAGAGAGGGGAGGGAAGGAGAACCCCCTAACGACCCCCTTAGGAATGCCCAGCTGTTCCATCCCACCGAGGCAGGAGAAACTGTACTTACCTGTCCTTGCGAGGACCTGCTGGTGAGTTCCTGACAGACCTACAACCGAGCAGTACGGAGTAGCTGTCGGCCCGGTCCACTGTGACTGAGACAGCAAGCAGCCCAGTCATATGTGAACCCTGGAGCAGAAGCTCACCGGCCACCCCTGGAGCCATGGGGTATGTCGTGGCCGACCCAGCGCGTAGCTAAGACCTGCTCACGCTCGATGGCCGAACTGGGGTACTACAAGGATCTATATTATCCAGCCTGTCACCCAGCCGGCAGTTGATAGATTTCTTAAAATAAAATCATAAAATAATAACAATTTCTTCCGGACCCTGGGCCCAAAGGGAGCCAGGTCCTTCTCCTCTACTAGGCAGAAAAAACTGAGCTGCTGACTGCAGGGCGGAGGGTTATGACAAGAATTAAAGTGGATGTAAACCCAAAATGTTTTTTTTTTTTTTGCTGTCACAATGTAGAGCAGGGATATGCAATTAGCGGACCTCCAGCTGTTGCAAAACTACAAGTCCCATCATGCCTCTGCCTCTGGGTGTCATGCTTGTGGCTGTCAGAGTCTTGCAATGCCTCATGGGACTCGTAGTTCTGCAACAGCTGGGGGTCCGCTAATTGCATATCCCTGATGTAGAGTATAAGATTTCCTATCATTTGTGCCTGGTCTTGCTACAAAGAGTTAATCCAGCTCTGAGCAATCCTCTTTTATTGTTCAGTGAGATAAAACGGACAAACAGAGTTACCTTTGTTGGTTCCGCCCCCTTGCTTTGAGTGACAGGTTATTTACATATCTCATGCACTAGCTTTAGACAGGCATTATTTTTTAATTCCCACTCCCACTCCTTTTCTGAAGTCATGTGGTTACTTTTCTGGATTTTGACTGGATGTTAGTGATCATAGCACAGGAGAAAATGCATGTTGACAAGGGGAGTGTAGAGGTGGGCAGGGAGTCTACTGACATCACGACTCCACCCACCGAGCTCCAGACAACAGATCCACCCACAGAATCTGCAGTTTTTCAGTTCCTATAACAGACAGAGGGGAGACATTTGACAGATAAGGATACATGCAGGAGGCATCTATATCCTTATAGATCAGCACTATGGCAGTAGTTTAGAAAGGATGAGAGTAGGTTTACATCCACTTTAAGGAGCTGTGTCCGTCCATGGACGAAAAAGAAATGACGCCACCTCAGCTGGGAAGCCAAGATCGTTTTTTTTTTATTTCAGGCTTCCCAGCCTAGAGGTGAGATGTGGGGTCTTATTGACCCCATATCTCACTGTAAAGAGGTCCTGTCATGCCATATTCCTATTACAAGGGATGTTTACATTGCGAGAGCAATAATTTTAGTCCTAGACCTCCTCTGTAACTCAAAACATGTAACCAGTAAAAAAAATTAAAGCGTCGCCTATGGGGATTTTTAAGTACCGAAGTTTGGTGCTAAAAAAAAAAAATTGGGCTAACTTTACTTTTTTTTTTTTTTTAAAGCAAAAAAAAAAAAAACACGTTTGACAATTTGCTGCGCAAATGCTGCACGACATAAAAAGTTGCAATGGCCGCCATTGTATTCGCTAGGGTCTCTGCTAAAAAAAACATATATAATGTTTGGGGGTTCTATGTAATTTTCTAGCAAAAACCGTAAAATCCTTTTCTCTGAGTCCATGGACCGACAAAGCTTCTCCATTGACAAAGTGGGTATTATCCGTTAATTAGGAGTGACTAGGCAGAAAAACTTGTAAAAAGTGTTGCATCACACCTTCTACAGTCCCGCCCAGGGGGCGGACCCCCCGGGTATATCCTCCCAGTCTGCATATCGCAGATCAGTTCGTCAAAAAGCAGTACAAACTTAAAAGGAGGGGTGGGTGCTGTGTCGGTCCATGGACTCAGAGAAAAGGATTTTACGGTGAGTAAAAAATCCTATTTACTCTTTCGTCCATGGACCGACACAGCTTCTCTATTGACAAAGTGGGACGTCCCAAAGCAGTGTCAGAGAAAAAAACGAGGGGTGGTAACAGCATAAAAACAAACTTCACCCCAAAACACAAAACAGCACTCCTCCAACGGAGGAGCTGCAACTCTAAACAACCGCTTGCAAAACCTTGCGGCCGAAAGAGACATCTGAAGATGCACCTACATCAACTTTGTAGAATTTTGTGAGTGTGAGCGGACGACCAAGTCGCCGCTTTACATAATTGGGAAACAGACACTTGATGTCGGAAAGCCCAAGAGGCACCTCTTGCCCTGGTCGAATGCGCCGTGACCGGAATGGGGGGGCACTTGACCCTTTAAGGCATAAGCCTGGATTACTATCTGTCGGATCCACCTAGAGATGGTGGCCGATGAGACTGCTTGGCCCTTCTTGGGACCAGCCACCGAAACAAACAGTGAGTCTGACTTCCGGAACAGGGAAGTAGCAGATAGGTATACTCTCAAAAGCTCGGACAACGTCCAAGGAACGCAACGCCGACTCCTTAGGATTCGACGGATGAGGACACAAGGATGGAAGTACAATGTCTTTGTTGAGATGAAAAGCCGAAACGACTTTCGGAAGAAAGGAAGGCTGCGGCCGCAGCACCACCTTATCCTTGTGGAAAATCAAATAGGGAGCCTTGCAGGACAAGGCTGCCAGCTCAGAGACTCGTCTAACTGACGTAACAGCCACCAAAAAGACCACTTTCTGAGAAAGTGTCAACAGGGGAATATCTCCAATATTCTCGAACGGCGCCTTCTGAAGCACCGAGAGGACCAGGTTCAAGTCCCACTAAGGTAGCGGGGGACGGACAGGAGGGGCCATATGTTGAACCCCCTGCACAATGTACTCACGAGAGAGTGAGCCGCCAGGGGTCGCTGAAAAAAAGACAGCCAGGGCAGATATCTGTCCCTTAAATCGTACTTAAGGCAAGCCTTTGGTCCACCCCATGCTGTAAAAACAGCAGGATTCTGGAAACCAAATAAGTACGCGGATGCCATTTCATTTCCTCACACCTGGAGATGTAGGCCTTTCAAGTGCGGTGATAAACCTTCCTAGAGGACGGTTTTGGAGCACTTCTTATCGTAGAGATTACTGAATCTGACAGGCCCCGGTCTCTCAGTACCTGGTTTCTCAACAGCCATGCCGTTAAAGCCAATGACTGTAAAGCAGGATGGATTATGGGACCTTGCGATAGCAGGTCCTTCTGCAGTGGTAGGCGCCAGGGGACGTCTGCTACCAGATGTACTAGATCGGCGTACCAAGGACGCTGAGGCCAATCTGGAGCGATTAGGATCATTGGAATTCCCTCTGTCTCCACTCTGCGGAGCAGAAGAGGAAGAAGCCTTAAGGGAGGGAAGGCATAGATTAGCCGATACTGACCCCACAATGCCACCAACGCATCCGTTGCGTCTGCCCATGGGTCTCTTGACCGGGCCACAAACCTCAATACCTTACGATTGAGTCGGGAAGCCAGAAGATCTATGTCTGGTGTGCCCCATCTTTGGCAGAGGAGTTGGAACACCTCCGGGTGTAAGGACCATTCGCCCTGGTCCAGCATCTGGCGGCTCAGGTAGTCCGCCTGCCAGTTTTCCACACCCGGAATGTACACGGCCGACAGTGCCGGTATGCTCCTCTCTGCCCACTTCAGGATGCGAGCGATCTCCGATGCTGCAGCTGAGCTTCTTGTTCCTCCCCGATGATTGACATATGCCACTGCTGTGGCGTTGTTTGACTGGATCCTGACTGGACGCCTTTGCAGCCTCTGAGACCATTTGAAGAGGCACAGCCTGATCGCCCGGATTACCAGGACATCGATCGGCAGGAGGGCTTCCTCTGGGGTCCAGCGACCTTGCGCCGACTGAACACCCCAGACTCCCCCCCAACCTGTAAGGCTGGCGTCCGTCGTGATCAATATCCAGTAAACCGGAAGAAATGACTTCCCGGCCATTAGAGCCGGTGCTGTCAGCCACCATACCAGGGATCTCCTGACTATGTGGCTCACTCGGATTTGATAATCCAGAGATGATGGACATCTGTTCCATCTGGACAGAACTTCCTTCTGTAACACTCGAGTGTGGTATTGAGCATATGGGACCGCCTCGAAGGAGGCTACCCTGAGGCCCAACACTCGCATGCAAAAAACGGAGTGACGACCAATTCCTGGAAGTCAGCTGCCGTACTGCAGCCCGGAGGGTCTGCAACTTCTCCACAGGGAGGAATACCTTTGCCTCTGAGGAATCCAGAATCAACCCCAGGTACACTAGGCGTTGAGTGGGCACCAATACTGACTTTTGCGTGTTTAGTATCCAACCATAGTCTCGAAGAGTCTGACAGGTAATGGACACGCTTACCTCTAATTCTGAGCTTGAAGGGGCCTTCAGCAGAAGGTCATATAAGTAGCCTGTGATAGCGATACCCCGCTGTCTTAGAAGTGCCAGAATCGGAGCGAGCACCTTGGTGAACGTCCTGGGTGCTGAGGCAAGGCCCAACGGGAGGGCCACAAACTGGTAGTGGTCCTTCCCGATAGCAAATCGCAGAAACCTCTGGTGTCTGGAGTATATGGGGACATGCAGGTATGCGTCCTTGATGTCCAAGGAGGCCAGAAAGTCCCCCGGATGGAGAGCCGTGACTACAGATCGAACCGACTCCATCCGAAAACTTTGTACCTTCACAAAGCAATTGAGGGCTCTGAGATCCAAGCTTGGACGAACCCCCTCCTTCTTCGGCACAATGAACAGATTTGAGTAAAATCCCCGTTCCAGTTCTGGAACTGGAATAACTACCCCGCGTTCCAGTAGACCCTGGACCGCCCCATACAGGGCCTCCCGACGGGTCGGTAGTAGCTGGAGATTGGAGGTGTTGAATCTGTCCGGTGGACAAGAGAGAAACTCTATCTTGTAGCCTGAGGAGATTACTTCGCAAACCCACCTGTCGGAGATTAGTGCTGTCCACTGAGTCGCGAATTTGCTATTGATATTGATATATATTAATTTTTATCAATTTTAAATTTTTATTAAGTTATAAATATTTCATATATATTTTTATTTTTAATTGCATTTGTATTCATTGTCATTTTTATTTTCATTTTTATTATATATGTATTCATGCTAGGATTCCATTTGAGTTTCGTATATTTCCATGATATATCCTTAAAGCATATTAATTATAAAATGGATTTTCCAGCCAACATTTAAATTCATGTTTGCCTTTAAAACACCAATGATTAAGAAAATGCTGTATATGTCATGTGCTGAACGAATGTTGTCGGCAGTATGACTGCATGCAGGGGATTTTATTGGCATAAGAATTTTTTGGCTGTTTTTTTCTAAACACCGGGGACGCGGGGCTTATTCCTGCGCTTCCGGTTTCATTTGATTGTAGTCTTCTATAAAGTGCGTGGAGTGTGACGTCCGAGTATTGCCTCCTTCCCTGTTGATGCCTTGTATAGGAGAAACGCAGCGTCGGGCGGAGCAATCATCTCTGACGTCACCACGCTCCAGCTCAGTGGCCTGAGCCGCGGCTGGTTGTCTTATCTAAACCGCGTTTTTTAAATACATTTGTTCAGAGACTCTGGATGTTAGCTCCTGTTATTTTAATAAAGGGACTTTTTGTTGATATACTGCACCATGAGTCTCCCCCTATCTCTTTTTTGATATCCATACTGAAACATTGGGAAATCGATCCTGACTACAAGGAAACTGTGTCCCTGAACGATCCAAGGGAGAGAGCGGACCTGCTGCAGGACGGATGCTTTTGATGTGCTGAGCCTGTATGATCTCCGTAATAGAGATCCACCGGAGTCGGTAAGCCCCCACTCTTTCCATTTGTATGTCATCTGGCTGGAAAACTGTTGGAGGAAGATTCCAATCCTTCCCTGCTACAATTTCCTTTTTTATGCAGTTTTGAATGCAGCGAGTAACCTCACAACCTATTTACAGTCACTTCACAGTTTTTACTTGTAGAGGAAGACTTCAACCCTTCCCTGCTACAATTTCTTTTTTTTATGAAGTTTTGAATGCAGCGAGTCACCTCACAACCTATTTACAGTCACTTCACAAATTTTTTTCTTTTTGTGTTTATTGGGACACTAATTGATAATTTTTCTTGGGACATTTTTTTGTATTAATTGTATTCCAGTTTGCACTTTGATTTTTGCACATAATTGTTGGTAGCGCATTTTTATTATTTGTGAAGATATCAATAGGCCACCCTCCTGTGCTGCAGAGAGGCTGGGTCACCCAGAGGACTCACCACCCTGGACCGGTACTGCTATGCTGCCGTGTGCTGCGCCTGTGATGCTGTCCCACTGCTGCTGTGTCAGTCTGCTTCTTTTATCAGCCTTTCCTGTGTGAATTTTCGCACCAGTGTAATGCACCCTAGAGGCCCTCGCAAAATGGTTGCCAAAAAACGTCTGTATGGAAGATAATGTGGGCTCTAAGAAAATGGCCGCCGACCGAAGATAGAGGTCAAGCAGCCATAGCCCACAAAAAGATGGCCGCCGAACGGCAATATCTGCATACAGGGTGGACAAACATGGCCGCCGATCAGCTGATAGGGGCCAGTGGGTGTGGCCGAACCACAGGAAGATGGCCGCCGGGCAGTCACAAGAGGCCGAACTCGGCATGGACCACCTCAAAATGGCCGCCGACAGCATGGAGGAGGAAGCATACAAACACAGGTAAGCAGAAATGACATTTCTTTTAAATGTTAGTTACAGCCAGCCTCGCTCCAGTGGAACCCCCTAGGTGACCCCCAGCACCCAGCAACCTTTAGCTAGAAGCCCAGATAGGAGGGAAAGACAGGGAGAGAGGGAAGAAAGGGGCCACAACCACTTACTTGATCTCTCCAGGAATGTCCAGCTAAATCACCCAGCCGAGGCAGGGGAGTTTTACTTACCTATCCTGCATGTCTTATGCTGGAAGACATTCCAAACAGGTCATCGTCCCCGCACGGAAGGTGACTGTTGGCCAGGCATGCTGTGATTGGACCCAGAAGGGACGATCATATGTATGCCCTGGAGCGTGACGCTCACCGGACAGGCTGCTGCGACTCGGCCGTAAGGTCAGCCGAAGCTGAGCGGTCCGATGCAAGCCTTGGAGCGTAGGCTCACCGGCCACCCGTGGAGCGACGGGCATGTCGTGGAAAACCCAGCTCGTAGCTAGGGTCGGCACACGCTCGATGGCCGAAACTGGGGAGACTACAAGGATCGAGGATCCAGCCTGTCACCCAGTCGGCAGTTGATCGAAGATCGCAGGAAACAAAAATGTAGCAAAAAAATTAAAAATATATATATATCTTTTTCCCCCGGACCAATGGGCCCGAAGGGAGCCATGTCCTACTCCTTGCTAGACAGAAAAAAACTGATCTGCGATATGCAGACTGGGAGGACATACCCGGGGGGTCCGCCCCCTGGGCGGGACTGTAGAAGGTGTGATGCAACACTTTTTACAAGTTTTTCTGCCTAGTCACTCCTAATTAACGGATAATACCCACTTTGTCAATAGAGAAGCTGTGTCGGACCATGGACGAAAGAGTAATTATGTTTTTTACTTGTAGGAGAGAAATGTCAGAATTGCCCTGGTTGGCAATTGGTAAAGCAGGGTTAGGTTATAAAAAAAAATCCTAAGTTTTTAACATCCCACAAAGCACTGTTAAAGCCATCATCCGAAAATGGAAAGAGTATGGCACAACTGAAAACCTACCAAGATATGGCCGTCCGCCTAAACTGACAGGCCAGGCAAGGAGAGCATCAATCAGAAAAGCAGCCAAGAGGCCCATGGTAACTCTGGAGGAGCTACAGAGATCTACAGCTCAGGTGGGAGAATCTGTCCACAGGACAACTATTAGCTGTGCACTCCACCAATCTGGTCTTTATGGAAGAGTGGCAAGAAGAAAGCCATTGTTGAAAGAAAGCCATAGGAAGTCCCATTTGCAGTTTGCGGGAATCCATCTGGGGGACACAGCAAACATGTGGCAGAAGGTGCTGTGGTCAGATGAGACCAAACATTTTAGCCTAAAAGCAAAATGCTATGTGTGGTGGAAAATGAACAGTGCACATTATCCTGAACACACCATCCCCACTGTGAAACATGGTGGTGGCATCATCATGTTGTGGTGATGCTTTTCTTCAGCAGGGACAGGGAAGCTGGTCAGAGTTGATAGGAAGATGGATGGAGCCAAATACAGGGAAATCTTAGCAGAAAACCTGAGACTAAGGCGGAGGTTCACCTTCCAGCAGGACATCATAGTAGGTGAGGTTGAAAAAGACACAAGTCCAACCTATGTGGTCGTTCAGGTGCTTATCTAATAATTTTTTTAAACTAGTCGATGCTTCCCGCTGATACCACCATCTGGGAATTCTACATCCTTGCCGCTCTTACAATAAAGAACCCTCTACCTCTTTTCCACTAATTTTAATGAGTGGCCACGTGTCTTGTTAAACTCCCTTTCGCAAAAAAGTTTTATCCCTATAGTGGGGTCACCAGTACGGTATTTGTAAATTGAAATCCTATCCCCTCTCAAACATCTGTTCTCCAGAGAATAAGTTTGGTGCTCGCAAACTTTCTTCATAACAGACATCCTTCAGACCATTTATTAGCTTTGTTGCCCTTCTTTGTACTCGCTCCATTTCCAGTACATCTTTCCTGAGGACTGGTGCCCAGAACTGGACAGCATACTCTACTGTAAATGCGGCCGGACCAGAGTGGGAGACATTTTATCTCTGGAGTTGATCCCCTTTTTAATGCATGCCAATATTCTGTTTGCTTTGTTAGAAACATCTTGGCATTGCATGCCATTGCTGAACCTATCTACTACTAGGACCCCCAGTTCCTTTTCCATCCTAGATTCCCCCAGAGGTTCTGCCCCCAGTGTATAGATTGCATTCATATTTTTTCCACCCAAATGCATTATTTTACATTTTTCTACATTAAACCTCATTTGCAATGTAGTTGTCCACCCCATTAATTTGTTCAGATCTTTTTGCAAGGTTTCCACATCCTGCGGAAAAGTTATTGCCCTGCTTAGTATCGTCCGCAAATGCAGAGATTGAACTGTTTACCCCATCCTCCAGCGACCTTAAACATACAGCTAGAGCTGAAATATATGTGCAGTGAATCATAAATAAAAGTCCATAAAACAATATTCATGAATAAAAAGTTCATAAAGCAAAGTACAAGTGATAAAGAAATCACTCCCAAAGGAAAAAAACTCACCAGATAGATATGCCTCACACTCTCATGTTTGGCATAAAAGCTTGATACCCCACCGGGGTTAATAGACAAATCCACCAGAATTTTTACAAGAGAATCCACTCCACATGTAAAAAATGAATAAGTGCTTCCAATGGTGAAGTAAGTAAAAACAATTTACATGTCTGGGTGTGGCCTGCACGGTAACTTTTTGTGAACTCTAAACGTAGACACCACCACCGAGGCTGATACGTCTCTGGCCGGGAAGGAGAGCGAGCAATTGGAGGGTGAGATCTGCTGGTTATTCTGGGTCCGCCGTGACCGCAATTCCTAGTACGCCATTGCAAGCCTCCTTCATTCATTTCTGTTGCTTTTTATTTGAAGTTCCTGTTTGAATTTTGAACAATGTGAGTACGATGGTTGAAGATGTGTGTGCAATTTTAAAATAAATTGATTTTACTTACTTCACCATTGGAAGCACTTATTCATTTTTTACATGTGGAGTGGATTCTCTTGTAAAAATTCCGGTGGATTTGTCTATTAACCCCGGTGGGGTATCAAGCTTTTATGCCGAACATGAGAGTGTGAGGCATATCTATCTGGTGAGTTTTTTTCCTTTGGGAGTGGATTCACAGACACAAGAGGTGTGGTGAAGGAGCATAATTACATTTTCTATATCACTTGTTCTTTATCACTTGTACTTTGCTTTATGAACTTTTTATTCATGAATATTGTTTTATGGACTTTTATTTATGATTCACTGCACATATATTTCATTACTTTTGTTGCTTGATTATACGTTTTGGATACATAGGACTACTATATTTATCATTTGTCCACCTTCACTTGGTGGAATATTATTTATATACACATTATAGTATTTTTGATTTGTATATCACTTGTTAGGACTGTTTTTGCATAAACAGAGTGCTATTTTTTCACTTAAAATTCACATACCACATTGTTTCAATTTTTAAATAGCAGCTTCAGGATTATTTGTTCTAATTCCATCTGGGCGCAGTGGTGGTTTGGGGAGTCAATTAGGGGGCGTGTTTAGCCCTCCTTACCAGCTTTTACATACAGCTAGAGCTACATTGGAATTGTTTAGATTAGGGGTAATAAATTAAAATTCATGGGAGGGCCGATTAGTAAAAATTTCTTTCAGCAGAGGTCCAAATCGCATTTTTTTGCAATAACTCTATATCACAGCCCAGGTACAACAGCCCATTCATTTGAATGGGCTACTGTGCCTGCGTTTTCTGCTGGGAAAAAGTCCTGGCACCTTTTTAAAAATGTAGCTGCATGTGAACTGCATGGTGTGTTTGTACAATGCCATTTCCATGTGCGGGGAAACTGCACCTTGTATGTGCATTTAAGAGTTAATGGTACACCTGCATGTTTTCTGTGCAGCCACTTGTTTCCCTTCACATTTTCCCCACCACAGCACTGCCCCCTTCACATATCACCCACAAAACACAGCCCCTTTCTCATCAGCCCCCACAGCACTGTCTGCCTTCACAAATCCCAACATTGCCCCCTTCCCATATCACCTCCAAAGCACTGCTCCCTTAACATCAACAGCACGGTCCCCCTTCACATCACCCATACACAAAGCACCGCCCCCTTAACATATCACCCCAACAACTCTGCCTCCTTCACATCCCCCCCCCATACCCACACACACACGGTCCCTTTCAAATCCCCCCACAGTATTGCTCCCCTTTACATGACCCCCACACACACAACCCCCCGCTCCCTATCTTTAAGTTCACAGCCACGTCCTTTTCTCCCTACACTCTTCTACATTTCACAAAGCGGAGAGCAGGAGGCGGGAAAATCCTGAACTGAAGGCATAGGCACAGCAGCTGCCAGGTAACACTTAATATCATCAAGCTGGTAAATTGTCCCGCCGCCCGCGCTCTGCTAATGACAGCGGCAAAGGCTGGGGATAAAAGCGGCAGTTATATGGTGCGATCGCCACAGTCCGGAATAAGCAGTAGCTGGGGCCAGACGTGGACCACTGTCTGCCATTTAGCAATGCCCAGTTTAGGATTAAAGCATATTTTTGTTAGAATTGCACAGTCAAAGTCCAAACCTAAATCCAATTGAGAATCTGTGGCATGACTTGAAAAGCAGTTAGTTTCTTACCGGTAACTCTGTTTCCAGTAGTCTTCCAAGGCAGCCCTTGAGAGATGGAGCTCCTCCTCACAATCAGGAAACACGTTGCCATTAATTTTTCCTCCCCTTAAGAGGCGGTCCCTCAGGTCCCTGGTCAGTCATCCCTGAGAACCGAGGGCCGAAATCTGAAATGATACAATACACAACACAACCCCACGAGGTTAGACATTTTAGGGTGGGATCGTGCTGCCTTGGAAGACTACTGGAAACAGAGTTACCGGTAAGAAACTAACTCTGCTTTTCCCCCAGTCGTCTTCCAAGTCAGCCCTTGAGAGGATAACCAAGAACTCACCAAATCTAGGGTGGGACAACGGCTTGGAGGACTTTCCTACCAAAAGCCTGATCCTGGCTGGAAATCAGATCCAGTCTGTAATGCTGAACAAAGGTCGAGAATCTTGACCAGGTTGCAGCCCTGCAGATTTGTTCTGGAGTGGCTCCTGCCCTTTCTGCCCATGAGGCTGCTGAAGCCCTTGTTGAATGAGCTTTAAGTTCTTTAGGTGGTGTAATTTCCACGACACTATAGCACTCTAATATGGCTGTCTTGATCCATCTAGCTATTGTCTTTTTGGACGCTTGTTTACCCTTTAGTTGGCCTGCGTATAAGACAAATAGGGCATCTGATGTTCTAAATTCATTAGTGACTTCTAAATATTGAAGTAGACACCTTCTGACATCAAGAAGACTTAATTCCTGCTCTTTGCTGTTATTGGGTGAACTGCAAAATGAAGGCAAGACTATATCCTGGGATTTGTGAAAAGTTGACGTCACTTTTGGAGTAAATCCCGGATCTGTTTGAAGGACGATTCGATCGTCGTGAATCTTCAAAAAAGGTTCTCTAACGGATAGAGCCTGTATTTCCCCTATCCTACGTGCCGTTGTGATGGCTACTAGGAAAACTGTTTTAAGAGTCAATAATCTTAAAGATGTATCTTGTAGTGGCTCGAAGGGAGGTTTAATGATTCCCCTGAGGACCACTGACAAATCCCAAGTGGGACATTTTTGTGTCTTGGGCTTTTAGTATTTTCAAAGTACTGAGCGCTAACCCTTTATCAACTCCCTGTTGTAAAAATTCAAGGATGGTGGGTGTATCCATTTTTAGTCTTTTATTTTCAGTGCACCAACTGTTAAATTTTCTCCAGGTCTTTCTGTAGATGGCTCTGGTGTTTGGTTTCCTAACGCTCAGAAGCGTTGTCACCACCTTATCTGAGAGTCCTTTAGATCTCAAGAGGTCCTCCTCAGTAACCAGGCCGCCCATTTGAAACTCTCTTGTTTTAGGCCTGTCAGGGGTCCCTGACACATCAGGTCTTCCCTGTGAGGTAGAAGCCACGGCTCTGCTGCTGAGAGACTGAGGAGTTGAGAGAACCAGGTTCTCTTGGGCCAATATGGTGCGATCAGTATCAGTTTTGTCTGTTCCTGTAGAAACTTCTTTACCACCCGCGGTATCAGATGAACCGGAGGGAAGGCATAGCATAGCTTGAAGTTCCAAGGGTTTTGTAGAGCGTCTATCCCAAGAGGCTGATCTTGCTGGGTTAGCGAGAAGAAATGTTTCACCTGAGCATTCTTCCGAGAGGCAAACAGGTCTATGTTTGGCATTCCCCAGCGGGCTGTAATTTCCCTGAACACCTCCGGGTGTAATACCCATTCCTCTTGGGAGATCTCCTGGCGGCTGAGGAAGTCCGCTACTTGGTTGTCTTCCCCTTTTAGATGGACTGCTCCTAGTGATAGCAGATTCCCTTCTGCCCACCTGCAAATTTGGTTGGAGATGTGGCTTAGGGATGGGCTTCTTGTGCCCCCTTGCTTGTTCACATAAGCCACTGCTGTGGCATTGTCCGAAAGAATCAGAATGTGACGACTTCTGAGTTGGTTTTGGAAAAACTCCATGGCCTTGGCTATCGCCATAAGTTCTCTCCAGTTCGAAGATGCCTTGGCTTCTTCTGGGGACCATCTCCCCTGAGCAGGTTGCCCTGCTAGGTGAGCTCCCCAACCCCAACTGCTTGCGTCTGTGGTCAATTTCTGTGCGGTCGGAAATGACCAAGCCAGACCCTGATTTAGGTTCGTGTGGATCCTCCACCACCACAGCGACCTTTTTACGGATGTCGGGAGTAAAACTGACATGTCCAGATCTTCTCTTTGGTTTTTTAAGAGAAATACTTGAAGTGACCTTAGATGGTATTTTGCCCACTGGACTGCTGGTATCGATGATGTCATCAGACCCAGAACCGACATCAGCTCCCTGGTAGATATTGGGAGGTTGTTCTGTATTGAACTCACCCTCTTGATGAGGTTTTGGATTTTCTCCTCCGGTAGGGAAGTCTTCTGTTCTATGGAGTTGAGCAGATATCCCAGGAACCGAATGTTCAGAGTGGGACACAGATTGGACTTTTCTACGTTTAGAATCCAGCCTAGTGACTTTAACCACAGTTGAGCTTCTGTGAGGTCTTTTGTCAGCTGTGCTTTCGAAGGCGCTGCAAATAGTAGATCGTCTAAGTATGGTATTACGGTCATCTTTTTTAACCTTAGAGGGGCCAGAGCTTCTGCTAACACTTTGGTGAATATCCTTGGGGACGAGGATAACCCGAAAGGAAGAGCTCTGCTCTGGAAATGATATTCCTTTCCCTCTATCCCCACTGCTAACCTCAGATATTTCTGTGACTCCTGTCGGATGGGAATGTGGAGATATGCATCGCGGAGATCCATGGTCGCCATGAAGTTTTCTGGTTGTAGAATGTTTTTGACCGAAAATATGGACTCCATGCGAAATTTTTTGTATTGAATCGCTTGGTTTAACGGTTTTAAGTTTAGTATTAACCGAAACTTCCCGGAAGGTTTTTTGATCACAAAAATGTGAGAGTAAAAACCCCTTCTTTTTTCCTTCTCTGGGACTGGAGTAAGGACCTTCTGGTCCACCATCTCCCCTAACAACAGTGGAAGAGCCTTGGCTTTCTCTGGATCGATCCCTGGGAAGTCTCGTTACTAGAAATCTCTCTGGAGGATGACAATTGAATTCCAGAGAGTAGCCCCTTGCGATAATGTCCAAAATAAATTGATTGGCTGTCGCCTTCTGCCATTGAGGTAGGAAGGTAGCCAGTCTTCCCCCTACTGGCACTCTGTTGTCATTGTTTGGTAGCTTGGTTAGAAGAGCCAAAGAGGACATTACTCTTTGGTTTCCCCTTGTGACCTGTCCAGTTTTTCTTAGGGTACTCTTTCTTTTCTTCTTGGGGACGATCTCTTCGCCCACGAAAAAACCTCTTTTGTGGAGGTTTTCGTTTTTCCGCCGGAAAGGCTTTCTTCCTGTCCGCTGTTCTTTCCAAGGCCTCGTCCAGGCCGGAACCAAAAAGCAAATCCCCAGTAAATGGGAGATTGCACAGCCTTGTTTTGGATGCCGCATCACCTGTCCAGGTCTTCATCCAAATTGCACGTCTTGCTGCAACTGCTAGTCCACCTGACCTTGCTGCTAGCTTGACTGATTCTGCGGATGCATCCGCAATATAACCAACTGCTTTGGAGAGAACTGGAAGTGTATTCAGAATCTCCTCCCTAGGCGTACCATTTTTAATATGGTCTTGCAGCTGTGAGAGCCAAAACTCTAAGTTTCTTGCCACGCAAGTGGTGGCTAGGGCTGGCTTCAGACTAGCGACACTTGTCTCCCAAGCTCTTTTTAGGATAATGTCGCCCTTTTTATCCATGCCATCTTTTAGGTGTCCCATGTCTTCAAATGCCAATGAAGAATTTTTTGAGACCTTAGAAAGTGGCGCATCCAATTTGGGATTTTTATTCCAAACTTCTTTTGGATCTTCACTAAAAGGAAATCGCTTTTTGTGACTGGCCGCAAAAAAAGGTTTTCTTTCTGGTTCTGCCCATTCGTTTTTCACGGTATCTGACATTACCGGATGAACTGGGAATACTTTGGATTTTTTCTTCCTCAGACCCTGGTACATCAGGTCATGTTTGGAAGGCAGTTCTTTTTCCTGCTCAATTTCCAAAGTTTCGTAAATGGCCCCAAGCAAATCATCCACGTCTTCTAGAGATAACTTGTATTTGGGTCCCTTTCTTTCTTCTCTCCCATCTTCCTGCTCTGGATCTGAGCTATCGGTAGCCATAACACTAGCTGTGCTGCTGCCCGCTCGCTCTCTCACCGACTCGTGCGACCCTGAGGCGACTTCTGATCTGGGTGAGGCCATGGGAGAGGAAACTCCAGTAGGAACTGCTGGAGGTTTAACTTCTGCGATAAACTTTTTGAGATCCTTAAAGGTGTTAGCCATATCATCTCTTACGGATCCAAAAATCTTCGCATAAACTGCATCTGACTGTTTTTCAATCAGTTTGTCAATGCATGTTTTGCATAGCAGCTCTGTGTTTTCCAAGAGCATCTTGGTATTACACTTTGCACACCGCTTCTTGGGAGTGGGCTTTGGCTCTTTAGGTGGTTTCACCTGCCAAAAGATAAACACAGGGGGACCCATGGCGGTGAGAAAAAAATACACACTGCACCAAACAATACTAAAGTGCACACCCAGTGACATTAGTAACCCCCTGGCCCCAGCTTGCTAGTGCACCATCACCACCTAGCTGCTGTCCCAATACAAAGGATACAAGGGTCACCCACTGGTGCCTACCTGCATCCTGCTGGTGCTTTTGCCTTCTGGAGCCTGGGCCGATGGAATCTCATCCTCTTCCAGCATCCTGGCTTGCTGTGGCATTCGATACTGCCGTCTGCAGCCGCATCCACGCTACTAGCACCAGCCGACCGTTCGAATTTCCCGCGCCTTTAAGGGGATTGGACCAGCTTCCCCGGCGCACGCCGATTGCGCCATTCCTACCCGGAAGTGACGCCCCGCGTCTTCCGGGTCAAGCGGCATTCAGACGTGGGTACACGCCCCCCGCTGACGCCGCCAAGGGAACGCAGCAATGGCGCCTTTCTCCTCACCTGGGCACAGAAGAAATTCGAACCCGGGACACCTCCTGCCCACAGCCTAAGGAGGGTTGCCCGTGGTCAAAGAACCGTCCTCCTCCACGCCAGTGATGCGGCTCCGGTAAGGTCCACTGACCCCCTGCCGCACAGAGACTCCACACAGTCAGCCCTGCTGACACACACTGCTGCACCCGCAGACACCTGTCCTGGTCAGCCCATGGGAGATGGAGCCCCCCCCCTCAGGTCCTTTTGGCAACATGTCTCCTCCGGACGGAGGAAACACTAAGACTGACCAGGGACCTGAGGGACCGCCTCTTAAGGGGAGGAAAAATTAATGGCAACGTGTTTCCTGATTGTGAGGAGGAGCTCCATCTCTCAAGGGCTGACTTGGAAGATGACTGGGGGGAAATTGCTGTTCAGACACTCTCCATCCAATCTGACAAAGCTGGAGCTATTTTGCAAAGAATGGGCAAAAATGTACACTCTAGATGTGCAAAGCTGGTAGACATACCTAAAAAAAAAGACTTGCATCTGTAATTGCAGGGAAAGGTGGTTCTACAAAGTATTGACTCAGGGGGGCTGAATACAAATGCACGTCACACAATTCAGTTATGGGTTGGTCTATCACATAAAATACATTTAAGTTTTTGGTTGTAACATGATAAAAATGTGGACAAGGGGGTATTAATACTTTTTCAACGCACTGTATTAGAGAGCCGGACATTTTTTTTGAAAAGGCAAGATGCGTGGAAGCTTTGAGAGGGATATGAGGGCTGCAGAGGGAGGTGTGTGCAGAGGTGGGGGATGGGTGAGGAAAGAAATGTGGACAGCCTGTAAAAGAGCTGAACCCTACACTGTGCATAGGGCACCCCTGAACATGCACGGTGTACATAGCATATTCCTGAACTCTGCGCATAGGGCACCCCTGAAACTGCACTCTGAACATTGGGTATCCCTGAACACTACACTATATATAGCATGTCCCTGAACTCCATACATATCACTCCTGGTATTTACTGCTCCTTTAAGATACTCCCACTGTTAGTGAAATTTGGCCACACCCACAGTTCAATGTGGTTCGGGACAGGGATTGTGCAGTGGTTGAGTTCCTGTACCTATTCTGGGGGGGGGGGGGGAGCCCTGGATACATGTATATAGTCTTACAGATACAACCGGCCCTTTGAGGACAACCATAATGCTGATGCAGTCCACAATGAAATGGAGTTGGACACTTCTGCTTTAAGGTACTTTCTGGGTCTCAGGGGCTAAACAAACACATAATATTCGACACCTAGGGCAGATCATAAAAAAAAAAATACCTCTGCTGACAGAGTAGATCAATTTGCCACTGTAAAGCCCCGTACACACGGTCAGACTTTTTGCCAACAAACTTCATTTTTAACAAGTTTGACAAAAAATCCGACCGTGTGTACGCTCCATCGAACAAACTTTTTTTGGTTTTCATCGGACAAAAGTTCGGTCTGCAAACGGACAAACTTTTGGCCAACAAAAGTCCGATGGAGCAAAGTCTGACCGTGTGTACAGAAAACCATCGGACTTTTGTCCGATGGACAAAACAAATAATGTTAAAATCAACCAACAATAGCAGAAGTTGACCAAAGGGTGGCGGTAAAGAGCAGAAAAACCACATGATGTTGGAAAAAGTTTTTGGAAAGTTTGCAGAAAAGTCCTCTGGTGTGTATGCTATGGGTGTGCCCGGCCAACTCCGTTCGGACAAAAATCCACGGAAAAGTCCGATGGAAGTCCGACTGTGTGAAAGAGGCTTAAGGCATTCCTAGCAACCCTAGTTTAGAAAGGCTGCTCTAATAGATACAGGTGAAACTCGAAAAATTTGAATATCGTGCAAAAGTTTATTTATTTCACTTTTGCAACTTAAAAGGTGAAACCAATATACGAGATGAACCATCTTGCTTTGCATGTAATGAGTCCAAACCTTGATTTGTCATAATTGTGACGATTATGGCTTACACCTCATGAAAACCCCAAATCCACAATCTCAGAAAATTTGAATATTGTGAAAAGGTGCAATATTCTAGGCTCAAAGTGTCCCACTCTAATCAGCTAATTAAGCCATAACACCTGCAAAGGGTCCCTGAGCCTTTAAATGGTCTCAGTCTGGTTCAGTAGGAATCACAATCATCGGAAAGACTGTTGACCTGACAGTTGTGCAGAAAACCATCAACACCTTCCATAAGGAGGGAAAGCCTCAAAAGGTAATTGCAAAAGAAGTTGGATGTTCCCAGACTGCTGTATCAAAGCACATTATTAGAAAAGTTATGTGGAAGGAAAAAGTGTGGCAGAAAAAAGGTGCACAAGCAGCAGGGATGACCGCAGCCTGGAAAAGATTGTCAGGAAAAGGCCATTCAAAAGTGTTGGGGACTTTCACAAGGAGTGGACTGAGGCTGGAGTCGGGGCATCAGAAGCCACCACACACAGACGGATCCTGGACATGGGCTTCAAATGTCGTTTTCCTCTTGTCAAGCCACTCCTGAAAAAAACGTCAGAAGTGTCTTACCTGGGCTAAAGAAAAACAGACCTGGTCTGTTGCTCAGTGGTCCAAAAGTCCTCTTTTCTGATGAGAGCAAATTTTGCATCTCATTTGGAAACCAGAGTATGGGGGAAGAATGGAGAGGCACACACCGCAAGATGCTTGAAGTCCAGTGTGAAGTTTCCCCAGTCTGTGTTGATTTGGGGAGCCATGTCATCTGCTGGTGTTGGTCCACTGTGCTTCATTAAGTCCAGGGTCAACACAGCCATCTACCAGGAGATTTTGGAGCACTTCATGCTTCCTTCCGCAGACGAGCTCTATGGGGATGCGGACTTCATTTTTCAGCAGGACTTGGCACCTGACCACACTGCCAAAAGCACCAAAACCTGGTTCAATGACTGTGGGATTACTGTGCTTGATTGGTAAGCAAACTCGCCTGACCTGAATCCCATAGAGAATTTATGGGGCATTGCCAAGAGAAAGATGAGACATGAGACCGAACAATGCAGAAGAGCTGAAGGCCGCTATTAAAGCATCCCGGTCTTCCATAACACCTCAGCAGTGCCACAGGCTGATAGCTTTCCATGCCACGCCGCATTGAGGCAGCAATTGCTGCAAAAGGGGGCGCAAACCGAGTACATATGCACGCTTGTACTTTTCAGGTCCGATTTTGTTCTATGTACAATCCTTGTTTTATTGATTGCATGTAATATTCTAATTTTCGGAGATTGTGGATTTGGGGTTTTGAGCTGTAAGCCACAATTATGACAAATCACGTCTTGAACTATCTTGCTTTGCATGTAATGAGTCTATCTCATATTAGTTTCACCTTTTAAGTTGCATTAATGAAATAAATTAACTTTTGCACGATCTAATTTTCAGAGTTTCACCTGTATACCCATAGTTTGGGTTGTAGTAGCCCTTTATTCATTTTGTACAACTCACTAGCCTTAAGAACAGCCTGAATTGCAATGACTCCCAATAGAATTATACTGTGCAGAAATTAGCTTTGCCTTATCCAAGTATGAGGATTTTTTTTTCAACTTGACACCATTTTATATTTGCATTTTTCAGACCTGTGTCCCAAGATTTTTGTGATATTTCCTGTCCCATTATTTTGTTTGACAGCAAAAATGTATTGTGAATAATATTCTGTCAATATTAGCAATATAACCACCTTAAAGTGGAACTGAGCAAACTGCCCCTTCAGTAGTGGGAAAAACAAGTTTAGCTGAAATGATCTGCATGCCACAGTTGTTACATGCTTTATATAACACCCCGATTTGGATCCCACGATGACCATTTACCAAATTACATTCCCTCTCTCCAGGGATTTTATCTGGAAGCAGAAACAACCCAGAAACCTTACAACTACCAAAGGACAGGGCGGTCTGGTGATCCCAAATGCCAGATTTTATTTCATTGTGTCCAAACTGCAACATGGGGGGGTTGGGGCACTGTAAACATGCAAGACCCTAATCAACGATTGCTTACCGCCTTTCTCCCACAATACCCTTCTAGAAGCTGAGCAACTTCACTCGCAGCAATAATTCTCCACACTTTTCCTTATTCATAAAATTTAGATGGCTACCCAGACAATTACTGAGCACACTAGGTTCATTCAGCCTTGGTTCACACTAGATGCAGTGATGCAAATTTGCTGTAGATTCTGTATCGCATCACTATCACAACCCGTTCACGCGAACAGATTACGGAGTGTAAGTTAAAGCGGAGTTCCCCTGAAAAAATAAAATATAAGCCAGCAGCTACAAATACTGCAGCTGCTGACTTTTATTAGGACACTTACCTGTCCTGGAGTCCAGCGACGTCGGCAGCAGAAGACAAGTGATTGCTCATCACTCTGCTGCCCCCACCACCATCCTCTGAGGAAACCAGGAAGTGAAGCCTTGCGGCTTCACTGCCCGGTTCCCTACGGTGCACGCGCGAGTCACACTGCACCGTTCTCACTGGTCACCGTTGTGTTCTGGGAAACACACGGCTCCTAGAACACAACAGGTATTCTGCGGGAAGTGACGTACTACCCGCAGAGAGGACTCCCGGAAGTGGGTGCAAATACCTGTCTTAGACCTCCCCCCTGAAAGGTGCCAAATGTGACACCGGAGGGGGGGGGGGCTCCGATGAGCGGAAGTTCCACCTTAGGGTGGAGCTCCACTTTAAGAACAACCCAATAGATTTGCAAAACGCAGTGCAATTTGTAGAGTCGGTTCACATGGTGTGAACAGCCATGCAATCCGATTCTGGTGCAGACAAAAAAAAGAGTCTTGCACGAGTTTGGTGTGAATGCGATGCAATTTGAGCCATACAAATCCATGGCTCAAATTGCATCACCAGAAACACCGCATTTAATTCACAAGATTGTGCTGCTATACCTGAGCGAATTGCATGCGGTGTCCAGCATCACATCAGTGTTAACCTGGGCTCAATATTCCCCACTATGGAACAACCCAGTTGTTCCTGAATGAGCCCAATAAGTGGGGCTTGATACTTGAAGACAAGCTGCCATCCTCTTGTGCTTCTTTTCCCTCATACAATCTTATCTCTGCTGTACAAAAGGAATGCCAAAGGCGATAGGACAAATTCAGGTACTTGCACAAAAAAAAAAAAAAAAACACACACACACACTTACAGATGTATTAATGAAAACAAAGCTGCATTATATTTGCCTGGTGTTCAGCTTAAAACTACAGCAGTGCAAAATAAAGAGCAATAGAGATGAGGAATCAAGGGATCCACTGGAGCAAAGATGCAAATGTATTATTTCCACAGTGGTTTTATTATAAAAAAATGGCACAGTATAATGCATAATGGTATAAGACTACACAAAATAAGATGTGGGGCAACAAAGGACAATTAGCCATACAGCTATCAAATGGCATAAGAAACCACTGCAGTTACAAATTAAGTTACAAGTTATAAATTTAATACAAAAAAAAAAAAAAAAAGAGAGAATAGCCAACATGGTCATACAACCAACATACAGTCTCTACTCCGCATTAGAGAGTCATGAAAGATGGAGCACCAATCAAAAACAAGTTAACAAAATTATTAAAACTGCAATAGGGTAAAAAGTATTGCTTTCATAATCTTGTAAATGAGTGGGAAACATCAGATCCACTTGTATTACGTTCATTTAGTTTAGCCTTCAAAATTGCATACTTTATAGCAGCATTGTTTTCACAGAATCAACTGTAGGCAAGTTAGGGATGCAAAAGGGACAAAAAAAAGTTTGTAATGTGCCAATTATCTTTCATTACTTTTTAAATAAAGTGTTTATGGTTTTATGCACAGCTCACTGAATATGGAGAGAAGAAACTTATTTTAAGAAAATATACAGAAACATTTACACAGGTATGTATAATTTTCCCTCTGAAAAGGATCCCTCCAATAGATCAATGTGCACTGTCTCAGCCATATTAAGCTTAATCCAGTCAATACAGTACGTGCACGAACATAGGATTAAAGCCAAAAAACTTGCTAATTTTAACTCTTTAACTTAAAATGCTTTAACAGAAATGTTGCTACTTTGTAAACACACAATAGACCAGGAAAAAAAGCAAATATTCCATGTGCACATAACGAATGCAGTGAAATCATCTTCGGTATCTGCCTCGGTCTCCCCGATCTCGGTCACGCATTCTCTCTCTGTCTCTCTCTCTATCACGTTCACGTCCCCTGTCTCTCCTGGTGTCCCGGGGCCTTTCTCGTTCACGTTCTCGCTCCCGCTCTCTAGGGCGGCTTCTTCGACCGCTGACAACAGCCTGCGTACGTCTCAGAAAATCATCCACCCTCATGTCATAGTCATGCTGATAAAGATTAAACAGTGGAAAAATTAATTCTCACAATACAGTGGTACAAGATACAACAGAGAACGTCAGGAAAAGTGGTTAGATCTCAGTGATGCAGTAACAAATCTTGTGACCATTTCAGCAGGCTCTAAATTGAATAAACACTGCAGAAATGAGAAGCAAATGTCAGACAGATATTTAGAAAACAAATACAACCCTTTGAAATAGTTAAAATTCCAGCAGTGCTTTATATACACATACTATAAATATCCACACACTACAGGTTATCTTCACAGTCCTTGGAATTCTTAAAAGTAACACATGTACTAGCATATATTATGAGAGAATTGCAAAACTTGATGCGAGATCATAAAAACATTTTAATTTTTAGCTCACAGTAAGTTAAGAGACTGGTGTTTGAGGAAGGCTTTTTATATTGGCCAATAGGTCACATTTGCCTCCCTGTGGAGAAGACTACTCTGGAAGGAAATGTCTTCCTAAAGAAACCTGTAGCAATTAAACCTTACAGCTGCTGAGGTACCAGAGTACTGAAGCCATAGACAGCCAAGCAACCAATATTCTTCCAAGGAGGCCAGCAGTAGCAGATCCAATATCTAAATCAGTTTCATGTGAAGAATAGATTGGGTGGAGTGCAGCATAAAGGCTCCCTATACAATAGGTGGCTAACATCTGTTAACTGCAATTCAAAAAATATATTTAACCTTAACACTGATAACTTACAACCCGTTTGTCCCGATATCGAGTGTCATGTTGACCTGGATGGTGACCTGAAAACTGTGGATGAGCTTGAGGAGGAGGAGCATGGTGCTGATAATATGGATGGTGAGGAGGCTGTTCCATGGCAGGGTATGGTGGCTGAGGAAGGAAAAAAAAGAAAAAAACAAAAAAAGAAAAGAAAAACACAACAGGTCAAGTAAAGAAAAACAGAACAATGAAAAGCTAACACACTGGGTACAAGACATACAGGGGGAAAAAACAAAAAAAAACAAACACTGTCAACATCTCCAACCTCAAGACGGCCATACATGGACTGAAATTTGGCAGGTACAGCAGCGATCTACTGATCGACTTCTGTACAACCAGCATGTTGGATTTTTCCCGCTCAATTAGTACTACAGGCTATTGCTGGCAGTGCTGATCAGTGTATTCTGATGGCGGGAAGCCTCTCCACTGAAAGAACAACTGGTGAGGAATCCCCCGTCAACTGTGTGGAGGGAATCTAGTATTTTATTCAACTAGCAAAAAAAAAAATTACTAATCTATGGGCTGCTTTATAAACTAAATGAATGTTTAAGCCAAAAGCAGAAATTAAAGACATCTGTAGCTTCTGAGCTCAAGCGATATTTGCAAAGACCACATTATAAAGCAAATATCAAGTTACAGTGGGTACGTAAAGTATTCAGACCCCCTTAAATTTTTCACTCTTATATTGTAGCCATTTGCTAAAATCATTTAAGTTCATTTTTTTCCTCATTAACGTACACACAGCACCCCATATTGACAGAAAAACACAGAATTTACATTTTTGCAGATTTATTTAAAAAGAAAAACTGAAATATCACATGGTCCCAAGTATTCAGACCCTTTGCTGTGACACTCATATTTAACTCAGGTGTTGTTCATTTCTTCTGATCATCCTTGAGATGGTTCTACACCTTCGAGTCCAGCTGTGTTTGATTATACTGATTGGACTTGATTAGGAAAGCCACACACCTGTCTATATAAGACCTTACAGCTCACAGTGCATGTCAGAGCAAATGAGAATCATGAGGTCAAAAGGAACTGCCTGAAGAGCTCAGAGACAATTGTGGCAAGGCACAGATCTGGCCAAGGTTACAAAAAAAAATTCTGCTGCACTACGAGCACAGTGGCCTCCATAATCCTTAAATGGAAGACGTTTGGGACGACCCGACCAGAACCCTTCCTAGAGCTGGCTGTCCAGCCAAACTGAGCTATCGGGGGAGAAAAGCCTTGGTGAGAGAGGTAAAGAAGAATCCAAAGCTCAGTCAGGGCTTTATGGCAGAGTGGCCCGACAGAAGCCTCTCCTCAGTGCAAGACACATGACAGCCTGCATGGAGTTTGCTAAAAAAAAACCCGAAGGACTCCAAGATGGTGAGAAATAAGATTCTCTGGTCTGAGGAGACCAAGATAGAACTTTTTGGCCTCAACTCTAAGCGGTATGTGGAGAAAACCAGGCACTGCTCATCACCTGTCCAATACAGTCCCAACAGTGAAGCATGGTGGTGGCAGCATCATGCTGTGGGGGTGTTTTTCAGCTGCAGGGACAGGATGACTGGTTGCAATCGAGGGAAAGATGAATGCAGCGAAGTACAGGGATATCCCGGACGAAAACCTTCTCCAGAGTGCTCAGGACCTCAGACTGGGCCGAAGGTTTACCTTCCAACAAGACAATGGCTAAAATAACAGAGTGGCTTCACAACAACTCTGTGACTGTTCTTGAATGGCCCAGCCAGAGCCCTGACTTAAACCCAATTGAGCATCTCTGAAGAGACCTAAAAATGGCTGTCCACCAATGTTTACCATCCAACCTGACAGAACTGGAGAGGATCTGCAAGGAGGAATGGCAGAAGATCCCCAAATCCAGGTGTCAAAAACTTGTTGCATCTTTCCCAAAAAGACTCATGGCTGCATTAGATCAAAAGGGTGCTCTACTAAATACTGAGCAAAGGGTCTGAATACTTCGGACCAGGTGATATTTCAGTTTTTCTTTAATAAATCTGCAAAAATGTCAACAATTCCGTGTTTTTCTGTCAATATGGGGTGCTGTGTGTACATTAATGAGGAAAAAATGAACTTAAATGATTTTAACAAATGGCTGCAATATAACAGTGAAAAATGTAAGGGGGTCTGAATACTTTACATACCCACTGTGTATATACCAGGGATATGCAATTAGCGGACCTCCAGCTGTTGCAGAACTACAAGTCCCATTAGGCATAGCAAGACTGACAGAAACAAGCATGACACCCAGAGGCATGGGCATGATGGGACTTTTAGTTTTTGCAATAGCTGGAGGTCTGCTAATTGAAAAACCCTGGTATATACTGTATATGGAAAGAACACAAGCAGATGTGTACTCAACCTTGTTCCATTTAAAGCACTCCCATTGAAGTATTAAACAGGACTAATAGCACAAAAAAAATGTAGCCAACAAACAAGATGAGGCAAATTATAATACACGTTTATACAGCACAAGAAGTAACTAAAATAATCTAAAAAATTGTATTAAGGATATTGGTACAAACCATTCCTTGCCATGGAGCAGGTGGTCCCATGTTATGAAATTCTCTCACATAATCGTTGTAGGACTGTAAAAAGGTAAACACATTGCTAAGAAATTAAAATCACATTACTGAAAGTATGAAGACGTATACAAAAAAAATGTTCTGAATAATCCGGTTGACAAAATTTAAACGCCCAACTCCAGAAACAAGGGGGAAGAAACCACCACACTGCAAGATGTAAAAGCTTGTTAGGTCTAGACATGAATTAACAAGGTATTATGCAAACCTTATTCCTTACTCTAGCAGGCTCCCTTTATCTGTGCAACAGGTCCGCCACAGCATTCTCTCGAAGGCACGCGCATGAGCTCACATGACAAAGGTCTCACGATTACCTCCTCACATTCAATGCAGGACTAATAGTCCTGCATCGTACAGATTGATGCCAAGGAATCACCCAAAACCTGAGTGTCAGTGCTGCTCAATCCAAACAAACAAATGTGATGGGGAGTCCCCAACAGGCACACATGAAAATCGAGAGGTAAGATTCACTCCGTTCTGCTAGTCGTTGTTCCACAGGCTGGTATAACATTCTAAGGGGTCTTAAGGAACAGGGTTCCACCAGACAGGTGTACCACACCCTGGACCCGTAAAACACTGCAGCCACCTCACACGTACACAAGTACCTAGGTGAGCACCTTCACCAGAGTCCAGTGCTAAAGGTCACATTACGAGCTGGCCCCGCTAATCTTCAGCAGTCCCGGATATGTATTTTTTGGCAAAGTAAAGGATCAGCCGATTGAGAAAAGCTGCAAAATGAGCACCCTGACGCTGCAGCAACGGAAGCAACATGCTAGATAAAAGAATCTTCATAAAATTTAGAAAACCTTTTTTTCTTCGCTCAGGAGGCAAGACATCCATTCTAAACACTACCAAAAAACAAACAAACACTGAGGCAGGCTGGAGTGATAGGGGGTTATATGGGGCTAACCTTACAGCTGTGATTTGCCATACATTTTCCTAAAGGAAACCTACGCCAGTGTACCCAAATACTTCATCCTGTGCCCCTTAATGTACGAACAAGAAAAACATATTTAGCAGTTTCTAAAGGGATCAGATTCAGCAGTGGCTGACAGGATCTCAAAAATACTGCCGACCACAGGATAATCAGCCATTGGCAGCAACTCTCAAATTAAAAAGGAGTTTTTTTTTTCCTTAATTACTAGTAAATCCTCCTGAAATAATTACACTGGCTGAATAGCCCACCAGCTTTCTTCTTGAGATTCCTAAGGGAATGATCTGCCTCTACCTTACCAGGTCTACAGGAGCGATTCAGCTATCTACCCACCAATAAAGATTAGAACTCATGTATTCATGCAAAGCAATAAAATACCATTCTTATAAGTTAAGCATTTAAAACCTTAAGACCTTGTTCACACTAGTGCGATGCCAGACATCGCATGTGATTCGCACCGCATTGCGGTTCAGATCACATGCGATGTCTGTGCGATGCAATTTCAGCCATACAAACTGTATGGCTGAAATCACATCCGCACCAAAATGGCACAGGACCCTTTATTGGTCCGCACTGGAATCGGATCGCATGGGTGTTCACACTTATGCGATCCGATTCTTGCACAATTTCACAGTTTGCACTGCGATCTGCTGACCAATCTGCGGGTCGTTAACATTACATTGACACCGGCAGCAGTTCGCAGATCTCAGTGTGAACCACGGTGCGATTCGGGAACCCGCACTGGATTCGCAGGGTTCTCACAATGCACTAATGTGAACCGAGACTAAAAGCAATTTCTATACCACCACATTTTTTTAGCTACCAACCAATTGGATAGGGCCCAAAAAAGGACAAAGTGGCAAACAAGGAATACAAAATATAACGACTTACTCCATTTAAAAATACATCCCTGCGAACTCCTGTAAATCTTCTGTGAAGGAAAAAAAAAAAAAAGAAAAATAAATAGACCAGATATTTTTTTTTTTTTGGGACTGCAATTAAAATGAGCATACAAAAGCGAAGCCTACCTGTCTACTTCTGGGAAACGAGGATCCTTAACAAACCCTGTTTAGATAAAAATCATAACATTAGCAGTGATGGTGCATACCGTTATTTCACCCATGTCGTTTTTAACTATATCGTATCTCTCTCTCCTGATTCTGCACTGTAGGAAGTATACAAGAATGTGTAGAAGTAGCAATGCAAAGTAGCTCATGTATTTAAAATGTTTTTTCCTGTGCACACAGACGCTTTTAGCCTGGGGTCACACTATAGCAAACAGACATCACGTGATTCGCACCCGCACTGCTGTGTCAATCACATGCGAGGTCTGTGCAATGCAAGTTAAGCCATACATTTGTATGGCTGGATTTGCATTAAAAAAAAAAAAAGTGCAGGGACTTATTTTTCCCCGCACTGGAATCGGATCGCATTGGTGTTCACACCTATGCGATCTGATTCCTGTCCGAACCCACAGTTCACACTGCAATCTGTGATCTGGGGGTGTCATTAACACTGTTTTGACACCCGCAGCGGTTCGCAAAGGGTGTTGTGAACTGCCTACGGGAGAGATGCGATGCGGGAACCGGCGCTGGAATCGCGATGTTCCCGCATCGCTATAGTGTGGTATTAAACCCCAAAATGTAATATATTTAAGCTTACAAATCATTAGATGTGGTGGCTGCATTAGTTGTCTCTTTAAGGGATTTTCTTCAGCTAGTGATCTGGTCAATAACACACCTGTATTAGAATTCCCCCCACTCTGGATGAAGGAGCACAGAGGGCACTTTTGGACAGCAGTATTGTCAATCTGCTAGATGTACTAGTAGACTTAAATACACCAACTAAAACCAAACTAAACTAAAACTGCAGCTCACACTTTTTTTTCCTAGAGGCACAGTTCAATCTAGTAAACAGTGTGGTGCTTCAGAGCAAAGTCAAATGAGCTAGTAGTTGACCCAGAGTTTCAGAACTTTATACATAAATAAAATTATGTTCTTTAGCTATTCCAAATGCTACCAAAATGATTTTGTGCTGTAATATGCCTCCAGCATTTCTCCTGTTTTTTTTTTGCTGGAGGCTGCCTTTTGTTGAAGCCTAGTCACTTCCTTACTTAGAAACCCCCCCCCCCCCTCTCTTTAATCTCAAAAACTGTTACTTTCTCAAATTAATGTGTCCATTTCTAGCCTTGATTTTATGTCTTGGCTCAGATGAAGAGGAAGGCTTAAATACCTGACAGTGCTCAGGTTCACAGATGCCGATACCAAATGTAGAAAGGTGAGAATATTAGGGAGTTGACCTTTAAAAAAAATTGTCTTAACTCTTGTGTCTCCCTGGCAGCAGAATGTGTTCAGTCACTTCTGCTTTTAGTTTCTCGCTCCCCAATTGGTGATCTGTCACACAGTGTCATTCCTGTGGCTTCTTTTCCCTTAGCAATAAATCTTGAGGCTTGAGCTAATCAGCCCCGGGCGATTCAGTGATTTTTAGGCATAGTGCCTAGAATACAGGACAACCGAGGCTGCGTGGAGCTTTATGAGACTGGATTTTAAATATAGGCACCTAATTTTCATGTTTTACATACAGTAGCTATACCTGCAAAAGTTCCACTTTAACCACTTCCCTACCGGTCCATAGTAATATGACGTCCACAGATGGGATCTCCCATCCTAGGTGGACGTCATATGACGTCCTGGGCTTCGTGGGGGGATATCTGAATGATGCCCTGCAGCTAGGGGCATCATTCAGCTATCCTTGTCTTCTGCCGGCGATTCTGCGCACCATAAGAACGATCATGGTGGCGGTTCCGCCGCTTGATCGTTCTTATGGGCGGTGGGAGGGGACATTTCCCCCGCGCCCCCCCTCCATCCGGTGCATCTCCGGGCTCTCCCGTGCCATCGGGGGCCCGGAGAATAATCGTCCGGCGCCAGAGGTGAACCATAGAGATGACTGGTGACCAGGTGGTCACCAGTCATCTCTATGACCGGAGGCCCGGGCACGAGGTGATGACGTCATGCCCGGGTCCTCAGAAGTAAACAAAGCCGCCATTGCGGCTAGGAAGCATGGGATCTGTGAAATTTTTTTCACAATCTCATGCTTTCCAGCCTGGAGGAGAGATGTGGGGTATTATTGATCCCGCATCTCTCCATAAAGAGGACCTGTCACACACCATTCCCATTACAAGGGATGTTTACATTTCTTGTAATAGGAATAAAAGTGATAAAAAAAAAAAAAAAAGTGTAAAAATAAAAAGTGTAAAAATAAAAATTTCAAGTAAAATAAAAAAATAATTTTTTTTTTTTTTTAAAAACGCCCGTCCCCGGTAGCTCGATCAGAAGCAAACGCACACGAAAGTCCTGCCCACATATGTAATTGCCGTTGAAACCACTGTGAGGTATCGCCGCGTGGGTTAGAGTGCGTGCAACAATTCTAGCACTAGACCTCCTCTAACTCTAACCTGGTAACCTGTAAAAATTTTCAAAGCGTCGCCTATGGAGATTTTTAAGTACCGAAGTTTGGCACCGTTCCACGAGTGTGCGCAATTTTAAAGCGTGACATGTTAGGTATCTATTTACTCGGCGTAACATCATCTTTCACAAAAAAAATCGGGCTAACTTTACTGTTTTATTATCTTTTAATTCATGAAACCATTTTTTTTCCCCCCAAAAAAAAGGCGTTTGAAAAATTATTGCGCAAATACTGTGCAAGAAAAAAAGTTGTAATGACTGTCATTTTATTCCCTAGGGTGTCTGCTAAAAAAAACATATATAATGTTTGGGGGTTCTGAGTAATTTTCTAGCAAAAGAACGATGATTTGTACATGTAGAAGAGAAGTGCCAGAATAGGCCCAGTATTGAGGTGGTAAAAAAAGCCCGGTGTTGAAGTGGTTAATATTACAAGTGGCTGCAAACCAGTCAAATGCAGGCATTTATCCTTGAAGTGGTTGTAAACCTCAGGCATGAAATCTGAACAAAGCACATACAGTATATACACACCCTCTAATTTTTGTAAATATTTTAATATATCTTTTTATGCGTCAACACTGAACAATTACTTGCTACAAAGTATTGCGTGTACAGCTTGTACAACAGTGTGAATTTGCTGTCCCCTCAAAATAACTCACACAGCCATTAATGTCTAAACCGCCGGCAAGAAAAAGGAGTACACCCCTAAGTAAAAATGTCCAAACTGGGCCCAAAGTGTCAATATTGTGTGGCCACCATTCTTTTCCAGCACTGCCTTAAAGCGGAGTTCCACCCTAAAAATTTAACTATTAACAGCTTGCCTTTAATGTAAAAAAAAAAAAAAAAAAAATGTTTTACTTACTTCTTTCTGGCTGTTACTAGGCAGATTTCATAATCTGCCTAGTTCCTGGTCCTAGGTGGTTCAACTTCCTGTCCTAAGACCCCATTGCCTCCTGGGAAATGAGTGTCGTCATTTCCCAGGAGGCAATGGGGGCTCTGGGCATTAGTGTGCCTAAAAAACGGCCAGCATGCACCTCTCCCTGAAAACCAGGAAGAAAAAGGAACTGGGCTTCACATGCCCACACGATGGATACGGCCACAACATGAGCTGGAGGATATAAGGCAAGTGTTTGCAATGATTTCTGGAACGATTGGGGAGCTATTAATATGTTTTAGGGACCCTTTAATGTGATTAATTTTAGCTTGCAAAAAAAAAAAAAAATTATGCCCGGAACCCCGCTTTAACCCTCTTGGGCATGAGCTTTACAGGTTGCCACTGGAGTCCTCCTCCTCCACGATAATCACGGAGCTGGTGGATGTTAGAGACCTTGCGCTCCTCCACCTTCTGTTTGAGGATGCACCACAGATGCTCAATAGGGTTTAGATCTGGAGACATGCGTGGCTAGTCCATCACCCTTTACCCTCAGCTTCTTTAGCAAGGCAGTGGTCATCTTGCAGGTGTTTGGGGTCGTTATGTTGGAATACTGCCCTGCAGTCCAGTCCCTGAAAAGAGGGGATCATGCTCAGTTTCAGTATGTCACAGTACATGTTGGCATTTATGGTTCCCTCAATGAACTGTACTCACGCAGCCCCAGACCATGACACTCCCACCGCCATGATTGACTGTAGGCAAGACACACTTGTCTTTGTACTTCTCACCTAGTTGCCGCCACACATGCTTGACACCATCTGAATCAAAAAGGTTTATCTTGGTCTCATCAGACCACAGGAGATGGTTCCAGAAATCCATGTCCTTAGTCTGCTTGTCTTCAGCAAACTGTTTGAGGGCTTTCTTGTGCATTATCTTTAGAAGAGGCTTCCTTCTGGGATGACAGCCATGCAGAACAAATTTGATGCAGTGTGCGTAATTTTGGTCTGAGCACTGACAGGCTGAACACCCCTTCAACCTCTGCAGCAATGCTGGCAGCACTCATACGTCTATTTCCCAAAGACAACCTCTGGATAAGACGCTGAGCACGTGCACTCACCTCCTTTGGTTGACCATGGGAGGCCTGTTCTGAGTGGAACCTGTCCTGTTAAACTGCTGTATGGTCTTGGCAACCATGCTGCAGCTCAGTTTCAGAGTCTTGGCAATCTTCTTATAGCCTAGGCCATCTATGTAGAGCAACAATTCTTTTTTTCAGATGCTCAGAGTTTTTTGCCATGAGGTGCCATGTTGAACTTCGAGTGACCAGTATGAGAGAGTGACCCATAGCACCAAATTTAACACACCTGAGACCTTGTAACACTAATGAGTCACATGACACCAGGGAGGGAAAATTACTAGTTGGGCCCAATTCGGACATTTTCACTTAGGGGTGTACTCACTTTTGTTGCCAGCAGTTTAGACATTAATGGCTGTGTGTTGCGTTATTGAGGGGACAGCAAATTTACACCGTTATACAAACTGTACACTCACTACTTTGAAAAGTGTAATTTCTTCAGTGTTGTCAGATAAATAAAATATTTACAAAAATGTGAGGGGTGTACGCACTTTTGTGAGATACTGTATCTGTAGTGTAGTGTTTACTTGTCTCTCTCTGGTGCTTCATTCCTCAGTTATCAGCATGAGTCACTTCTGAGTTTTCCCAACACATGCAATAAAATTGTGTTGGGGTGTACACAGCTTGTATTTAGAACATGGTTCGTTTGCTGTGTGTGAAGGGGGGTGCGTTCCTTTCCTCCAATCAGCTCTCGCACAGCATCTCATACCTCCAACTACAGCTCCCCAGCAATAAACACATCATAAATTAAAAAAACATATCAAAATGCGATTTCATACTAACTGGGAAAAAACGTTTGTGCTCTGCAACACAAGATTTTTTACCTCTTTAGTAGCGCAATACTTATCCCCATTTGACAACAGCGACTAAAAGGAAAGTGAAAATGTTTAAAATAAAACCTTGAGAAAAAAAAAAAGGGGAAAAAAAATAGTTGATTAGAGTAATCAATTTGTTTTAAACTGATTTCTATAATCAACAGCTATCTTTGATCCTTTTATCTGAAAGCTTCTAAGCAGGGGGGGGGGGACAGCTGATGTTTTATCCACTGGCTGCCCACTAAAAAGTGTAAAAAATAAAAAAAACAGCGGGGGAGGCGGTTGACATGCCGCATTCACAATGCTGTGCAGTAAATTTAAACACAGCATACTGAGTTCACTGGCAGCACCAACTGTCAAACACGGCCATTCAAGTTAATAGGGGGTAGTGTCGCAACCCAAACGCTTGGTTCGTGGTTGCGGTGCATTAGCCTCATTATACATTACCAATTGAGAAAAAAAAATGTTTTAAATCCACCATGGACTGCTTTCCAGACTGTAAGCTAGTAGGAACCTAGCCTAAGAGGGCAAATGGATGCAAGTGCATGAAAAAAAAAAAAGGTTAAAGTGGTATGAAACCCTCCTAGCCTATATAGCCAAGGAAGCCAACATCTTAGCCTCTGATCTGCAGTTACATGTGATCAGTTATCTCACCAGAGATTTGATGGCTTCACAGCACAAGCAACTTAGTTTTTCACAACATTGCCTGGGTTGTAACAGTTTTGGGAAGACGGGTTTAGTTCAACTTGAGAAAAACAAAAAACCTGATTTAGCATAATTTCTTCTGTACTTAAAGTGTTCCGAGTCTGAAAATTCCAAAAAAACAAACACAGTCTTCCCTCCCATTTAGATTAGATTTTTATTATAATTTGCATTTTACCCTGTCCCGCGGTCTCCATTCTTACCTAGGCGAGAAAGGTGTGTTTTTTTTTTTTTTTTAGGAGTTGAAGGGCAGGAAGCATGTTCTAGCCAAGAGGGTCCTTTTGAATAAATATTATAGGGAGCTAACCCTCTCACCTGAAGCCTATGAAATATGGCATCACTCACAATGGTTCGCTGAAGCAAAGAATAGAGACTAAGCCATGGAAGTGATCCATCCAAAAGCACACAGGGTGTATTATTAGATTCACACCAGAATAAGGCCTAATACTTGGGAATGGAACTTTCAAAGATGAATTGTTTAAAGTGGTTATAAAACCTAAACATTTTTTTTACCTTGCATTAAGGTAAATAAATGTTTAGGCATCAGTTTCCCCCCACCCCCTTTTACTTACCCGATTTAATCCAGCGCTGTACCTGTGTCTGCAGCTTTTCCTCTCACTTCCTGGTCTTTCGGGCTTTGCTGAGGCAATGAGAGGAAGCAAGGGCGAGGTTTAGGAGTGTGCCCTTATAGAAAGTAGCTTTCTTTGGGGGCACTTGCAGGAGGGGAGGAGCCAGGAACACCAGCAGGGGACCCGCTAAGAGGAAGTTTGATGCCGCTCTGTGCAATTCCACTGCACAGTGCAGGCAAGTATAAACTGGATAGTTTTCTGTTTAAATACAGCATTTAAAATCAATTAGGCACAACACGAAACATATCGCATCATGACAGACACCTGGACACTGCCACATGGAAAGCATGCATATCCGTAGCCGATACAGGTTCACCATTTGTTCCATTGCCATCTTTGCACACAAGATTAGGCCTTACCTTGTAGCACTAGAGTGTTGAGTTAGAGCCCCATTACAGGAATATCTGTACTTCTGTACTACATCTATCAGCCCAAGTGATGCGTGTGTTTAATTATATGAAATCTTATAATACCAACCTTCATTGACGAATCCCTATATTGAAAAGCAAAACAAAAATGTTCTAGTAGCAAAAAATATTAACCTGGTCTCTGGTGAAACTCTTGTGGATAGTCAATTCTTGGTTTCTTTCGGTTGTTATGAATATCATATTCTTCTGGTCGACGCCTATACAAATTAAATGTTAGAATTAAACAGAAAATTTGTTGACATTTGTGTATGTACATACCTGAACAAAGCCAGTCTGTAGTACCATCACCATAAAGCCAAACACAAACAGGCCTGATGTTGTAGGTTCAAAGTGGGGCTATTAGAGATAACTTCACCTACCCAAAACCACACATGCTCACACACAACACTGTACTTCAGTACAATACATCCTTACAATAATTGTTTCTATAACGTCTTGTATAATGTAAACACCAGCTGCCTCTTCGCACACCATTAGCAATGTAGGTATTTAATGCACTCAGGCAACAAGGTAAAGCTAACTGTATGTGGCTAAAGAGCAGCCAACGCTCCATAAAAATGTCACGGACACCAATACAAACGTCTTAAAAAGGAGAGTGGATTGTCTGCTCACCCCATGGCCCTGCAGCATTGTCCCCTTGAAGTGTATCCAAAAGCAGTTTTTTTTGTTTTGTAATGCAGTAAGGAAGGGTTAGAACTCCTCTGTTGGGCTGCATTCACACCTGAGCGTATCGTTTTCAGGCAGAAAGTCGTGTGATTTTGCCATGATTTTGTACAGGTCAAAAGGTCACCCATGTAAAAAGCAGAAAACTGCCTGTAATCTGCCTAAAAAGAAGCTCATGTACTTTAAACTTTAGGCGACAGAACACTCAGATGTGAACAGGGGCCATTTAAATGAATGGGATTTTGCTTGTTGGGTGTTTTGAACAGATGAGCGTTTTACAAGCTGAAAAACGCTCAGGTGTGAATGCATCCTCAATAATAAAAACCTGTTGATTTCCCAATTAAGGAAAATTGCTCCATTCTCTTACTTTGGCCCCATACACACACTATTAGATTTTCTGCAGATTTTTGTCTTCAGATTTACCAAAACCATATAATATGAGGTCAAACCTTAAGAGTTTCAATTTGTATGCAATCAGGACAGGCCCTTGCACTACATGGTTTTGGCAAATCTGAAGACAAAAATCTGCAGAAAATCTAATAGTGTGTATATGGTCTGTTAAGCATGGAGACAAAAAAAAAACCATTGAGTTGCAGGCAGCAAAAAAGAAAATAAATACATTGCAGAGGTTTTTAACTATTACCTACTCTACACAAAACAAGGTTTGGGCTTTAGACATACTTTAGGGGATACATGTGCATATACATCCAACTTTTTAAACAAATTAGGCACTGGTCTCAGTTACACACAATAAATATGGTGACATCAGTCTTAGGAGAGCATATTCTGTTGAAAGCAGCGGAACATGCAGTACATTCAGTGCATATCCATGTCAAAAGCTTGAATTCAATCCTGACCATATCCAAAAAAGTGTACTTAATTTTTGACACTTAATTCAAGGTTATATGCACTTGTTTAGTGAAGCAAACCCTCCACACAAACACAGAACTACGTGCCCTGGGATCTACAACTATTTGCAGATCACAAAAGCATCAAATGCCCATTTCTAACGGCATCCTTATATAACTCTGCAAGCCTATTTACTGTTCATGAAAATCAAAATACCAGTGGCATGGGTTTGCATAATAAATGACCAGCATTGGAAGTTAAATCACTAAGAGCCATGTGTTTTACACTTCTAAAACTCTTACTTTTAGTTGTCACTAAAGCCCAACAGTTTCTGATTGGAACTGTTACAGCATAAAATTCTACATTTATTTTTTTTAATGCCAATTAACAGCAATCAGTATCCTAATTCTCAAGGATAACCTGCTCAAACATGAGCATAATTAAAGTCCTTTCTAAATATTTAATACCTTGTGTTAATCAACCCCATTAAAATGCCTGGAGATGTTATTTTCTGAACAAGAATCATATCAGTTGCACATACAGCAAAAACCAACCAAATGATCAAAAAAATAAAAGCTGGTGTAAAGAGGGCACATACCGCTTTCTTGTAGAGTGCATTTATGACCGGTATAAAATATAGCAACAGTTCATACAGTAGTCCACTAAGGATTTTAAGCTGTAACCCGCACATATACAAGGTGGACATGAGAAGGTGTAGTGCTGTTACAATACATTTTGCAGTCCATTGCAAAACTGGCGTAAAATAGGTCACTTGTTAAGGATCATTAGTGTAAAGGAAACCTCAACTTCGTTGAGTTCAGTCCATATAAAAATAAAACGCAAAAAAAAAAAAAAAAAATTGAAAAAAAAATTTTTTAAATGGAAAAATAACTGAAATAGGGGGCTCTGTCAGGTTTCCGCCTACCTAATTGTGTCCTTTTAAGTTGAAATGAATTGGGACACTCAAGCTGGCTCTCTATCTGACACAAATACCCACAGGTGCACCCCTTCAAACCAACATATCCAGTCCTTAGAAGAAACCTGTCAGCATTACTTAATGCAATTAGCCTATACAAGGGAAAGGTGGTTGGCTGAAGGGCTTTTAAGCATCAGTTCTTTGAAAGCCTTCTCCAACTCTGAAACCAAGTTAACACCCTCTTTTTCCTGGAACATGATGTTAAGTTCTTAAAGCAGGGAGAAATAACCATGTCGATCCACTACATTTACAGTCCACAGGTATTGCCAGCATCTCTGGAAGGGATGTACAGACACAGCAACAGCCACACTTTCTGGTATGTTGCCGGGCCTCCAAGTGCAATTTGCTCCCCTTTCCATACCTAAAGCGGTTTCAGGAGCTCAGCAAGATGTATTCACTGTGGGGATATTTATAGAGCCCATTTTTCAATCTGCTTCTAAACACATCATGGTGAAGCCATATGGAAATAGTCCCAACAAGGCTCCTCTTGAAAACAAAGCAACTTTTTTTTTAAAGCTTTATCTCCCCAAGAGGAGGTGGCATCTTCTGCAACACCATTATTGATCCATTTTAAAAGTCCCATATCTGATAGGGGATATCCAGGGTTTTACCTGAAAGAAAAGGCTTTTCACAAGAAATTAAACATTCTTTCTGTAATAGGTTAATAGATTAAAAATTCCTCAATTATTCTGGCTACAATCTGCAAGGTTGCTGAATTGAAAAGATCTAGTTCTATACTAGTCTAAAGTTGCTGCTCTTCAATGACTTTTCCCTGTAGTGGTAACCTCCTCTGATGGTACTTCACAAACAGAATGCAAAGTGGGACTGGGGGGGACGTGGACTGTGGAAGGGGCGGAAGGAATGGGATCAAAATGAAATCCTCAATGAAGCCACAAACTCTTCCCTGCAGCTTGATGTGAGGATTTTTTTCTCTTCATCACTGGCATCGCAATGTGCTGTGGTGTCCGTCATGTTACTCCAGCACAAGTGCCTACTATCAGTCCAAAGAATGTTTCTAACCTTCCCACATCTCTTGTTGTCTCACGACGAGAAGGACGGCCTCGTGATCGGGGCTGTGATTGCATTCTTCTCTTGTGTCTCATTTTGTGAATGACTTGATACAAGTCGATGCTTTCATCCGCTGGAAATAGAAGGCAAAGCTGGGTCCCACATTCTGGTTCAATTTCCTGAAAACAATCATCAATTCAAGTGAGAAAAGCAAACACACACAGATATAACGCTATTCAGGCAGTTACCAATAGAAAAGACAAGAAACCTTTTAAAGTTTTTTTTTTTTTTATAGATAGATACAATATGCACAAATTGTAAAATGTAAGAGACTTACTCTCTGGTTCAAAGGGTGAAACAAAATCACCAAAGAGATACTATTCCATTTGATTTTTCTCATTGTTTCCCTTTAGAGAATGATAGTCCCTGGCTGTCACGCTGCTATACAGTATATTGTATGCTTGTCCCTGGTCGGAGATTCAAAAGTAGTGAAGCTAAAAACACACCTAGACAACTAGCATTCTCTGTAGGCCAGCAGTTGCCACCCCTAAGCTTCTGATAAGACATCCATTAAATATTATGAGTAACTGACCAGAAACAAGTGAGGAGAGATGTTATATTCTACTTGCTGAAAATTAGAATCCTGGTAGTTAAATAAAAAATAGGCAAAAGGCCACAAAAGTGGACAAATTAATGGAGCCAGTAAACCCCTCCAAGGAGAGAGCATGCAGCTTGTACAGTATATGACAGAAAGCATGCTTTTCTATTACCATAAGAAATCATAGATCTTTCCTTAACCATCCAGCGTATATAATAAATAAAAACACTCCCCCCAACCAACAAAACCAGATTTTTAGTTGCTGGGATAGAACAATCACAGCAGGAGGAATATTAACCACTTCAGCCCCAGAAGATTTTACTCCCTTCCTGACAGAGCACTTTTTACAATTTGGCACTGCGTCAATTTAACGGACAATAGCATGTTCATGCAATGCTGTACCCAAACGAAATTTGCGTCCTTTTCTCCCCACAAATAGAGCTTTCTTTTGGTGGCATTTGATCACCTCTGCGGTTTTTATTTTTTGCGTTATAAAAACAGCAACAATTTAGAAAAAACTACATTTTTAACTTTTTGCTATAATAAATATACCCAAAATGTTTTTAAAAAACGAATTTCTTCATCAGTTTAGGCCAATATGTATTCTTCTACATTTTTTTTTATTTATCAAAAATAAGAAAATCTAAATAAATGTTTGATTGGTTTGCGCAAAAGTTATAGCGTCTACAAAACTATGGGAAAGATTTATGGCATTTTTATTATTGATTTTTTTTACTAGTAATGGTGGTGATCTGAGATTTTTAGCGGTATTGTGACAGACCGATCGGAGACTTGACACATTTTTGGGACCGTTGACATTTATAGAGCGATCAGTGCTATAAATATGCACCGATTACTGTACAAATGTCACTGGCAGGGAAGGGATTAACACTAGGGGGCGATCAAGGGGTTAAGTGTGTGTTCCCTCACTGTTCCAACTGTGTGGGGAGTGACAGATCACTGTTTCTACTTTGTAGAAACACACAATCTGTCTCCTCTCCTCTGACAGCACAGGGATTTGTGCGTTTACCACACACAAATCCCTGTGCTGGCGCTCGTGCACGCGATCGCGCGCTGTCTGGTGGCTCTCCTGGGTCCCTGTCCCCATTAATGCCCTGTTGACGCTTCTACACCATGCTCGCCTGCCCTGTGTCTGGGACTGTCTGCTTCTCCGGCAAACTGTCTTTGTTATTCCCTCTGCGTGTCATCAATTCACTCTTCCCACCTGGCTTGGACTAACCTAGCGCTTTCAACTGGTGTTCCACACATGGATTTACTCAAATTCACCATTTTCTGAATACTCCCTCCTTTACTACCTGGGCCTCCTTCCAGGAACATTATCAAACTTCAAACACGATCACCATCTACAACTCAAGACGCTGGTTGTTGACTCTACGTAAGCTTGATGTTCTATGCACTAAATCTGCATTTGAACACTCTTGCTTGAGGCACCCAGACCTATCACGATTAGAAGTTTAACTTTGAATAAACGGGGAGCCCCTTCCTCTTGTATAGGAAATGGGGAGCAGGATCTTTTGGGGTATATGAATTTGGAAGATTACAGGCCTAGTCATGTACAGTTAAATTTTCTTTAATACTTACATTTTTTTAATCCACATACCTGCATAACTGTAGCACTTTTTTGGCGTTACTGGGCTTTTTATTTATTTTTTATTATTTTGAACACTCTTGGATATCTTATGCGTATTTCTTGGCAATGGTATCAATGTTAATCCCAATTGGTTGTTCAACATAGTACCTTGTACCACAAAATACTTTGATATGTGCTTTAACTTATTTGTATCCTTGTTAATTACTTGTGCCCCTGTGTGGGCTAAACGTCTGTCCTTTTTTTCAAAACAATAAAAAACTGAACTGAAAGGTAAAAGAAAAATATCCCTTGCAGAGGAATAAAGGACTGAAGCGAACACCACTCTAACTTCATTCACTTGGCAAAATGAATATTCTTCACTGATTTAGGAATCAAATTACTGTATTTTGTAGTGTTTCTGCACTATTTACTGGTGGGTTTTTAGAGGAAACTCGCTACTGGACTCTACATTTATTAAATTATGTGAAGCACAGCATTATTAGGATATAAATAGGAACCCCTTTACCAAGGGCTAGCTGAGTGTGACATCATTGACTTAGAATTACTGTGTACTGCATTTGTTTTGGGTACTATAATTGAGCAATCCCTTCACTATGCTAATTGTATTTTTTTAAACTAGGATTGTAGATTACACGTCATTGGCTTTCAGAATTGAAACTATCAGAAGCCACAGCCTTTATGAGCCAATGTTAGTACAATATACCACCTAAAAAGAAAAAACAGATAAGTGGAAACTTCAAGATTTCAACAAAATAAATCAATCTAACCTGACCATCGCGTCCAATCTTCACTGGCTTCATTTCATTCCATGCATTATTAAGATGAGCAGATTTAGTAAATGGAAGTTCTCGCCTATTCAAAGAGAAGTAGAAATAAAAAATGGTTACCATTAGACAAAGACTGTTTAAAAAAAATAATAAAAAAATCTGACAGTGATGAGAGATTGTATTAGAATTTTGGTGTCCAACACCAAATCAGCTTACCTGCAAATCCAATCTATCTTGAATACGCCACCAAGCATCTTTGCATTCATTCCTGCTGGAAGGACCCAGTGTATGGGTGATCCACCATGATGAGATTCAGATGACAATCGTGCAAATCCTTAAAATAAAAAATTCAGTTTAATTATTTGCTACAGAAAAAAAAAAAAAAAAAAAAAATAAACACGTCCTATGTAATATTATCCACTTACCCTGGAATTTCCCACTTTCTCTAACAGAGAACACCAAAATAACACTCCGCGCAGATCTAAAAGCAGTGTTGAGCTTTTTCTCATTTACTGGTAAAGTTGACCAAACACCCTGTATATATAAAAATAAATAAAAAGAAGAAGATGTACGAAAAGAGAATGTGAAAACACATAAAACATTAAATACAATATATTAAAAACAAAAGTTACCTTTAATAAGATGCTAGGAACTACTAAAGCCTGTTACGGCCTGTTATTCCCTTGCAATTAGTTCTTCTGGCCAAAAAAGGGAACCTATGAAAACTACCTTCTGAATATACATTTTAATTATTGCAATACAAAGGTTGGGGTGGGGGCTTGTTAACACAATGTACAAAAACCTGCATTTTATTGTGCACGATCAAAAAAGGTCAGCGCAAGGAAAATGCCAGCGCAAGGAAAATGCACGCAGTAGAGATATGCAGAGTGGAAAAGTACAACATTTATGCATATTTTTTTTCACAATGCATATGGACGCATGTTAAAAATGCACAAATCGCAATGTAGGTGAAGAAATGTGATGACACAGGGGGGAAAAAAAAAACCACACACAATAATAAAAAAAAAAAAAAAAAAAAATCAGCGGATCTCAAAACGTACATAAAAATACACGTAAAAGGTGTATCGATGTACAATATTTTCATGAGTTTGTATGCACATTATGGTGCAGAGCCCTGAGACAGAAGTACAGGGAAATTTAGTATTGTGCACCTTAGTAAATTAACTCACCCACTGTGCACCACCCAGCCAGTTAAACAAAGCAGCTTACCTTTTTCTCCTTATACTACTGCATAACGCTGAATCATGTAATATTTCCCACAGAAAGGTTCATTTAAAACAGGAGGGTTAAAGAACGGTCTTCTGCTAAAAGGCAACAGCCACTTATCTTACCTTTGCTTTAGCCAATGATACATTTTCATGATTGTTGCTCTTTATGAGGAAAAAACGTGCATCCTGCAGAATGTATCGAATTTTGTTGATTCGTTCTGAAAAAGAAAATACAATTGTGAAAAATCTTTTGCCCAACACACACATCAATCCGCATCAATTCTTCTAGGTACACTTGCACACAGATTTTGAAGGAACTCAGCAGGTAGGTTGTTCCAAATATCTTGGATAACCAACCACAGATCTTTCTGTGGATGTGTAGGCTGCTTCAAACCCTTCTGTCTTCTCTTCATGTAATCCCAGACAGACATGATGTTGAGATCAGAGCTCCGTGGGGACCAAACCATCACTTTCAGGACTCCGTTGTTCACACTGAAGATAGTTCTTAAAGACCTTGGCTGTATGTTTGGAGCCATTGTCCTGCTGCAGAATAGATTTTGGGCCAATCACACGCCTCCCTGATGGTATGACATGGAGAAGTATCTGCCTGTATTTCTCAGCATTAAGGACACCATTGATCCTTACCGAATCTTCAACTCCATTTGCAGGAATGCAGCTCCAAAACGTGCAAGGAACCTCCACCATGCCTCACTTGCCTGTAGACACTCAATATTGTAGTGCTCTAATTTTCTAGCAAAAAAATACTGATTTTTAACTTGTAAGCAACAAGTGTCAGAAAAAGGTTTAGTCTTTAAGTAGTTAAACTGACCTCATTTACAGACAGAAATTCATCCCTTTGATCTAAAAGAACTGTTATACAATGTTTCTCTTTAGCTCTGTCTAAGCAATGTTATAAACTAGTCAGGCTGCCTGTTTTTTTTTTTTTTTGACAGATGTCGGCTTGAACAGAGAACTCTCTGCACTGAACCGAGGAAAAGCAATCTCGATTCTTTAACGATTAATCATGCAGCTCGTTTGTGTGCGTGCGTGTTATAGACACACACTCTTTGGTTTGGGCAACAGGTTAAAAAGGGGAAATGTAGTTTTATAACCTCCATCTAGACATTACGGTCTTATTCCGTAAATGGAAGATACAGCAATAGGATCATGTACTCCAAAGCCAGGAGATCCAGCATTTGGACTCACAAAAAGATGTAAACACCCTCAGACTTTAGTGGAAATTTAAAATGTAGTATTTTCTTTAAAAGCTAACCCTTTTAACTTGACAGGTAATGACTTGAATGTTGGGCAGATAGACAATTGTGGGGGGGGGGGGGGGGGGGAATAAAAATGTAAAGGTATATAGCCTAATACAGGTTTACCATTTGTTTTTGTACCCATTTTCTGAGCATCATACACCAACAATCAAAACATACAAAAAAAAAAAAAAAAGTACAGAAGCTGAAAGAGGGTTTTAAAGTGGTTGTACACCCTGTACAACCACATTTACCTACATGTAGGTGCTATAAATATCTCCTAAACGTACACAGTTTAGGAGATATTTACAATAGAGACTTGCGCCGATGTCTACGGCGATCGTGCCGTTTCTAACAGAGGTCATGCCGTGACCGGCAGTAACTCTGGGCCGACATGTCGCCGTCCGGTGCTGTGTTGGGCACCGCAGTGGGGGCTTCGATCCCAGGTGAGTATTACATAATGAGCTAGAATGCTATGCATACTAGCTCATTATGCCTGTGTCTCGCAGGTGTTATTTTATTTTAAAAAAAAACTTTAAAAGGTGGGTTTACAACCACTTCAGGCACAATGAATTAATGCACACTGCTCACTATGAAGACATCTAAACTACTTAATTCTAATGCAAAACTTAAATCAACATTCCACGAATCATCCCTTATCAAATAACCTGAAACTATGAAGCACTTTACAGAACTACCCATGTTTAGATATTCAGACTTGCATAACAAAAAAATATATTACTCAAATCAGTCTAAGGCCCCATGTACACTGCTGCTCGCAAACGGACGTTTAGGAGCAGTTGGGTGTTTTTTTCAGCTGCCCCGGCACTCTCCTATGTTATCTTATCAGTACATGTACACAGGGTCGTTTATAGTAATTTCTAGGCAGTTGAGTTTTTTTTTTTTTTTTGCTTTCCAAAAAATTCTAAACACGTTCAGGGCGTATGTTCAGAGGCACTTGAAACGCCAAAATGTCTTAAACAGCTTGTAAATGCGGTACCTCGCGTTTAGTTTCCATGCGTTTTTTTTTTCTTTATTGACCATTTGCAAAATGTTTTTAAACGTCAGTTACCATCTGTCAAAGTTAAATCATTCAGGAGAGGTTTTAAAACGTCCTGTGTACATTAAACTTTACAAAAGCACTTTTAACTAAAGATCTTGGATCTAAAAATCATACAGCCTTTGCAATAATGCTGCCATACACTGCTGAAAAAAAAAATATTTAGAACTTTTGGCCGAGATGTCAGAAGTGCTGAAATATAGCCTGCCGGATATTACATGCAATCATTGCTGGTGGCTGTTTTAGCCACTAACTATGATCACTGTGTTCTCCCAGCGGGGACAGATTCCCCCGCTGGGAGAACACAATGGCTTCACGGGAGGGATTCCCCCTTCAACACCGACTGTGTTGATAGGGAAATAAAGCGATTTTCTTTACGGAAACAAAAGTACACTAAATCACTTCATCTATGGCTGGCTTTACTTCCTGTCCTAAAGACACAACAAAGCAATTTCCAAATGAGGGATAAAAAGTAAAGAACATTTAACTTTTTTTTGCATTCAAGTCTGCTAAAAGGAAAAGGGGGGAAAGAAGAAGAAAGAAAAAAAAAAAAAAAAAAACTGTACTAATCCACCCTGCTTATTTCTCTAATTTAGGCTAAGGCCTGGTTCACACTGGGGCGACAAACGCTCCGACATTGGGAGCTCATGTCGCATGACGTGTGAAAATCAATGTTTCCCTATGGGAGCCGTCTTAACTGGTCCAACACATGTCGGCCCGACTTTGAAAATGCTCCCTGTACTACTTCGGTCCGACTTTGATCCGACTTCAGCCCATTGACTATCATTGAAGTCGGATCAAAGTCGTACCGCAGTCTTGCATGATCCGACTTTGGCATGCGACTTGTGCTGTACTGCTCTTGAGGGGGAACTCCAGGCCAAATTTTAAATTAAAAACCGGCATGGGTTCCCCTCCAGAGGCATACCAAGCCCTTAGGTCTGGTCTTGATTTGAAGGAGAACCCCCAACGCCGAAAAACCGGCGTGGGGGTCCCCCCACAATCCAAACCAGACCCTTATCCGAGCACGCAACCTGGCAGGCCGCAGGGGAAAAGGGGGGACGAGAGAGCGGCCCCCCCTCCCTCCTGAACCGTACCAGGCCGCATGCCCTCAACATGAGGGGTTTGGTGCTCTGGGGCAGGGGGGCGACCTGCGGCCCCCCACCCCAGAGCACCCTGCCCCCATGTTGATGAGGACAGGGCCTCTTCCCGACAACCCTGGCCGTTGGTTGTCGGGGTCTGCGGGCGGGGGGCTTATCGGAATCCAGGAGCCCCTTTAATAAAGGGGCCCCTGGATCCGGCCCCCCCACCCTATGTGAATGAGTATGGGGTACATCGTACCCCTACCCATTCACCTGGTGGGAAAAAAATGCAATAAAAAAACCACACAGCTTTTTAAAGAATTTTATTGCACAGCCCTGGGGGTCTTCTTCCGACTTCGGGGGTCTCCGGTTCTTCTCCCGCACTCCGGTTCTTTCTTCCGCCGGGCCTCCGCTAACTTCTTTTTAGCTCTTTTGCCAACGGAGGCCCGGACTTCTCCGTCTTCTCGTCCGGCTCTCCGTTGTCCTTCTGCCGGCCCCTCCACTAACTTCTTGGTAGCTCTTTCGCTAGTGGAGGAGCCGGTCTTCCCGTCGTCTTCTTCCCTATTCTCCTCCTCGATGTTGACGCGTCGCTTCCTCCCGCTGTAATACTGGCTCACCGCTCCGCATTAATATAGGCTTCTCATGACGTCACAGTCACATGCTCCGGGGCCATGTGCCCCGGAACATGTGACTGTGACGTCATGAGAAGCCTATATTAATGCGGAGCGGAGAGCCAGTATTACAGCGGGAGGAAGCGACGCGTCAACATCGAGGAGGAGAAGAGGGAAGAAGACGCCGACGGGAAGACCGGCCCCTCCACTAGCGAAAGAGCTACCAAGAAGTTAGTGGAGGGGCCGGCAGAAGGACAACGGAGAGCCGGACGAGAAGACGGAGAAGTCCGGGCCTCCGTTGGCAAAAGAGCTAAAAAGAAGTTAGCGGAGGCCCGGCAGAAGAAAGAACCGGAGAGCGGGAGAAGAACCGGAGACCCCCGAAGTCGGAAGAAGACCCCCGGAGCTGTGCAATAAAATACTTTAAAAATCTGTGTGGTTTTTTTATTGCAATTTTTTTTCCACCAGGTGAATGGGTAGGGGTACGATGTACCCCATACTCATTCACATAGGGTGGGGGGGCCGGATCCAGGGGCCCCTTTATTAAAGGAGGCTCCCGGATTCCGATAAGCCCCCCGCCCGCAGACCCCGACAACCAACGGCCAGGGTTGTCGGGAAGAGGCCCTGTCCTCATCAACATGGGGGCAGGGTGCTCTGGGGTGGGGGGGGCCGCAGGTCGCCCCCCTGCCCCAGAGCACCAAACCCCCCATGTTGAGGGCATGCGGCCTGGTACGGTTCAGGAGGGAGGGGGGCCGCTCTCTCGTCCCCCCTTTTCCCCTGCGGCCTGCCAGGTTGCGTGCTCGGATAAGGGTCTGGTTTGGATATTGGGGGGACCCCCACGCCGTTTTTTTCGGCGTAGGGGCGCCCCTTCAAATCCAGACCAGACCCAAGGGCCTGGTATGCTCCTGGAGGGGGAACCCATGCCGGTTTTTTATTTAAAATTTGGCCTGGAGTTCCCCCTCAAGATTCATACCAAACAGAGTGCCTGCTATTGGCGGGGATCCAAGTCGGATCCCCGTTCATTGAAAGTCGGACATATGTCGGCTTCATGTCGCAGGGCAAAGTCGGATCCAAAGTAGGACAGATGTCATGTCGCACTGGTGTGAACCCAGCCTAAAACTAGAATCTTTCCACCCAGCTGGTGATTAGAAACTCTAATGCTCACATGCAAGTGTATGATGAGAGCTCAGTCAGTGCTAAAGAAGATTTCCACCTGGAATATGTAAAAAGTGGAACTGCTGACTATCATTACTTCAGTAACCAAACAGCTGAAAGGGGGCTTCCAAGTTCGTTTTGTTTAGATGGCTATGGTAAGTGCACTTATGTTGAAGTCATATTGCTTAGCTACACTGGGCCTATCCCCCATTGATCCTGTACGATAGACTCTTATTGCCATTTTCTTATTAGGTTACGACTCAATGCCTCTGTATGTGGATTGCTGTGTACGCCTCATGGTATGGTACACGGCTGTACTTGTTCTTTCAGATTGCCAGTATGCTATATTCTGACAGTACTATCATTGCGTTATTCCCATGTACACAAGTATATGCTGACGGTATCACTCCAGGCTGTTTGCTATAATTGAGTACTTTGGATGACTGTTAACCCTTTTTTTTAAATCAAGAAGAAAGTCATATTGCATAATACAGACAAATTTGAGGGGGAAAAATAAAATACCTTTTCGAACATCACGAACGGAAGAGGGTAATTTTTCATGCTTCTTTGCTGAACCTGCATTTAGTCAAATTACATGCATTCAGATTGTGCCTTTAGACAAAAAAATACATTTTCAATAAAACCATTTGTTTTCTATCAGACAAAATCAGGCTTCTTTAGAATTGCTACATTCACAAGTTGAGCAACAAGATGCAGAAAAATGATCAGTTGAATCTGGGAGAGTTAAATGTTGCACAAAAAAATATATATATATATATATATATATATATATATATATATATATATATATATATATATATATATATATATATATATATATATATATATATATATATATATTGGATTCCCTAAATAAGCTTCATATGCCATGTCATTAGTGCAATGGATATTTTTCTATAGAACACTGCAAGGTACCAAAGTGGCACTCAAGATGCATTGATAAAAAAAACATTGAGCCAAAAGCATACAATAGACAAGCCTTCCCAAACCGAATTCTTAGAGACCCTAGAGATGCATTATTTCTCGTTACAGTAAAACAAATGGCAGTGAAGTCAAGGTACTTCACGCTCGCGCGCGCGCCCCCCCCCCCCCCCTTGTCTGCAGTTGCATATGCCAGTGGCGAGCGTCACACGCTCACCTTAAGCTTAAATTCTTTGTGTGGAAGAAATCGGAACAAGTGTCTA